>OY294070.1:136556858-137156858 GCA_958510875.1 Endomychus coccineus
AATCCATAAAATCAACTTTATCCAACTTTGCGTTGTTATTAAGTGAAAATATTCATAAACAAACATTCGAAGTAATTCAATATTACACAGATTAGTGAGGGAACCGTTTACCTTCCTTACGTTACGTTGATATAGAGCAGAAACAAAGTTGGTGCCAAGAGAGGTCCCTGTGGAATACCAGCTATTGTATCGGTGGATATTGCGTCAACCACCACATAGAGTGATCTATCTGAGAGAAAACCTGTTAGTAAACGACAAAGTTGAGGCGGCAAACCATATGACGGAAGTTCTCCAAGAAGGCTTTGGTCCCAGACTCGGAGATATCCAATGCTACAGCTAGAAATCCCCCATATTTTTTTATAGATTCCTGCCATACATGTGTTACGTAGGCAAGCAGTTCTCCTGTTCATCTCTGCTAACGAAAGCCATATTGTCGGTCGTTTTGGAGCTCCCTGCGAGAGTTAGCTACATTTTATCCCTACTGTAAGTATAATCTTGATCATTTCAAACAGGTAAGTGAATGTCACTTTCATTCCTCTTCTTGATTATAATCATGGAATTACAGGATGATCTGCGGCAACAATCAGCCATTTTAATAAACCTTTTTGCACTTCTTGGTCTATCTATTTGAATGTTTTGTGCACCAACCATCTCAGACTCTTCCACTCTTCCAATTCACAATCATCATAAGTTTTGTAATATCATATCTAAGTTAATTTATCAACAAGTTTTTAACATTATTATATCAAACTTACTTCTACCACTAAGGATTACTGTTATTTCTTAACTATAATGATAATTGTATAAAATAATCATTGCAAATTAGTACACTCCCGCTTTTTGATGCGATACAGGATGTTCACATATCTTTGAAACTATTGGTTCTAAAAATTCATACAATTACTCAACAGTCAGGAATAATACAGAGGAACAAATTTCTCATAACGCTTTTAGGTAACGAATATAATTTCTCAAACGTACAATTTTTAATCATTTTACTATCGTAGATACTTTTACATAATCAAAGTCAATAAACCATTTTTCAACCTCAAGACTTTTCGAATTTCAGATTTGAAATATATAGACTTTGGCACAATAAAATGAACTTGACCTGCCTTTGCAACAACTCATCAGTTGGATTGATTGATAACGGTCACAAGACTCCACCCAATCGTGGTATTATCCTACAAAATGAGCAATTGTATATCCGAGGAAACTAATATTCCAATTTCCGTAATAGCGAATCGAAAGGTGTTCGCAAATACATCATCTGGCAACAAAACGTTATTTCCGGGATTCATTGGGCGGGCCTCGTATTCGAATTCTCAGAAGCCTCGTTTCACTGGATACGTGTTATAATAAAGTTTGGCTCATGATTTGTGTAAATGAACCCTTCTGCCGGTCGGTTAATATGAATTACGTGTAGGCCGATATACATGCAACTTTAAAATAAAGTCTTTTTTTAAACCAGATTCGATCTGTGCCAATCTATTTTTACATTTTTATAATTTATAGCGATCGCACGGGTCATTTCTGTTCAGCACGTTAAAACTTAATGAGCAGAGTATGACTAATTTCACGTCGTCATTTGTTAAGAGGAAATGGGGTGCGCTTATGTCATTAACCATTTTCATCGAAATCCTGGACAAAGAAATACTAGACCAAAAGTTATCAAATTAGAGGATTATTATCAGTTTTCAGTTTCAAATATATTCTATACAGATAATTCTAGTATTCTCAAATCTTATGTATTTGGTACGAGACTAATATATTTCTGCTCCAGAAGTAATCCTTAACCTTACATCCCTCCATGTGGTAGTGGAGAGAATAAGGCTATAGAATGACTGGTATGGAACCACCAAACGTATATATGAACCCCTCCATGTACATCATCAAGCCTGGGATATGGACCAAGATCAAGATGGAGAAAAGGTATAGCTTCGTGTAAGAATTTGGAACTAAGCAAAGTCGCAAATATCAATGGAACGAAAACACCATCCCTATACTCAGTAAAAAGGCCATCAAATTGTACATTGATGGCTATAAAACAGCAGAATGGAGTAACAGGAGTATATGGGCCTGGAACCAAATACTATGAAAGCTTAGGCAAATCCCCGAACATTTTCGAAGGGGAAACTCGCGCTATAGGAAAGAGACCTCCGAATAGATAAGAAGTAATCATCATGTCGTATAGTCAAACAGCCACCATCGCGCTGACCTCCCACGTCATCAACTCCAAGACGATCGGGGAATGTTTAGGAAAACTAAATGAACTAGGCAAGAACAACACATTCACCCTCCTATGAGGTACGGGACAACGAAAAAGCAGACGATCTCGCAATAAAAGGGGCGGAAACGTTCATGAGACCTGAACCCTTCTGCGAAATAAAGCGCCAACATAATACTGAAAGAACTTGAAAAAGATGTACTTCTGAAAAACCACAACCAAGAAAGATCTAAGCAAAAATAAACTTAGTATACTAACGGGAATTCTAACAGGACACTGCCGGCTTAGGGAACACCTCGAGAGACTCGGACTAGAAGAAGAAGAGTGCAAGTTCTGCGAAGAAAAGGACGAAACTTCCATCGACATCTTCGCAGAACGTACTACCTTGCAAAACCAAAGGGCACGATACCTTAGGGCATACCAAATAGAACAGAGAGACTCCTCTAATGCAACCTACTGAATTTTCTCAAAGCAACAGGGTTGGAGGAACTGCTATAACTGCTAAGATATCTTGAAGGGTCCAGACGCAGAAGGGGACACAAAAGATCTTTTTGGCCTCAGTGAGCAAACATCCCAACACCATACAATACAATATATTTCTATAAAATCTCATACCATACTGGTATGGAACCACCAAACGTATATATGAACCCCTCCATGTACATCATCAAGACTGAATTTGGAACTAAGCAAAGTCTCAAATATCAATGGAACGAAAACACCATCCCTATACTCAGTAAAAAGGCCATCAAATTGTACATTGATGGCTATAAAACAGCAGAAGGGAGTAACAGGAGTATATGGGCCTGGAACCAAATACTATGAAAGCTTAGGCAAATTCCCGAACATTATCGAAGGGGAAATTCGCGCTATAGGAAAGAGACCTCCGAATAGATAAGAAGTAATCATCATGTCATATAGTCAAACAGCCATCATCGCGCTGACCTCCCACGTCATCAACTCCAAGACGGTCGGGGAATGTTTAGGAAAACTAAATGAACTAGGCAAGAACAACACAGTCACCCTCCTATGAGGTCCGGGACAACGAAAAAGCAGACGATCTCGCAATAAAAGGGGCGGAAACGTTCATGAGACCTGAACCCTTCTGCGAAATAAAGCGCCAACATAATACTGAAAGAACTTGAAAAAGATGTACTTCTGAAAAACCACAACCAAGAAAGATCTAAGCAAAAATAAACCTAGTATACTAACGGGAATTCTAACAGGACACTGCCGGCTTAGGGAACACCTCGAGAGACTCGGACTAGAAGAAGAAGAGTGCAAGTTCTGCGAAGAAAAGGACGAAACTTCCATCGACATCTTCGCAGAACGTACTACCTTGCAAAACCCAAGGGCACGATACCTTAGGGCATACCAAATAGAACAGAGAGACTCCCCTAATGCAACCTACTGAATTTTCTCAAAGCAACAGGGTTGGAGGAACTGCTATAACTGCTAGAAAACTTGAAGGGTCCAGACGCAGAAGGGTACACAATAGATCTTTTTGGCCTCAGTGAGCAAACATCCCAACACCATACAATACAATATATTTCTATAAAATCTCATACCTCAATGCACATATTATGAGAAATTTTCGAACATTTTAAACATGTTGATTTTTTTTAATTTTTGACGGCTTGATGCAACAAACGTCACTAGAAGGTCTGGAGCTACTGGACTTCGTAGAAAATCATTTCTTCATTGTAAAATCTCTTGATAATCGCACACTCCTCAATTCCCAAAATTTGCATAATTTATCCCGTAAATCAAAATTTATACCTACAAGACATTTGACATTTTTTGTTTGGAAATTGTTCGCCTAGTGACCCGAAACAATCCGCCCACATCATGCTTTTTTGTAAAATCGGATTGTTTTCACCTAAACTTATTTGACCGACACATAAAACTTTCCAAAATAGATCAGTACCAATCAAACTATCAATTTTTCCAGATTTGTTGAATTCAGGATCAGTTTAATATTTTTAGGAAGGTCAAGGAAATCTCTATTTGCCTTGATGTTCGGAAGGGTACTTGTTATGCTAGGAAGCACCAAACAATTTATATCTGAGTTGAAAACTCCATATTTTGAGCGAACATGCAAATCCTATTTATATTGTATATCACAAATTGTCTGATTCTGACCAGATATGTCAATGTTGACATTTGTTTTGCGAACGTGTAAATGAGGTGCAACTAAGGACTCATTTTACGTCTGGCAACAGATGGACCATCTATGAGAATGTTCAAGATTATTGAAAAACCATTATCAAATTCAAAATTAAATCAATAATTTAGCTAGGCTTTTCAAAACGTATGGCGGAAATTTGATCGAGAGAAAAATTAAGATAGAAACACATTTCACAAAAATATTTTGATAGAAATTCATTACATCGAGTAGTTTATGATAGGAAATACAATTGATAAAAACTGTTTTTAATTGTTAATACATAACATAACTTAACCTAGCCTAACCTAACATTTTGCATTAAGGAGAAATACAGAAATACTGCTCCTATCAATTGTATATTCTATCATTTATGTTTCTATCAAATGTACTTTCTTTAAAAAGTTTATTCCATCTTCTGTTTTTCCATCACAAGAGTTCTCTCGATGAAATTTCTGCCACCCTCATCAAAACTAATGAACATAAATCGTCCGATGGATCAAAGAACAGAGGCGTAATTTCATTAATAATTAATCTGATTCAATCTTTGTAGATTATTTAATTATGGAAAATCATAAGTACATTAAGAATAAAAGTAATAAATTATATTTCCTGAAATCCCTAGAAATTGATAAATTTAAGAAGTCCTATTAAATCATCAACAAATGAATAATTAATAATTCTCCCCTTAAATTGTCATCACGTAATGGCTGATTCTATTCAACCGAATGAAACGGTGAAATTCACCGTACCTTCCTCCAAACGATCTCAATTTTCTAATAAAACTCCAACTTGTGTGTTATCAACATTGTGATCCGTTTCAATAGCTAGATCTATGTCACTGCCTATTCTAGATAAATCTCATATTTTCCATGACGCGGCAAAATCTGCTATTTCTATTAACGTACTACAAACGAGTGTTTTTTTCCTATACCAGCCGATTCAGTCATAATAAAAGAATATTCAAGTTCAAATTTTATTTTAAAATTTTATTTCGACATTGACCTGTTAAACGTTATATAATAATCCTGAATTGATAAAATTCTCACTCTAATTCAATGTCAAGTTTAATTTAAAAAACGTGGTAACATATAAGAGTAGGTGTTTGGTACCATCATACTAATAAATCGAAGATACTAGACAGTTACAACTCGCTAATAGCGATTGCTTTTATTTTTACATTTTTTTGGCATCCGATAGATTTTCAATAGATTTATAGGGCACATCAAAGGAAAAGAAATTTCTAAGTATTTTATTCAATCTAGTGAACAAAAAAATCGGAGAATACGGTTGTGATAATTCTACAACTACTGGTTATACAATAATTGTGTACAGAAAACAAAATTATTGATGAATATTTTCAGTCATTCATTTATAGGTTCTTTAAAATTTTCAAAATGGCTTTATATTTGTATTTAGATAGTGTGAGGATGTGAGGAATTATCTTCTGATGATTTGAAGAGTTGACTGTCATGTCAGCTTCTATAATTCAACGTGGATACTTTATTTCTTTGGTACCACTAGAATAAGATATATACTAAGATATGTATATAAAAAAAGAAATTTAAAGTGTTTGTCAGTAAATGTAGTTAATAATTTAGGTATGGACTCAACGAATGTGAGTGGACATGTATGACATGCCATACAAAATGTATATAAACATATTCAAAACTATTTAAAGCAATCAATCGGCCAATGGGGAAACAAAAATTCCTTTTATCTAGTAGAATGCATGACTAAGAAAGAGTTTTTTTAACGTGGATTCAGAAACATTGAGTGAGCACTCTTTTAGCTTCTTGGGTAGCTTGTTCATAAATATTTTACTACAATAGTTAGCAGAACAGTGAATTTAATCTTGAGTAGTCAATATGAATATTATGGCAACATCTAGTGTTATAATTATGCAGATTATAGGAGTGTTTATGAATTTCAGTTTATAAATTATCCATAAATATTTCTGCTAATAAGGGTTACACATAGTTAAACTATTTGTAATAAAGTATAATTTATTATCAAATTGAAAATAATTTTTTAAGCAAATCGCAAGGAAATTGGTTATTTTCTACTTTGTTCATATTTGTAAGATCGTAAATGTTGAGTTGTTTATCGAGGAAGCTGTGGGAAAAAACAATTATTTAGTTAATTGTTTGCTATATCGGTGATAAGCTTGGTATATACATTTTATTACCAACAATACAAACAGCAAAATTTGTTAAATTCGACGCGCAATTATCGATAATTCGAATAACTCTATTAATCATAGTTGAGTCATTGAATATAAATAAGACTGTTTACGTTTCAGACCGATGAATCACCACCACCTTTCCCAGACAAATATCGGAAATTATCAGAATTTCAAAAGGTATTAAGTACATCATAAACCAAGGAGAAATTGCATCGGTCAATCGATATAATCTAAGGTGCGTAACAAGGTGCAACCCATTCAACCGCCGACTCTAACGAACTGTTCAACTGTTAACCGACATTTCATAACTAAGGCAGGGCACTTTCTGCATTCTTCGTGTCTCTAAATTCCTAAAATCTGTTATTAAAAATTACTTATTTCAGTCTGAGCCCCATAATGTCCATTGTGAACGTGATGAACGGTTTATTCTGCTTGGGGGCAAGCGGCAAAACGTTTCATCCTTCGATTTTATTTGTAAGTGTAATGAATGAACGTGCCTGCATTCAAACGACAATTACACACATAAAGAAGCTTAAAACTAAAACAATTTACTTACTCACATACAAATACGGACTCAATAAGATGTGAAAATTCTTGACTTCCGAGTGGGTCTAAAACCTGCCCTGAAGATGCCGCCTATATGGTTGGCGAAACGTCGGCATCAAGTCGTGCTATTGTGACGCGGAATTCATCCGAAAGGCAAGAATTTTCAAGATTAGTTATACGCGGAAGTCTACTGTTCAATAAGTTGTGTTTGTTGGAATGACCCGTTGGACCATTATTTGAACCGAAAAAATTTAGAGCGTGGGGTACCCGGCAATTGCACCGGTTGGACCGGCGGTAGTTATGCCAATAATAATACACACGGTTCATAAATACAAATAAGATATGGATTGAAATGGGAAAAAGAAACTTGAATAGAATCAGCCGTTACGTGATGAAAATTTATTCTAAACTTGAATAAAATAACTATTAATTCAATTTTTACTACTTTAATAAGTAAATGTGACAAATGTTACAAAATACTTACTAACTACATAGTCTAGGAGCTAGAGCGATATGGTGGCCCTGAATGAATACACCTTGGCACTACTGTATATAGGTGGAGAAAATTTTGAAAGACTGGAATCTATTTTGTCATTAACAATAATTCAATTCAAACTTAACCAAATTCTGTGATTTTGAAGCACCACTTTCTATTTTCTATTTAATTCAACCTAAAAAAGATAACGTATTATCTAACATTTATGAGTAACAGTCTTGAGGTTAGATTCCATAGAATTATCTTAAACTTGATTAGTTGTTAATAATAGAAATGAAATGTGAATCATAGAATAACTAATTCATAAAATAATCATAGATATTTGGAAGTGTATATATTCTTAAAATAATGTCTTATGTTTAAAAAACATATAGGTTTTGCATATCAAAAATTAAAGAGTATTGTGATTATATAAAAATCAAATTTGTACCAAAAGAAATAGTAATAGATTTTGAGATATCTATTCATAATGCAGTGTTAGAAATTTATCCACAAGCTAAAATTACTGGGTGTCGATTCCACTTAACTCAACTCAAGCATAGTACAGAAAAATTCAAAATCTAGGTTTATCAAAAGAATACCAAGACAAAAATTCTGAGATTGGAAAATCGCTCCATTATTGTTTTGGTCTTTTATTTTTGGAACCAAAGGACGTTCAAGATTTTCATTTTTTTGAGCTCTACGAAGTTAAGCCAGTAGATGAAAGACCTGAAAAAATTTCTGATTACCTTCTCGAAAATTATTTGACAGACCATCACATACATGGGCTGATGCCTCTGCTGCATTAAATAAAACAACCAATGCTTGCGAATCGTTTCATTCCCATTTTAATGCATCCATGTACCAAATGCATCCTTCTTTATTTATTTTTGTAGACGCACCTTTCAAAGTACAAACTGAAATCTATATTAAATGCAACAGTGTTAACGAAATTCATAAATTTATAAATATAGCCACTAAGAAACGTCATAATTTTGTTAATTCTAAAATTATAGAATATAAAAATAGTAAGTTGTCCAAACTGCAATATGTTAAAATAATATCGCATTATTATGCAATTAATTAAAATAGTACAGTGTAAATATAAATTTGAATATGTTCTTCCTATGTACCTATATGTATTATGTATATTTTAAATTAATAAATTTTGTTTTAATATTACATCAGTCTATTTCTTGCAAGCAGAGAGAGGTATTATTATTCATGTGCCGAGTTTAAACATTTTAAAAGTGAATCTTTTATTCTCTGTGCCGAGCTTGACTATTTTTATTTCCTATACCTGAGACATATGCCGAGTTTGTATTACCCCTAATAGAATTTTACCTAATTGGGTTTAACCCATAAAGGGATTGAACGATAAGGGAGAAATATCATGTATTTGTTGATCGTCCAATAAGATATCGGACTTCTTATATTTATATATATTATTATATTATTAAGTTTATTGACGTGACAAGACGTAATTCGATGGAGCCGGCTGCACGCACGAGAAAACATGACTCATTTGCCGTTACCTCGCTCTGACCGGCTGTGCGTTACCTCGCTCTGAGGCGTTCCATTTAAGGCTTGAAGTGCAAGCGAGCTCTCCTACTTGAGTGACCGATGCGATGCGCGTGGACAGCTGCTATACAATAATACATTTACATGTTTTCATCAAGTATGAAGTGCAGTGAAAAGTGAATGTGGTGTCAATTGTTTATAGCAACGATAGTTGCGGCGATAAAGGTAATGATTCTTTCGATATTAAATATATGTTCAGTGATATATTGTCGAATATTCGTGCTTTCATCATTAAAATAAATAGCATCGGTCCGCTAGTGCAGCGATTGTAGGTTATGCTATAATTGACAAAACTATAACAATAAGTTAACAGAACTGTTTCACGATGAGTAAAAAATCAATTGCTTTACTATTCGATCGAAATAATTATCGAGCGTAGCTATGATTTCAAAAAATTAAAACGTAAATGTTAAATCTTCCACATATCATAACAACGTGTCTGAAATGACAGGTAGGACCAGCCAGCCGTCAAAGGGAACAATTTTCTCCTATATCAAACACATTGAGGCGGGCTTTTTAAAAGCTAAATTGACATAATTGTATTTATGCGAACAAATAAATGTAACTTGATCAATTCAATTGTGATTTCCATTTACCTCCTTCTCTATATCCATACAAAATATCTATCAAACAAATAAAATTAAAATTTTCTTTTGAAAAATGAAACCATTCCATCAGTATTTTCTTATGAAGTTGTCACGTTCAACTATCGTCAGTAAACCGACTTTACACACAACCGATTTTTTTTAACTGAATATCCCTCGTAACTACATTCAATTTAATTAAGAGTTCTAGTCGATATTGAATAGAAAACCGGTTGTAGCGAGTTCGTTTACTTCGCGAAGGTCAATTCGATGGTCCAAGACCCCGAATGCTTTTTTAGACACTGTAAACATTTCTTGTATTAAAACAACGCGAATCGCGTGTACTGGCTAGCCAAGCCAACTATATATCGATCGTAACGCTAAGCAGAAACGGGAAGTAAATTATTTTTAAATCCAGCTAGTAGTGTTCATTTAGCTTCCGTATTGTGAATAGTAATTACATTATGCGAAAAGTATTTTAGCATTTGAACACAGTAACAGGACAATGATCTTTTTCGACACCTAATTTAACTGTGACGTTTAACAACAAAAATGTCATTACCCTCTTAAAGTCGTTCAATCAGCATTACTGATAACGTAACTAAACACAACAACTTTGATCGTTAATAAATTAGAAAGCGTATTTCGATTGTTGTTCTGCCATCTTCAAGAAAGGCTTAATTCAATTAGATACACAAGGTGTCCGGTAAATTCTTCGAAGAATAGTTCACTGAAAACCATTTCGTCGAATTACCCTTTTTTTTTTAAATTTTCGAAGCACAGTTCTTCGACAATAAATCTCTTCGTAAAATAATGTTAAACAACAAAAGGATGGGCATGATATGACTATAAAATATAAATGGGTGAAACAATACAAGAGAAATGAAAACAAATGTCTTTTATTGGAAACAACTATAACATAAACAGTGTCGGAATAAGTTAGTTTTATAGGCTCACCATAACTCTTGCCCTTAAATCCTTTGAAGTTTTGAACGTTTGGTATAAAATAAAATGTTATAGCTATTCTTTTCTCTGCCTCTACAATAGGCTATGTTTATTATATCTTAACTAACTGTTGCTAGCTCTGCTCTGAGAGCGGCGGGCGTAATTTCGGCCGGTAATCCCGTCGCCTACCTGCATAAATCAAAGGGTACCATTTATGACAGATGTAATTTCGGCCGAGGGTTGATGTTTATGATGAGATTAAAAAATTGGTAATTACTTGGGATATCTAGACAAATTTAACTTATTTTGAACGCTACTAGGCGATAGAAAGCATCAAATATATTTGTACGATGGCATCAGTTTCAACAATTAAGAGTTCACGTGGTTGTGACTTGCTTGTTGTGGAAAAGTTTCAGTTTTGTAAACAGGACGTGCTAAAAAGTGGTGAAGTACGTTGGAGGTGCATAAAGAAAAATGTAAGATGTTTAGCCAATATGTACACTATTGGTGCTGAATACACAGTTACTAGGAGTAAATTAATCCACAACCACGAGTCAGATGAGACTGCGTTGGAGAGAAAAATAGTGACAACTTCATGCAAGCGCAAAGCTGAGGAGGACATATCGGAGAAACCTTCAAAAATTATTAAAAGCATTCTTTCAAAACATTTGCCAGATAACTTGTCATCGACAGATGTCAATCGAATAAGAAGAAATTTGTACAACAGCCGCCATAAGCTGCTACCAGCCCTGCCTAAGGATATTCACGATGTACATTCTGTACTAGAAAGTTATGGACCAAAAACTATAACAGGTGAAATTTTTTTGTTTATTAACAGCACAGCTGATAATATCATTGTTTTTTCTTGCCAAACAAATATTACAACTTTATGTAAAATGAAAGATTTTTACATGGATGGCACATTTTCTTATTGTACTAAAAATTTTTGTCAGTTATTTACCATCCATGGACTGGAAAATGGGCATTATGTTCCCCTTTTGTATTGTCTGTTGCCTAACTAACTAAGACTTTTTTTGTCTGTAAAATTTAAAATTATTAACTGTTTAATATTGTTTTTTAACCGAAGGAGGTATTTGTGGATTTTGAAATCGCAATTCATAACGCACTAAAAGTTGTCTTTCCCAAAACCAAACTAAATGGTTGTCGATTCCACTTGCATCAGGCGTGGTATAGAAAAATACAATCATTAGGCTTAACCCAAATGTATAAAGATAAAATCTGCGAGGAAAGCAAATGGCTTACTCATACTTTTGGGCTAACTTATTTAGACCCCTCTGAAGTTGAAGATTGTTTCATATTTGATCTCATGTCATACAAACCGGACCATAAACTTATAGATAAATACGCAGACAATTTATTAGAAATCTCATTTTCCACCAAATATATGGGCATATGAAAACCCATCAATTAAACGAACCACAAATGCCTGCGAATCATTCCATTCGAACTTTAATTCTAGTTTTTATTCAACTCACCCTTCTATATTTATTTTTATAGAAAAATTAAAAGATTGTCAGATCGATGCATATTTAAAACTAAAAAATTTACATATTCCAGCAAAAATTAAAGACAAACAAGTAAAAAATAAACTAAAATTTATCGAAAACATGGTAAATATGCTTCGATCTGGCAATATTTCTAGAATTAATTTTGTCAAATCTGTTTCACATCAAAATGTTTTCTAAAAATTTATAGTGTACCTAAGTTATAGATGTCTACGTTATAGAAATAAGTTGATATAATTAATTTTGATTTAATTTTAACTTGACTTTTTTGTGTCTGCTGTAGTGCTTGTTTAAAATTTATATAGATAATTTTATTGAAATAAAGAAATATTTTAGTACAAAGCATTCTGTTATTTTATTTCAACTAATATTTGCGGCCGAAAATACCTATGAGATAAGTAAGCAACTTAAAACCTCCGGCCGAATTTACCTACCGGCTTTTAGTACCTGCCCTTTTTCCGGCCGAGATTCCATCCGCCCTCTAAGAGTATGATGTCGAAATACGAGCATATGAGGATAATTTAATAACTGTGGTCAAAAGCAAATATGGAGCGGTGATCTATGGAACTCTGAATGAGGCTTAAAACTGTTATAGTGTACTTCACTAGGAAAAGGAGTCTGGAAAATCTAACGCCACCCTCCTGGTTATCTAAATATTTGGGAGTTAACCTAGATTTAAAGTTGACATGGAACTCCCATATGAAAAATACAATCCACAAAGCATAGATTTCCCATTCGACCTGCTGTGGTATATGTGGAAAATCTAGTGGCGCTGGCCCCAAACAATTCTACGAAAGCAGTTTTTCGATAAACAGTTCATCGAAAATCATTTCTTCGAATTACCCTTTCTTCGAAAAACTATTTTCGAAGGACAGTTCTTCGAAAAATAATGTTAAACCACAAAAGGGTAGGCAGGATACGATTATAAAATATAAATGGGTGAAACAACACAAGAGAAATGAAAACAACAGTCTTTTATTGGAAACAACTATAACTTAATAAGTCAGATTTTATGCAATACCTCTTACATATTCTTGTAAATCAGTGGGGTCAAACTGTTCGGCTAATAGTCGGATTCTTTCCTCATTGTCTCGGTATTTTCTTCTAGTGATTTTTCGCCTGATATATTGTTCTATTTTCACTTCATTCAGCCCCTGTTCTCTTTTAATTGCCTCAATGAACTTCCAAATTTTGGGGTGACCGCCAGATAATTGGTCATCGAAACTTGTATACCAACTTTCCACAGATCAATTGTTTTGGTCGTTCCATTGAGAAATGTCATCATAACAATTCCACATAGTGTGTGGAAATAGTGGATCTCGCCGTAGTTGCTGTCTCGTGGATCGTCCTATCCAGCTATCCCCGAAATAGTCAATGATATTCTGAGCTTCCGCAGGTAAAGTGTCACTATCCACCAGCAACTGAGATGCTTCTTCTAGATATTGTAATGGCTCAAAGGCTAAAGCGTTTAACAATCATATTTTTAGAGCAAAGTCTGCATCTGTGTCATACTTTTTCTTAAGTATCTTTTGCTGTAGTTTTCGGTAGAGGCACTGATAAAAATTAAAAAAACATCTACGATGTGGCACGTTTTTGAAGGTTCCAACCATAAACCAGTTGGTACAGCTTTCTAGTAACCTTAGGGACTGTACATTTGCAAAAATCTACATGCGGTCTTCAATAGGTCCTGAGTCATGCATCAAACAATCTTCTCCTTTTATCGTTTGTGTATATAACCGGGTAGAATTATGTCCGTTAGTGATTGGGACAAATCTGTTTCAGCATCGTTTCTTCTTGTAGGTTCCTTATTGTCGTCTTCATGCAACTAACGGATGGAATATGTCCTGCACAAGTGCTGTTGACTGTGCCAGACAATAAAAACACAAGTGTAGTGCAGAGTATCTCTTGGAGTGGCTGCTGTGGCTCGTACCGCTCCATCAGTTTTGATACCTCTACACTTGCAGCCTTTGCAGCGTGATTATGCTTCTCCAGTTTTGCAACTCCTCTTCCTGGTTACAAATTGCTCGCACCAATAGGTCTTTGTATCCACTTGTTTGCACTTTACAAATGGGTATCCGTCGAGGACCAATTTCGGGTTGCCTTTTTCGCTTAATACTAACTCCATCTTCAGCTTATCGCTGCCAACGGTTTGTCTCACAGGGTGTGTCTCTGAGGGAACAATATTTAGAAAGCCCCATTTATATGTCTAGGCGGCATTAATTACTCATTGTCATTGAGGTAGATAATCCACTTGTTATTGTGAGACAGGTATTTCCATAAATTAATATTAATACAAACCAATCATTATTTCCAACTTGTTCTTCTCAATATTCGAAGCAGAGTGATGATTTCTAATCACCTTTGTTAACAATTAAAT
Source organism: Endomychus coccineus (assembly GCA_958510875.1). Lineage (NCBI taxonomy): Eukaryota > Metazoa > Arthropoda > Insecta > Coleoptera > Endomychidae > Endomychus > Endomychus coccineus. The sequence goes on from OY294070.1 coordinate 136,571,469, forward strand.
CAAAATAATTACTCATTGTCATCGGGGTAGCTAATTCACTTTTATTAATACCTACCTGAGAAGAAATTCCCTACAAGGGTGCACCTTACCTGAATGTATCTTCGGAGAACTGTGCTTCGAGAAGAATTTTATGTCAATTCTTTGACGCTCTGAACACTGGATAATTAACAATAATAGGCAACTGAGATTTAAATTATTCCAGTTGAACTGTGATTCTGGAATAGTATTGAGTTTCGGTGGCCGCTTATGATTGATAAGAAAGTTGTCAAAATTGAATATCCTGGTAGTTGGTGACGTTTCTGTTCTCTTCTCCAGATTCATGAGGGATGTTGAAAAAAAAAACTGTGAAAAACTAATGAATTTTCTTCCGCAAATGATGTTCAGGCCGTACATTTTGCTTCTTGGAGTATTTTGAGTTTACTTAGTAGCTAAAAATTTTCTTTTAGCTAGATTCGTTGCACATTATTATGGTAAAACATTTGCTATTACCCTAACGGTTTTCGTATAAAAATATTTCAGTAGCAAATGTAAAATTATTTTCAAGAATTCTTATTCAATTATTTGACAAAAAATGTTTCATCACATATAACTGTTTCATTGTATTCAATATCAGAAAGCTAGTTCTGCATACGTCAAATTAGATCATATGTTGTTTTGATTATATGAAATAATTATTTCATATAATCAAAATGATAAATTACCATAAAGTAACGGCTTCCACCATCGATCATATGTTGTTTCTTCAAATTTTTTATATGAAAGCATTGCATACCGAATTTCACAATAAAAAATAGACACGTATTCCGAAAATTTTGTTTTATTCATTTTATACAGTTTTCGAATTTTATATAAATTGAATGACTGCGATATATTGATTTATTACATAATTCCATCCTATAGAGTACATAATTCAATAAATATTTCATTCAATTAAAAAATGTGATACAATATTTAACAAATTACATATTACAACTATTGAAGAAAAAAAGGTACGTTTTAGAGATTCCGCTCAATAAAATGAGATTTATTTTATATGACTAGGGTGTACAAACAGTACTGGAGTATCATCATTAGCCCCCATTTCCTTTCTATTTTGTTGCAGTAAGTAAAATTATTATTCTCAATTACTTTGATTTTTTATTCTTTTACATAAGCTAAAATTAATCGATTCATCTGAAAATTACACATATGGAAGAAGAACTTATATTTATGTCGAAAACGGGAATATTATGAGTTCATACAAAAAATACATCTTATATATAAGTATGAATACTTCATATACGTTTTTTTTCTGGATATGCGAAGTCATAGGAAAGTACTAAAAATTTAAACAAATCATGCAAAATTTTTCATTCGAATTTCAATACAAAACACAAAACTAACATATGAAATGGAAGATAATAGAATATAATATAATAAAATAACTACTAATATCAATTATTATTAGTCGTAAAAGGAATTGATTATTTTATTATAAAAAATCTATATTGATTTTGAATATGAATATATATTCATTGATGAGGTTATGTACTTTGATTTTTATTCTTTTACGTAAGCTAAAATTATTCGATTTATCTGAAAACTACACATATGGAAGAAGAACTTATTTTTTTGTCGAAAACGGGAATATTGAGTTCAGAGAAGAAATACATATTATGTATATAAGCATGAATACTTCATATATAATTTTTTTGATACAAAACACAAGATATTAAATAGAAGATAATAGAATATAATATAATAAAATAAATAATAATATTAATTATTATTAGTAGTAAAAAGAAATGAATATTTTATTTAAAAAATCAATATTAATTTTGAATATGAATATATATTTATTGATGGGGTAATGAGGTTAGATTCGGAAGAATACATAATACTTCCTAACAGTTAAAAATAACACAATAATCCAAAACTTGAAGACTCACCTACATGTTGCCTCTGACATAATTTTGTGTAGGTACTTAGTAATCACACTCGATAATAATTTTGAACAAACCGAACAATAAAATTACACGGGTATTAATGTCCGTTACCGTCACTAATCCAGTCAGTTTAAGAACTAATCAGTTCTTTCCTCATAGTACAATGCCTTGATAGATTGGGCAACGGGCCAAACTCTACATCCTAGACATGAACAAGCTGAAAGAGCGAATCCGACTTTTTTTAACTATCCTTGCTTGAAATAAGATGAAGGCTGACTTAACTTTAAATATATTTTACCGATATCGTTATAATTTATATTTACGGAAATACTCCTTAAAAATAACACAGCTCGGCATAAAGTTAATTTTGAATTAAATAAGATATACATATTTCAATTAATCCAAATTTCTTTCGTAATAATTTTTATAGAAAATTAATGACAAATGGTCAACTCCTAGTATCAGTATTTATTGACCATTATTACATGGAAACAAGTTAATTTATGACCATGCTATGAATAGTTATAAACCGAAAATATAGCACATAATACAGCATAAAAAGTATTCTATGTATATCATTCAGTCCTTGGTTAACACGTGATATTAAGTATATGTCGTGGAGAAATAAATCTAATCAAAAGAACAAAATTAAAATCAGATTTGGATAGTAATAAAACGTATTGAAATATTGTTACAGCCAGTATTTGCATGAAAGGCAAACTCATTTATAACATAATATGCTAATATGATATGATAAATAACACTGTTTTACAAATACCCCAATCCCTGAGTCGATATGCATTCTGAAGAAAGGGCTTTTAAATATTAATATCCCTGATGCAAACTGCAATAATACATGATCCTTACATCTTCATGTATGGAGCAAAATTAGTTCAATTTTAACACAAACAAGCGAATGTGCAATGTGCTCACTCTTACCTTGTTTGGTCAAAATTTTTCTAAACGAACGTCATCGTTGGGCTTCAGACAGAGCATTGTAGACTCAGCAAACACATGAACAACATCGGGCTGGTAGATACAACAACATACATACAAACATACTGTGCTACTACGAAGGTCTAACAAGGCTAAGGTTTCCAACGATAGGAGAGGAAAAACCACAAACCTCCCAATAGATGGGGGATCTGAGATCTGGCCTATGGACTAGTAATGAAGACAGGTCTAGATAGGGAACTCCAACAGAACAAGAGGGCATACACAATAGATCTGCAAATATCGCAGTATAGACTCTCAGGCCATAAGGCCCATACAAATCTAATCTAGTCTAATCTTTATAATTTGCATACAACAAATGAATGAATAAGACATGTGTTGGCACCCTGTTTACGGATATAATACAAACAGTCTTCCGAAATATCTTCTAGTTAATGTGTATGTGTATATAAAACAACGATGCCACGTTTCTCTTTGTGCAATTATTAACACAAACGCAAGTTCATGAATCTAATTCAAAGTTCGTTATGAAACTTAAAAATAAATCATGATACGACTTCAGATATAAATGTTATGAAAATAATCCACGCAAAACATAATCTTACGATCCAATCCCCAAGTTTAAGACGTCTTAACTTATACATAGACGTAAACGACCATGATGTATGTGTATTTTTCGAACAGAGGTCGTTGTTCTACAAAACGACATCACTTATTCGCGACTGATGTTCTAAATATACTTGTATGACATGTATATGATCATTTTATGCCAATACATACTTGGTAATAACATTTTATTCTTTGGTTAATGTGCAACAATTCTAGTAATTACCAGCTGGTCGTTTATCCGGATGAATATCCCCAGTTCATAAACAGTTTCGGAATAAGTTAGTTTTATAGGCTCACCATGCTCTTGCCCTTGAATCCTTTGAAGTTTTGAACGTTTGGTATAAAATAAAATGAGATAGCTATTCTTTCAGTGGCGGCTCCTCGAAGGAGGCTAAGGAGGCTCAGCCTCCTCACCAATTTATCTTAATGATCATTCTCCATTTTATTTCCTGTTCCTTTGATAATTCTTTAAATTTTACAATTAATTCCCCGTTCTCAGTAGTTATTTTCAATCTGGCAACAGTGGCCAGAGGCTAGATTCTCTATATATCTCAAACGCTAAATACGTGTGGTCAACACAGTTGCCGTTTATCCAACCATTCAATTGCCCAGTGGCGTAAAACAACGAAGATGGCAACAGAGTAGGTAGGCTAGCTTCTCGTACCCATTCGTCGGTCGAATGAAATACGATTACTTGCTCCCGCCTCCCGCTGCTAGAAGAATGCGACACGTGTTCGGTTAGTTGTTGTTTTTATTCCGCGAGGCGTAGTAAGGTTAAGTAGTTAAGTTTTAAGTTATAATTTATCTAATCGGAATCGGTGAACGTTAAAATGATGAGTGACTTAGTTGCAGAGTTCTTAGAAAATCCATTTAGTGGATTAACATATGATAGAAAAGTGTTCTTCAAAAACAAACGGCCTTTACCGGATTTGAAACGATTAGTGATGGCAGGGAAGTATCAAAATAGATCGTTTAATACTGATAATTATAAAAAATAACTTATCGTCATTTTCAAATTTTTTTAGCAAATCCACCGAACGAACTGAAATTTTGAATAACATAGTAGGAAACAGAATTCCCTGTAATGCTCCAACTCGATGGAATTTTACATCACGTGCAGTGTTTACCATTCACAAAAATAAAGACAAATTAATTGAAACATTTGATTTTATATTAAACAGTGATGACTTTTCGACAGATCAGGTTTCATTAAATGCTGCTGTTGGTTTAAAATCTTATTTAGAAAATGAAGAATTTTTGTTTTTTCTTGATACTTTTAAATTAAAATTTGAACAAACTGATCCTATTTTTCAAATTTTACAACATAAATTCACTGATATAATTTATTCAAGAGATCGTTTGAAACATCTCATTGATAAAATTTCAAGTTTCCGTATTACAGAATTTCATTTTAATATTTTATTTCAAAATTTTTCAACTGATGAGGCTCCTCCCGCGAAAAGGAGGAAAACATATAATTTGGTAGACAAGAAACTACATTATAAACAACTTTTTTATGAAATTTTAGATACTATTAAAGGTCAAATTGAGATTCGATTTTCCGATTTACATGAATTGAAGTTTTTCGACTTGACGAATAGAAGATTTTTCGAATCTTTTTCAAAAGAGTTTCCCAATGCACTTTTAGATTACTTAGTTCTCAAATATAAATTTTTTCATAAAATAGCACTGCACAATGAATTATGCTTTATATACTCGGATAAAGATATTTTAGGCCAGTACGACAGTCACGCCGATATGATAAAATATATGATAGACAATGATTTGCAACAAGTTTTACCTCAGTTTTATAAACTACTTTGTTTGACAGTCACCATTCCTGTCACGTCGGCATCGGTGGAGAGATCATTTTCTACTCTCAAACGAATTAAAACTTACATGCGAAATACAATCGACCAAAATCGTTTATACAATGTTAGTTTGATATCTATTGAAAAAGATTTAGTAAAACACTTAAAACAAAATGATACATTTTATGATAATATTATTGATCATTTTTCGCAAACTAAAGACCGTAGAATTCCGTTAATATATAAAAAAAGTTAATAAAATTAATAAAAAAAACAAAATATGAAAAATTCCAAAAAAAAGAAAAAATATCAAAAATCCAAAAAAAATAAAAAACGAACAAAAAAATAATTTGCCAAGAGAAACTCTACACCTCCACGTTGGTTCTTGCTGGGCAACAATTAATTTTGTCACTGAAGTAGCTGGTACGGTCGCTGTGCAAAAGCTAAATTAATTGGCTGAGTAGAGTATATTTAAAAAAAAACGTTTTGTGTCCAGCCTCCTCTCTTAAAAAGTTCACGAGCCGCCACTGTATTCTTTTCTCTCCCTCTACAACAGGCTATGTTTATTATATCTTAACTAACTGTTGCTAGCTCTCCTCTGAGAATATGATGTCGACAACTCGACATACAAGCATATGAAGATAATTTAGTAACTGTGGTCAAAAACAAATATGGAGTGGTGATCTATGTGACTGTAAAAGAGGCACAAAATTCTTATAGTGTACTAGGAAAAGGAGTCTGGAAAACCCTCCTGGTTATTTAAATATTTGGGAGTGAACCTAGATATAAAGTTGACATGGAACTGCCATATGGAAAATACAATCCACAAAGCACGACTCGTGGGTCGTCCTATACAGATATCCTCGAAATAGTCAATGACATTTTGGGCCTACGCAGATGAAGTGTAACTATCCACCAGCAACTGAAATGCTTCTTCTAGACCTTTCTATTATCTGTTTTATAACTCTCGAGTAAGATTGTCCGACAATCATAGATCAGGGGAATTGAAAAGTTTTCCTTCAATCCATGAACTGTATATAATTGGAAGAACAGATGTGGTACTTTTTAAAGGTTCCATCTATAAACCAGTTGGTACACTTTTCCAATAACCTTTTAAATTTTCATCATCAACGTGAACAATCAATAAGGAAACCAAATTGCAATACCCTTTATTCAGTCATAACATAAAACACTTATACACGCTAATTTACAGGTAAAACCACTTTCGAATCACACAAGGAACAGGTCAAACTCTGTTAAATTCTAATATGTATCACTCTGCCACACTCAACCCTTGCCGTGTGCCATTAAGACCAAACAGTACTGTTGTAAGCTACGTCTATACTCCAAGCCTTTATAGATGACGTCACACTTGCGTTCAGGCCTTATGTATACAGAAGGCTGCTTAAATTACCATCTACGAAGACTCGGCGATCAATGTCAACTAAATCTTAAGGATGATGAAACGGTGGAACGTTCTCTGTTAATTCCCACCTAGGGGAAGATTCAGATCTGAAATGTTGGGTAGGACATATCCTACCTGAAGATCTGAAGCAAAATGGTAGGATTTTCTAAAAAGACCTAACTATCATAAACAGATCACCAATAACTAATCTAGGATCATTTTGATACAATCGTACAACATACTGGAATCTGTATCTTATGATTTTGTGTAATCAGAACATAACTGAAGAACTCACGAATACTATAAACAAAACATATAGTCAAGAATGTCTGATGCATAAAGCTTGTCACCTGGCCATTGCCAAACAACTCACATATACAAGTTGATTCTTTGCTAGTCCCAATTAGACGTTTTAGCGAAACTAGATGTAATTAAAAACTGAATATTTGTGGTATGATGTATCCAGTATCCAGTCATTTCCTGTTGAGCAGGTTTTCAATGTTTTGGAACACAACCAACCATTTGATTCAATTAACTGTGTTACAAACAGTTTTAGGAATTCTTCACTTATTATATCAAACAATACAAATTATTTGTATTCTTACTTGCAACTCACAAACTGTTGGTGTTAACCAAAAGTTTGAAGAAAGTAAAGTAAGACCTAAAAATCTTGCAGATATATGAACTGTCAAGTCAATTCAATAAATTAATAGTTTATATCGGCAGATTTGTAATGTGTTGTCAACTGTAAAAATGAAATATACCTGGTTTGACGAAGATAGCGCGGCACTAAGTAAGACGTCATTGCTATCTTAAAGTGAACAGCGTTTATGTTTTACTTTAATGAGATGCAGTGTATTCACCATTTTTCTGTCATTAAAGTTAATTCAGACAGTTAGCTACACAATGGAACAAAGTGGATCATATACAATGGATATATTCCTGTATATCACGATAAAATCAAATCAATATTGATTATTATGCTGAATACTGTGTAATATAATATATTTTTCAGTAATAGTGTTTGGTTTCAAAAAGAATTGTATTCAAAAATATTTCATGAAATCTGCTGCTGGTTATGGCTATAATACAGGCATTCTGCTTCTGGTTTTCAGTAAGATTAGGATCCATAATAATTGGCGTTTTCACTCTGGTACGTATAGTGTATTGGCATTTTGTGATGTTTAAGATATCTACAAAAGACATACATGTGGGAACATTGTCATATCAAATTGCATCTAAATAATAAAATATTTTAAGTGAATTTACTCAAGTATTCATATATCTTCATCATTGAACTAATGTGCCCTTGAAAAAAGAAATTGATTTGGAGAAACGAAGGAAAATAAATCGATGAATTATGTATAACTTCTCGGGAAATAGGTCACACTAACACATATGCTTATTATTTTCATCTTTACGTCCTTTTCGGTCTTACGACCATCATCAGAAGACGTAGCAATGTTCAAAAGGGGATTTATTAGCACAAAGTTTCCTTATCGTTCCAATTTCAATTAAAAATAGGAGATACAGTAAATCAGAAGAAGCATTTCTACCGAATTTCAACCATTGAAATTTGAAAAAATCAATTTTGCAATTCCAGCTGTACCATTCAAGGGATGGATAAGTAAGTTTGACTAAACAATCGTTGGTGCCCATGGAATGGCCTGCTCTTCTATTACACAATACGTATATCTCAATTAATACCCCCGCTTTGCCATAACTGCCCCCGAAAGCCTTTCAAATCATGATAATTTTTAATTTTGGTTACAGATTCAAGGAGCAGTTTGGACGATGATTTTTTCAATTGCCATCGATAATTCAAATCAAGTTTCCACTAAATTGAAAGAGTTCTTAACTGCTTTAAATATAGAAAACCATGTTCTCAAGGATATCTCAAATGGTGAGACTATTATATAATTCAAGTGGAAGTATATCCACCATCTTAAATTTCAGAACCGAAAACCGCTATGATATTGCTGATTCTCTATTATGTATTGCTAATGTCATCTTCAATATCTCTCATCTATGGAGCATTTCTGGTATGTATTAGTACAGATGTAAGATGAATACCATTATCCTTTATTCTACTAAACCATAGTAATATTCATACCTCTTTCCATACAAACAACCTATCGCAAACTGATTATTAGATCGTAATCCTTGTAACGACCTGTATTCTTGTGATCATTATCCCTTAAATAATTTGAATTCCTAATCATCAAGTCAGCGCCCTTGGCCATCATCTGTTTGTGTAAATATATCTTTAACCTTCGTAACTTCAAGTACCATCTCTTTACCTGAATTGGCCATCGAAACATGTCCTGCTTTCTTTCACTTTTCTAATTACAGTTTATTTGGGAATTTTTCACAATTTTTCAGTGTAGTGAATAGTTATAACTATTTAATCGTATTGAAATTTGCTTGTTTTATCATTTTTTAAGAAGGAATATTATTTTTTGTTGGATTTTATAAATAATGTGCTATACTTTATCTTTGAATATGGCTTATATTTATTTATATATCTACTTATACAGGCTATTAATGTAATAAGATGCGAAAATTTTAAGGACTGATTCCTGGGTCAATTTTAAGTGAAAAGTTCATATAAACTTGTCCTAAAACGCTCAGTTTTCGATACAGAGGGTGGCAAAGTTTTTTTTAGCTCTTTTCAAATATCTAGAAAACACGTATTATGAGGATGTTTCGTTAGCAACAAGAAACCAAATGTGGTACATGCACGATGGCGCACCAACACATTTCAGTTTAACGGTTGGCAATTATTTACGAACTGTTTATCCAAATCGTTGGATTGGCCACTGTGAGGCTCAAGAATTGCCACCAAGGTCTCCCGACCTCAATAGTTTAGACTTCTTTTTGTGGGAATACTTTAAGACGCTAGTATTCACAATTCCCATCAACACTGTAGAGGAATTAAGAGAAAGAATAGTTGCAGCATGTGATACAGTATAAAACACTCCAGGAATATTTCAACGAGTGCGCAATTCCGTTAGAAGGAGAGTTTATGTTTTCTATGATGGGATAACCATCCGTGTCAATCATATTCTATCCAGCACCTTCTTCCCAGAAACATATGATTTCTAGTCCATAATCTAACCAGCGTCTGGGTGCCGCGGAAGCATTTCCCTCCCACCCTCGATCCTGCTGGCAACAGGGCCGTGAGCATTCCCCTATCCACCACCTGGGGACGCGCCTGGATGCGGTTTCAGGATCCGCACAAAAGAAAATGCCCCTGCTTTCCAGTAATCTAACCTAACCTAACATGTTTTTAGTATAGGCTTATGAACATTCTAACTCAAAATTGATCCAGGAATCATTAAAAATTCGCATATCATTAAGTAATTAATATTGCCCCACTTTGCATTTATTCTAACACGAAATGTCATCGTATTTCACTTTGCCTTGTTACGGAGCCGTCACCTATCGGTTGTATTCCCAACTGTTTCCCTCTCAATTCTTCAAATCACGAGATCTGTGTTATCAATGCTTGGCATTGTGAATTATATCCTCAGTGGGGGACATCTGTGATATTGGTATCACTTTACGAATGAGAGGGATAATGAGTTTCGTTTAAAATTATCTTTTTTTAGATTAAAGTGAGATACACTTATCCATTCATCATCACATATTCCTGCTACATAGTTTATTTGCTCAGTTTATTAGTTTTGATAATTTTGTATGTAAAATCTGAAGAACATGGAATAGGTGACATGATTTTATTCTGCAACTTGGGAGGATTCGTCTTACGTAAGTAACGATTTAGAAACTTATTGGCTATTATATTGGGTGCATTTAGGCCAGTTGCTGATTTTGAACTAAGTGTCATTTTTTCGTGCAGAGAAAAGTACGCTTCCTTGGACTAGTTCCTGCTACATCAAGGAGAATCATAAATTTTGATTTTCTAATTTTAAACTTGTAACTGAACTACTACTAAGCTCTTAAAAGGCTTTACTGCATTCAAAATTTAAAAATGTAAGAGAAGGACCAAAATTCCAAATAAGTATTCTAACATCAGGAATGTAATTTTCTTCAAACTCATTATTGTAAATGATCCACCAAAAAATGTTACAGATAAACTAAAAATGTCTCACTTTTTTCATTTCAGTTTATTACTTATATACATGGGCAGTAGTATGGAGTTTCATTAAAATTGTTAATGAACTTGAAAACCGTTTACACGACAAATTGAAATTAGTTTCGAAGGCGGACCAAAAATTGCACTACATTAAAGTTGAAATGTTGAAGAGAAATTAATAGATATAAGCAAAACAGTCTCAGATACTGTTTCAGCATGGTCTGACAATGCACCTGCAATGGCTGGCGGAACGTCGGTCCATAGTCCTCGACATCCACAGCTGGAAACTAAATCTACCGATTGATGTTGTTTATTTACATATGTTTCTTGTATTTATTAATTATATAAACTTAACCGAATCTATTTTATTGGGGGAGAGGGAGGTTGTATACAATCAATAGTTATTTTATTCTTTGTAGAAAGTTGTGGCTCATCAGTGTTAGCTAAGATACCCCGTTTTCAATTCAATCTTTTGTATTTTTCAATTTTGTTACTTTATTTATAATGATGCAATATACAAGATGCCCCAGTTAGAGTGGCAACACGTCACCTGGAAGATAGTCAATCGAAAAATAGTTCGACCGCATAATTCAGGTTCAAAGTTCTACTTAAAAAATATGTTTTTTATCGTAACTGTCTGAGCGTTGTAGCGATTTCGACTAAAATGGTTCAAATACTTCTGAAATAAATATCTATTATTTAACAATAGGAATATTTGACAGAATTGACCAGTGGCTTTCGAATTGCCACCTAATTTTCTATACCACTGGATATTTTCCGATAATGGTCAATTCAATTTAGAAAAAGAAGTTATTCTTGCAAAGTTTTGATTAGAGCAGTCGCTTAAATTGCCAAGCAGTGGATTCTTGATACAAATTCATATACTTAACACTATTGATAGGGAATAATCACCCTTATCCACTAAAAATACTACCAAAGTACTGAGAATTTTTCAGCTACCAAGTAGCCGTCATCAGAGTAAACTAAATTATAAATCAAAATATGCCTGTTTGAATACTAGTTGGGGATAATAATGTAAACAAAGAGTTGCCCTTAACTAGAGATAAATCGGAATTTAATAAATTACTTTTTCGCTTATACATTTTCATACATTCTAAATTACCTAGAAATTTGTCTGACTGTGTTTTAAAAGTGATAAGCTTTCTTGAGAAATGGTGTGACCTGTATTCAAAATATGTTCGGCTATGGCTGATTTTCCACCAATATTTTTCTTTATATGGGCAAAATGTTCTTTCTATTTTGACCCACATAGCATTTTGAACACGACTCAAAATTGATTTTGTAAATCCCAGATTTGATAACGAATTCATATACTTAAGATATAAATATTTTGGTGCGATAAGGACGATGATGATCGTGAGACCGAAACGTACGCAAAGAAGAAAATAATAAGCATATATGTGACCTACTTCCCGAGAATCTATATATAATTAGGTAGTATGTGAATGTTTCTCAATTTCAAATGTGATATCCCAAGAAAAGTTTGAGAATTTCTACTTTAAACTAAAAAGATATCATACGAATAAATATTAGTTTACAAGAATTATAATATTGACTGAAATGCAGTTGTATCAGAATTATATCCAACTCCCAAAAATAAATCACTCTTATCTAAAATAAAACACATTCATAAAAAGTTATAGCTACTATTGATGCTCGAACAATAATTTATTTAAGGGAAAGTTTGTAATTAACTAAATGTTACGATACATATAACATGAAAGCAATATTTTCTTTCGTATTGAACTCATTGATTAACTTCCTCTTCAGAAATCTCTCGAAATGGATTGGTACGTTCTCTTAAAACCTTTTCTGCGGCAATGTCGATGTCAGATCCGTCAATCGGCTGTTGAGAGTCATTCAATGTATTTCTGAAATCAAGAACAATTCTGTTTCAATATCAATTCATTAATAGAACGGAAGTAAGAGAAAATATAGGATACGGACATTGCTATTATGATTATAAAGAAACTCGTTAACGAATCATTACTTTTCGGTGCTTAATTCTTAATATAATAACCAATCAACAATTAGAAAAGCTGTCAGAACTTACCAAAAACTAAAAATAAAATTAACGCGGTACATCTTCTATAGTCGATGAAATAAAGCACAAAATTAGGTCAACCTGGAATTTTTGAACCAATGAAGTCGAGTGAAAAAATGTGGGGTATCGGATTTTCTTGTAAATTTTTTTCTGGATTGTAATACGTGAAAAACTGACATGTTCATGCCATTTTCTGGAGATGATTTATCAATTATATAAGTTTGAAATGCCCTTAATGCACCTGGAGGTCAGTACCACATCGGTCTCAGCGAATTTACAGAAATTTTATTGAAAACGGTCCCAAATTTGTCACTCGGGGTGTTTCCGAGGATGCTGAACACGACTATGATGCTTAAAATATTAAGTTTAATCTTTCTTCAGAAGTTGGAGAATAAAACTCAAATTTTACACAAAACTTTTAACATTTAATTTAAAAATGCTGACAAATTGTTTCACCACACTGTGGCATTATCAAAGCGAGGAGTTATCAACTAAAGCTAAATCTAAAAGTATGTCCTTAAATATCAGGGATCAGAATGTGGTGCAAATTGAGGGATGGGGGTGGATAATGGTGGGAGTGTGTTTACAAAATTGTTAACAAGCGGTGAATTATATGTGTCGATTTGATCATTTAATATTACATTATTATTGTTTTTTGCGTGTTTCAAAATTTCTATGGATTCTAATATATTAAGTTTATGTCCTTTTTCCTGAATATGTAGAATATCAGGATTAAGGGTGAAATTGTGGTTATGTTCTAACAGGTGATTTGCGTAATTAGAGTCTTCTTTTTTGAGCCTGTAACTTCTCAAATGTTCATTGAACCTTACGCTGAAACTGCGTCCAGTTTGTCCTATGTACAAAGCACTACAGTCATCACATCTCAGTCTGTAAACTCCAGATTTCTTTAAGTTATCTTTTTTAGATTTCGAGTTATTAATATACGAGCATAGGTTATTTGTTGTTTTAAAGGCGACGTTTTTATTCTGTTTTTTAAGGAATTGAGATATTTTTAGTGAATGTTTACCTAAATATGTTAGACATGTGAAATTTGATTTTGTGTTATTATTAATTTGCGGATAAATTATGCTTAAGGCTTTTTTATTGAGTTTATTTTGGAGTATTTTATTAATTATCTTGACATTATAACCGTTATCGTGTTCACTAAAGCCGACAAAGGTAATACAATAATTGCAATAGATAAACCTACATATTTAGAAAAAATTGATCAATTTTTAGATCCAACAAAATTTATAGAACTAAAATCAGACCCTACAATGAAATTCCAGGCAAATATTAAAAATTCTCTCAAAAATATCCAATATATTTTGACTGAATATGAGAAGCCTCGTTTAATGAACATGAATCCTCAACCACCTTCTCTTTATGGTTTATTAAAAATTCACAAAGACGATACTCCCATAAGACCCGTCTGTTCATATATCAATGCACCCTGTCAAAAAATAGCGAAAAAGTTAGTCAACATAATATCAACATATACAAACTTTAAACCTAAATACAGTATAAAAAACTCTTTCCAGTTAATAGAAAAAATAAAAGATGTAGAACTAAAGACAAATATCAAACTTGTATCTTTTGATGTCAAGAACCTTTTTCCAAGTATTCCCACACAATTGACCATCACTCTAATTGAAGATCTTTTAATCCGCAATAATACTTTACCGGCAATAACACAGGAAATATTAAGTTTAATCTCACTTTGCATAGACCAAAATTATTTCACAATTAACGATAAATATTACAAACAGAACACCGGACTCCCCATGGGTTCGCCATTATCTCCGTTGCTAGCAGAAATATTTATGAATTACTTGGAAACTAAGATTTTAAATTCCAATTTTCAGCACATGTTTGTATATTGGTATCGCTATGTTGACGACGTAATCGCTTGCTATACAGGCAGTAACCGTCAAATAAATTCTTTTCTCACCTATATCAACAACTTACACCCAAATATAGAATTCACATTAGAGATGGAAAACAACAAGTCCTTAAACTTTTTAGATCTGACAATTTCACACACAAATAATTACTTTTCTTTCGCTATTTATCACAAGCCCACCCACACAGATACCACAATACACAACACTTCTTTACATCCACAATCACATAAGCTAGCAGCATATAATTGTATGATACATAGATTAATTAATGTCCCATTAAGTAAAGATAATTTCCATTTAGAATTAAACAGAATCGTAGATATTGCCAAAAATAACGGTTATAATGTCAAGATAATTAATAAAATACTCCAAAATAAACTCAATAAAAAAGCCTTAAGCATAATTTATCCGCAAATTAATAATAATACAAAATCAAATTTCACATGTCTAACATATTTAGGTAAACATTCACTAAAAATATCTCAATTCCTTAAAAAACAGAATAAAAACGTCGCCTTTAAAACAACAAATAACCTATGCTCGTATATTAATAACTCGAAATCTAAAAAAGATAACTTAAAGAAATCTGGAGTTTACAGACTGAGATGTGATGACTGTAGTGCTTTGTACATAGGACAAACTGGACGCAGTTTCAGCGTAAGGTTCAATGAACATTTGAGAAGTTACAGGCTCAAAAAAGAAGACTCTAATTACGCAAATCACCTGTTAGAACATAACCACAATTTCACCCTTAATCCTGATATTCTACATATTCAGGAAAAAGGACATAAACTTAATATATTAGAATCCATAGAAATTTTGAAACACGCAAAAAACAATAATAATGTAATATTAAATGATCAAATCGACACATATAATTCACCGCTTGTTAACAATTTTGTAAACACACTCCTACCATTCTCCACCCCCATCCCTCAATTTGCACCACATTCTGATCCCTGATATTTAAGGACATACTTTTAGATTTAGCTTTAGTTGATAACTCCTCGCTTTGATAATGCCACAGTGTGGTGAAACAATTTGTCAGCATTTTTAAATTAAATGTTAAAAGTTTTGTGTAAAATTTGAGTTTTATTCTCCAACTTCTGAAGACTTAAAATATTCTATACAACGTCGGTCACTGGGAAGTTTTCAGTTACTTTACTAAAAATTATCTCAAATCTAAACAATCCACTATAGTTACTATAGTTTCAGTGTTTTTGGATGATTCTTAAAGGTTCTCAATCTCAAACTAAAACTAATTTATGTTGAAAAGTCCCCAAATGTTTATAATTTGGTCCCTTTTGAATACGTATCTGTTAAATCTGTTGTTCTCCAGTGTTAAAATGTTGTAATAATAATAAGTGTATGATGTTCCAGAACCAACAAACGAACGGGGGAATCACTAAAGGTCTTTGGAGAGATTGTTTGTGATTGGTAAGAATTGTGTATTTACTCTGCTGAAAGTAATACATGCTTGTCTACATAAAACGAGAACAAAGATGTTAAACATTTTTGTTGTAACTTACCGCAAACTTCTGTAGTATATAACCCTTTCTTGGAGAGCTTTCATCAAATTATCGTAATCTTGAAAATCTTCTCTATTCATGCTATAAATAAACAAATAATCGATTAGCATAAAGATGGAATCAAGGGGAACTAGCTCTATTTAAATTACTTTGAAAGTAATAACTTATTTTCTAATTTTCACTATGGCTTAAAAAAAACAAGAAGCCATCATCAGAGTAAGCTAAATTATGAATCAAAAACCTAGATATAGGTGTCTTTAGATCGATCAATGACACCACAGCAGTTTCTCCGTAATTATTAATAAGACCCACGACTGGTCAATGGGTGACGGAAACCAATACAAAATTCAATAATCGAACAATTTCTTGTTCGAAATTAATTTAATTCACAAAGGTAGTATAGGTTCAAATATTGACTTTCGCATTGGTTTGTGTCACTTGGTCCTAACTTTGCCAGTCGTGACTTATATTAAGTAGGTATGGAAGATACATTTAGTCAATATTCACATTGCGTGGTTATTTTTAAGGGATATTTACTGGCGCATAGATGGCGTTATTTGTTATAATCCTCTCTAGCACTTTCTTTTGTTGGTTCATGAATATATCAGCAGAGATATTGATCGTTGGCATCACAAGCCTCGTTCCACTGATGGCCCAGAGAGGACGAAACAGGCTGTGGTATTACTGATTGATCTAGAGAGACCGATGATTAATCAATTTAGTTGGAAAATCTCACCTGGAATCTCGCCTAGCGACTCTTCCCAAACCTCCTCCTAAACTTAAGATACTGGCAAAAAAAAATTAATAAACATGTACCTCAAACGTTACGATATACTACAATTTGATTTATGAGAACAACAGAAACATCCACGAGGTTATTTTTTTTGCATATGGTGTTTTCTGTTCAACAAGCATTTCTTTCATCTCTTCCGATGTAATTAATAAGATAGAAGGAAGTTGTCAGCATAAGCCAAAAATAGAAAGTTTGATATAAAAAACCAAATGGATTTATGTATATAACAAGCAACAATTTATTGACTACTATTATAATAGAATCCAAATGACAACACGTTTCAAGGTATAACCAAATCATTTTTGGACTTTATCGGGTTTCTATTAGTTAATCAATGAGCGTTTTTGTTTCTAATTCAGATGGAAATCTCTTTTAATGAAATGTCGCTAATGCCAATAGGAAATTGGTAATCACTAATCACTGAAATTCATCCTAAAAATCTTACCTCATATCTCGTCTGGCATTTCTCCCAAAACCACCTCCTGGGAGTAAGATACTGACAAACAATGCACTTTATTAATAAACATCTTCCCAAAATATTGTAAGGGTATAAGGAAATTTAATTAATAATTTTTATGCGTTATATTAATACAATAATGACTGAGTAAACGAAATTCAAAACCTTTCGAATTTGGGAAGACTGAATTATCTGACACAGAGGAACCAATAATGCCAAATATTCCAAAGCAATGGAGTGAAACAAAAAAAATCGATTAGAAACCAATTATTATAAAAGATATTCTGGAGATGATTCACATAAAACGTGACTCCAAGTCTGTAAATCATAGAGCAGATATCCAGTCATTAAGTCAGATTTATACTAATTTAATTAAACAAAACCCTTGCAAATTGCTACATGCACCTTTATAATGTTAAAATTATATTTTAGGTGGAATACTGAAATAGCAATATTTCTAACAAGGTCTGACAACCTTTATATATTACTTCTCTAACATCTGGTTCCAAAGTGGACAGTTATATTTATTGGTTTCAGTCGTATTCAAACATCACTTGAAATGACTTCCTATCTTATAAGGAAATTGCTAAGCAGTGAATTCTTGATACATATCCAGATACTTAAGACATTAATGTGCTACAATCTCGAATACTCGTTGTTTCTGTTCGTTCTGATCGTGAGACCGAAACGTACGTAATGATGAAAATAACAAGCATATGTGTTAGTGTGAATGTTTACTCTACACACTGATAAGTATGAATTGAAGGAACATAAAAAACTTCTCTCGTCAACCTCTTTGAAAATAATATCTCATCTACTTGAATGCGATCGGGAGAAGTTGGTTTTTAGGAATTTTTAATTGACAATTTTACTCTATCAACTAGTCTAATGCGGAATCAAAGGCGAGTGTACGTACCTGTAAGATTTCTTCGCTTTCCTTTCTTGCTCAGGAACCATGTTCATGATGTCGTGAGCTAAAGACAGACATTGAACGAAACATAGAGTTAAGATTGAGAAAAACATATTTGTGAAGCTGCTTTTTTGGCAATCGACGAATTCAATTAAACTCGATTGCATACAAAGATAACATCTTTTGAAAGAGAATATCATTCAGAAACAAAGAACGAAGTGGCTCAGAGTAAAACGATTCCAATCCACAAATTCATTCATTATTGATCCCACTTTATCAACATAATAAAATATATTGTGTGAGAACTGAAACTGCATTCCGATGATTAAAAATGGAGGACACTTCATGGTTTCTGAGCATTGGATTAGATAATATTTATTTATATCTTCCATCTTCATGTTCTCACACGGGATCGAAGAATAAGAATCGGGATGGATGCCAATCAGAATGAGTTCATTTCGTTACTCCAAAAAAGAAAAAAATATTGAGTTTCAATTTTTATTCGTGAATCAAATAATATTAATGGTATTGATTAAAAGTATAAAAAATGTGAACTTAAGAAATATTCCAGCGACTTATTGAAGATCCATTGCCAAACTGATCTGGAACTTTACCAACTAATTGAATTAACGTCCAATCAAAGTTCCTCCACCGATTCCATCGATTTCTCGACCAATCAAACTACCTCCTCCAATTTGGTCTATAGTACGACCGATCAAAGTTCCCCCGCCAATTCCATCGATTTCTCGACCAATCAAGCTACCTCCTCCAATTTGGTCTATAGTGCGGCCGATCAAATTTCCTCCTCCGATGCCATCGATTTCTCGACCAATCAAGCTACCTCCTCCAATTTGGTCTATAGTGCGGCCGATCAAATTTCCTCCGCCGATGCCATCGATTTCTCGACCAATCAAATTACCTCCTCCAATTCCATCAATTGTACGACCAATCAAGTGACCTCCTCCAATCTGATCTATTGTGCGACCAATCAATTGTCCTCCACCAATACCATCGAGATCTCTACCAATCAAGCTCCCTCCCCCAATCTGATCTATTGTGCGACCAATCAAGTGTCCTCCTCCAATCTGATCTATTGTGCGACCGATCAAGTGACCTCCTCCAATCTGATCTATTGTGCGACCAATCAATTGTCCCCCTCCAATACCATCGAGGTCTCTACCAATCAAGTGACCTCCTCCAATCTGATCTATTGTGCGACCGATCAAGTGACCTCCTCCAATCTGATCTATTGTACGACCAATCAATTGTCCTCCTCCTATACCATCGAGGTCTCTACCAATCAAGCTCCCTCCCCCGATCTGATCTATCGTGCGACTGATCAAATGTCCCCCTTCATTATCTCCTTTTGTTCGGGTGAAGTGCGGGTATCTCATCAATCTTAGGTAATCATATATATCTGCAAATAATAAGGTTATATTTTAAGTACTAGCCACTTGATACAAAGAAATATCACTTACCAAGTTGGGTAGTTGGGAGTTATTTACAGTTTTCATCCTAAATATTTACAATTATTCACATTATGTACAATCCCATGGACAACGGTCAGAATTTACAAGTGGTTTCAACACATAATTTGCAAAAAGCGAGAACTTGTCAAAGGTGCAGCGAAGAGAGGAGGGGGCAGATGGGGGCACTTGCCTTGGGTAATTGCGTAAAATCATGATTTAAATAATTATTTAATGTATCAACTGTTGACCTGTTTTCGTTAATTCAAATTAAAAAACACTAGTGTTATCCTCAATCAAGTTGATAGACTGGGATATATATATAGAGAAAACTCGTCGCCATATTATTGCTACAACATTTCCATTCCTGCTTCACAAAAATAGTCAATAAAACTACACTTATTGGATATTGTAAAAGAACTCACCATCGGGGTGGCACTGTTTATTTTAAACAGTGCCTTCTTTATTAAGTTCTCTGATGTGAGAGACCTAAGCGTGCGTAAAGAGAAACTCGAAATATTTTCCAATAAATGAATGTAAATAAATATAGCGTCAGTATAATTTCCGAAACGGGTTGATCACAGTTCAATACATATAAAATCAAGAGGTTTTATATCAGGAAGATCTGAATGCAAATCCCACGACTCTATTCCTGTTCATCCATCTTTGTGGAAAGGTTTCAGCCGAATGGTTCTCATAGTGATCAACAAAACGTGATATTGTTTCTTAACAATTGGAAATTAGAAAAGTTGGAAACGCTACCATCTCCTGGCGGTTAGTCGCCTAACTGATAAAAATCTATCACGAAGCTTTTGTCAAATTCAAAATGCAGTTTTAAACTTTTTCATACAATATTGTTATATATATTCTTCTGCAAGTTAAGCTCAAATTTTTCGGCATACATTATTCACATAACTCACATAAGTGGGTATAAGTAAACGAAAGTACAATCACAGATTGCATCCACGTGCAAAAACAATCAACGACAAAAATATGTACATTTCGAATGTAATTTCCACAATGGAATAAATATGCGTGAACTTTGAAGCACAGTGTTGTGAATTATATACAAAAAGCTTTATTACTCACCGATTTGTGCTGGTAGGTGAAAAGGTTGCTGAAAAGAAATTCAATAAATTTAAATCTCCCATTTATCTCATGAGAAACAGATCGCCTATAGTTTACTGACATCTACCGTTTCAAATTATCAGTTCTCTATATACTATTCGCGTAGTCTTGATTATATCCGATAGATGACACTACCAATATGCATTTCGACTAAGACTAAGAATAACATTAATATATTATCAATGAAAATACTGAATAATAAATCGTCTGTTGATATAGTTGAACCTCCTTTATTTTGTCTTGGACGCTGGTACTTTTCACCAGCTACAAAGCAATATAGACACAAATATGTCAAAACCTTTCTCGGGCAAAATGGATTGAGACGCGGTTTTCGGCATTCGATTTTAGAAGACATGTAGAAAAATTTTACCATTTTGTTGATGGTGCAAATTTGAAATTGCTTTTGCATCCCTTTGGCAAACAATAAATAAGATTTGTGGCAAAAATTCAAAAAACAAATGTGACGTAAATATATGATTCCAATGATCAATTAATAAAAGATCCCAAAAAATTACCAAACATATTTAACAATTTATATTCATCTATTGGTAATAAGTTAGCTAGTAAAATTAAACCAAACATCAATTATAAAGAGAAAACTAACACCCAAAAAAACTCGTTCTATATGACACCGGTAACCGTAAATGAAATAAGAAACATAGTTATCCAACCTGGTATTGATGGTATAAGAGCAGAGACTCTAAAGAATATCTGCAACTATATAGTTGAACCTTTAACATTCATAATAAACAGCGCATTCCAATCTGGTATATGTCCAACTGCGTTTAAAACTTCAGTAATCAGACCAATATTTAAGAAAGGGGACAAAACAAAGGTACTGTATTATAGGCCCATATCATTAATTACCTGTTTCACGAAAATTTTTGAAACTGCCATAAAAAATCGGATGAAAATATTTCTCAAAAAATATAACATTTTAAAAAACAATCAGTTTGGTTTTAGGGAAGGAGTTTCAACACAAGACGCCATTGGCAAATTAACTAATAAAATCTATAACTTCTTAGATAGAGATTATTGCTGCTTGTGTGTTTTTATAGATTTAGAAAAAGCTTTTGACACCGTGAACCATACCCAACTTTTAGAATGTCTGGAACACAGGCATAACCTTAACTTTATTCAAAAACTATTTAACAAAGAGAAATCAAAAGGTAGAGATAAATGGTAATTTAAGTGAAACATTAACAAACGAATACGGAGTACCACAAGGTACGGTATTGGGACCACTGTTGTTCAATATTTATTTAAATAATTTATTTATACAAGACACGCAAGGAGAGATCATCAGTTTTGCCGATGACACTGTAATTTTCTATTGTGCTACAAATTGGACTAAATTAAAATCGATAGTGGAAACAGATATGGAATCTGTGAAAGAATGGTTTGATAAAAGACAACTCTCAATAAATATTGACAAAACATATTACATGCCTTATGGGTGTTACTCGAATTCACTACCAGAATATGAGGAATTGAATATAAATTCAACAAACCCTCTTAAAATTAAAGAAATTAGCACAATAAAATATCTAGGTGTAGATGGGACAAACATATGGATTTCCTTAGTAGAAAAATAAGAACACTAATACCTATTTTTAAATATTTGAATAAAATAGTAGATACTAAAACATTAATAACTGTCTACAAATCATTAGTTGAACCTCATATAAGATACGGGATAATAGTATGGGGAGGAGTCTTAGACACTCATTTATATCAACTAAATATAACACAAAAATGGATATTGAAACTCATATTAAATGAAAGTAAATTGTATTCTACTGAAAAACTATATGAAGTTACACAACAAATGGATATCCGGCAACTATATACATTGCAAATTATGATAAAAGACCCTCCACTTGAAAACTTAAAACCAAATAACAATCCATATAACATACGAAATAAAAAATACATGATCCCCATTGAAAAGATGAAAAAATCAATCGGGCAGAGATCACAAGCTTACCTTTATCCAAAGTTATTCAATATCTTAGATACTGAGATTAAAATACTTTCAAACAAAAACATTTTCAGAAAAGAGTTGAAACAATTTATACTGGAAAATAGAAAGAAAATAAACCATGTATTCTCAACAACTCGTATAAAAAAGCATATTTGTGCAAAATAAAAATTAAGAGCTACAATTTTATTTCTAACAAACTTTATTATTGTTTTCGCTGAAAACAATTAAATTCAATTCATATTAAACTTTTTATTATTTTCTCATTTATCGAATGATTCATTCAAATTTTATTGAGTCACAAAATTAACTTATAATGTATACTTTTAAACTGTAAATATAAGTAAATTGATATATATATAAATGTACATGTGTGTATTATTATGTTATTATATATTATATATTATTATTATAAAATCTTAATCTAAATTTGTCATTATAATGTAGATATATGTGTGTATATATATGTATGTGTGTATGCATATGTATATATTCGTACATTTCCTCACGCACAAGCTTCTGTGAGTATTGTTCGTTTATTTATTAATACAAAATTATTGAACTTTTGTATTGTAACTAACTGCATATTGAAATAAACGTTATTATTATTATTATTATTATTATTATATCGCTCAGCAACATGTACCACTGATTTGAGAGAGAGAGAGCACGCTATCCGAAACTATTAGATTGTAGCGTTAGCAATTTAACTAGACTAGAGAAACCTTACCATTGATATCTGCATGAGGTTCTTCTATATGCTATTGATAAGATCTAATCACGCTTATCTACTAAAAATACTATTTAAGTACTGAGAACCTTTCGGCTACCAAGTAGCCATCATCAGAGTAATGGCTAGTTGATAGCCGAAAGGTCCTCATTATTTTATTAGTATTTTTAGTGCATAAGGGGGATTATTTCTTATCTGTTGTGTTATAATATATCCACAGTGTGAACTCTTTTATAGTTTATTAGATTCTTCTATATGGTCCTACTTTTCTCACGTCAAACTTTTGTCTTATAAAGACTCTGCCCGATCTAGATGACATTTTGCTATTGCCAGCTCCTACACACCGAATAACATATTTATTAAGCGAAACATTTTGGATTGAATGAATTCCGAAAGCTCAACTTAAACCTACAAAGTGTCCTCGAACTAGAAAACTTGGTTGCTATGTGTTTTATGTCATCTATGGCGCAGTATTTTATACCCTTAAATCAACATTAAAATGAATCAATTACTTAAAATCACTTTACTGTTTTCCTATTTGCATGAAACTAGATTGATTAACGCGCGTATCACATATCGGGCAGCTTCAAACGATTCATTAACATTAAAATCGATGAATCAGTTTCTGCCGGCACGTGATGATATCTTTGAATTGAATCTTCATATAAAGATTGCGTCAAATTTACCTCAAACTCCAAGGTTAGTTGTATGATATGTATCCACAAATAGATTGCCGTTTGGGTAAGGGTGATATTAACAAGATCTTATTCATATTCTTTTCAGTAGTATCTACTTGTAAACTATAAAAGAGTGCACACTGTTGAAACTAACCACTCTTAAATACTAAAATTACCATTAAAGTACTAAGAATCTTTCAGCTACCAAGTAACCATCATCAGAGTAAACTAAATTAGCAAAGAAAATGCGCTTTTTCTATTAAACCTTTCTAAATTACCTAGATATATTTCTTCCTGGGTTTCAAGGGTGACAAACTTTCTTGAAAATTGTTGTGACCCAAATTTTTTATTACAAATTATACTTAGAATATTTAAATATGTTATGTCTGAATTGAGTTGAATATTAGGATGTCCACTTAATTTTATTTTGCCCATAATTGTTTTCTATTTATATACTCAATTGTTTTCTAGTTGTCACCATTTTCTTTCAGAACGTCTTAATTTTTTTTAACCATATGGAAATAATCCAGTAGGTTTTTAGTTTGATCCTCTACAAACCCTGATAATTGGGATATCAATCTTTTTTTTTAAACTTACATAAAATTACCATTAAAAGCTCTATTTTCGCTAGTTTAATAAGTAAATGTGGCTGAAGTTTCGCTAACACAGTAAGTAAAATAGTGAGAATCTAGCTTTCAATAGTTATTTTATTTAAGTTAGAACGGATTTTCATCACGTAATGACTGATTCTATTCAACTTTTTTTTTTAATATGTACTTAGCATATTCTATTTTAATGTGAGGTTTTGTTATAATATAAACTCACTTTTATATTTCCATACTAAATTTTAAAAAAAATAGTTTCATTGATATGTATATTGGGATGTCCTATTCGCATAAAAATTTTATTATTATCATTACTTCAAAAAAATATCACTGAAATACAAAAAAATTCAAAACCTCTGCAGGTAATTTCAAATACAAGCAAAATACCTCATTCAAAAATTCATGTGAATTTAAGGACGTTCTGATGTATTCAAATTGCCATTATCACTTACTTGTCATTTTTAATTTACCAAAAATATTTCATTATATCTGTATTTATTGAATAAGCAACTTGGGTAATCTTCTCTCAAACAAAATACTAATTTAATGGCCGGAAATAACAAACATTCTTTAAAATTTTCCCATTTCCTTCCAGTTTACATAATAAATTTTAAATAACATAAGACATATTTATATCTGGTAGAATAAAGATCAATTATTTAATTGTGAGAGCTCAATTCAATTATATGTAATAAAACTCTTGTAAATAATTGTTAACGTTCTCCAGTATTTTTAATTTATCAGAAATTAGTTAATCCAATTAAAAAATATAATACGTCATAGTTGAATAATTGTTCTAATTTATTTTTCAATGCATTCTTATTATATTTCTTCATTATTAAAGTAATTGATTTATTTAAATGGAAACGTTTAACAATAAATACTATTAAGCTATTGGAAAATGTGCCAGTGAACTAACATGATATGTATAATATTATTAAATATTACTTTAGTTATTTTTTTTTATTCTATTTGCACAAATTCATTTCATTTGATCCTTGAAGGGAATTGTCTGCTAAAAATTAATTATTTACAAATGTAATTCGATCATTTGGCAAAAAATAAGCGAAACGCTAAAATTGATGGGAGCTACGAAGATTATCAATAAACTCTATAACTATTTTTCTATATTTTTCTCGTGAATTTTGAACTTGCGAACAAGCTAATACTTTCAAGAAAATTCATAAATTGAAAATTATTCGATATAAAATGTACTTAAAATAACTCACCGCTCTATAATAGTTTGTTGGATTAGCAGAAGCCACCACTGCTGTCAATAAGACAAGGGTAATAACGGGCAACATGTTTACTTACAGCTGGGAACAGGTGAAGTACGGGCTGCAGGAATAGTTAGGGATTATATATCCTGCAAATGATTCGCAATCTGATAGGAAACCTCGAGTGGGACGTCACTTTAGGACTTACGCAAACGCATGGCAAGAGTTTTCATATCACCATTTATCCAGTTCCCATATGTTCTCTGTGTGGGAATCAATTGTTTTTATGACTATTGCAATATGAACGGATGGAAGAAGGTCATTTTGGATCCACTTAACGTTTTAGGTAGCTAATCCCGATATTAGATCGTTAGATAGCTCGATAGAGTAAAAGTGTGAAATTAAGAAGATACTTATATAACGAAACTAAGCTGTGATAGATATATTTTATTAAAGAACTATATGAGGACTACGAAATTTTCAAAACTGTATCATAATTCAAAAAAGCCTTTCTGAAGACAACGGTGAAAATGCTTTTCCTGACTACCTAGAAACTTTATTTTTTTTATGATAGATAGATAGATAGAATTTATTGTCATCAAAACAGTACATGACATGTCAATTGTGAAATCTATAGGATTGTATATAAAAGTTAAAAATTAAAAAAGTTAAAATTAGAAATGAACAACTGATAATTGTAACATATGTAGCATTATCACAATTAACAATTTCCACTGTAAACTTTAATTTACCTGTGAAATAGAAGTTAACAAAAACATAAATTTCTTAGATATGAACATTAGGCATGATGCAGATGGAGAAATAAAAACTTCGTGGTTTACTAAAGAAGTTTGGTCTCAACGCTATCTTCACTTCAATTCCGTTGCACCAACTTGTTATAAAAAAAGCGTCATAAACAGTCTTACAGACCGCGCGGTTAAATTGTCCCACCCAGAGGACCGTCCCAAAAATCTAAAAATAGTTCGTAATACACTGGAATTGAATGGCTACCCAAAAACTTTTTTCAATCCTATTATTAGAGAGAGAATAAACAAAATTTATAATGGATCGTCATATAAAAATAACGTAAAAGGTAATTCAGACAATTATATAACTTTACCGTACATTCCGGAGACCTCAGAGAAAATTAAGAAATGTTTGAAAAAGTATGATATAAACGTAGCGCATAAACCTACTAACTGTGTTGGGAAATATTTCTCAAATCTAAAACCTGTAATTCCTAAAGATAAACAAACCCACACAGTATACAAATTAAATTGTTTAGATTGTGATGGGACCTATACTGGTATCTCTAAACAATATTTACAAAAAAGAATGTATGGCCATAAGTATAGCACAAGAAACAAAAACTTAGAAAATTCCACCGCGCTTGCTAAACATTGCTTTGATTATAACCATCAATTTGATTACAAGAATGTTAATATTTTAACTAAGGAAACCAATTATTATAAAAGATCTATTCTGGAGATGATTCATATAAAACGTGACTCCAAGTCTGTTAATCATAGGAGTGACGTTCAAACACTAAGTCATATTTATACTAATTTAATTAATTAATATTCTTGCAAATTCCTACTTACGTCCTTATAATTTAAAAGTTTACTTTAGGTAGAATTGTCTAAAGTATTTCTCAGAGGCCAGAGACCTTCTTTTATCACCTAATAAATTATGACATCTGGCGCTTAAATGAACACTTGAGATGGTCTCGTCTGTTAGCAAAGAGGATAGAACTCTTTGTCTGTTAGTCTCTCGCAGACATTTATGAAATGTGTTCGTATTTATTGATGATTCTACTTAATAGTGGATTTTTAATTTTTACGCTGCAACATTGCTGTGTTATAGTTCCGTTTTCATGTTTCCGTTCGTTTCGCGACGTTGGCATTTAAACGAAATTGGTGCGATAAGGACGCTTTGTGTTATTACAGTATTTCTAAGTAATCAGGTTATTGTATTAATAAGTCTTCTGATGATGGTCGTGAGACCGAAACGTACGTAAAGACGAGGGTAAAAATAAAAATATATGTGTTAATGTGACCTATTTCCCGAGAATTTTGTATTAATTCATACGTGGGTCAAGAATCTTTATTGTAGCATTATCACAATAAGAGTTTGCTGCTCAAAAGAAACTCGTCTATACTGTAGTACCCACCACTGACGAGCACATTTTTACACCACAAAGTAAATTGCTTTCTGTTTTTGTTTTTAATGTCTTGTGGAATTTTGTTATAAAGTTTTACCCCCAATAATCTACAAATTGTTGTGTGGATTTTCTTTTGTGTAGAGGTATCTGCAAGACATCTTTGTTGCGGGTGTTGAACTGATGGAAGTTTCCATTTTTGATATATTTATCGTGATTGTCGTACACATACTTGAGACATTCCAGAATATAGAGACAAGGTAGTGTAAGTATCTTCTCTTTTATGTAGGAAGATCTGCAGGATGTTCTATTTTCAAGGCTACATATTATTCTGATGGCTTTCTTTTGTAGGATGAATAATTTATTCAGTTCACAGGATCCTCCCCATATTAGAATGCCATAAGCCAATAAGCTGTTTACGTTTGCATAATATGCTGTTTTGATTACAGATTTAGTGCAAATGTTTTTAAGTCTTCTGATACTGTAAAGTGCTCTTGACAATTTCTTACAAGTTGCTTCAATATGCGTGGACCATGTTAAACGATTATCGATGTGTATCCCTAAGAAATTTGCAGTGCACCTTTCAGCATTAGAGAAATTGAGTTTTGTTGTTTTATTTTTGTTGCATTTTAACTTGTTTGCTGCAAACCAATCCTCTGCCTCCACTATCACTTCTTCCGTTTTATCATCCACTTCTTGTTTTGTACTCCCGTTTATTAGATATGATGAGTCGTCACAATAATTACTTTGCAGTAGAGCTTTTTTTATATTTAGATCATTGATGAAAATGATGAAGAGTATAGGTCCAATTATGGACCCTTGTGGAACACCATATTGTACTTCTAACCTAGTGGATAATTTTCCCTTCCAATATACGACTTGCGTTCTATTTTCAAGGTAGGATTTTAGCAGCTGATAACTTTGACCTCGAAAGCCATAGTAATATAGCTTGTCAAGCAGTATGTTATGTGGTACCGAATCAAAAGCTTTACTCAGATCTAGGTTTATCATAGTGAGATCTTCGTTTCTGTCTAATGTTTGTATAATCGAGTCGATGGCTGTTAGTAGTGCAGTTGTTGTACTTCTTCCCTTACGATATCCATGTTGAGCATTGCTGAATAGCTTTTTATTTTCCAAGAAACTCACCATGCGATTTTTTATAGTCATTTCAACCACCTTAGATAATATGGGTAGAATTGATATGGGCCTGTACTGGTCTCCGTCATCTTTATTCCCTTTCCCTTTGTATATGGGCAGTATTTTTGCACACTTTAATATATCCGGAAAAAGTCCTTCTTCAAAGCATTTGTTAATAATGATGCTGAGTGGTTTCGCTATTGCCTCACCTAAAGTTTTCAATATTTTTGTGGATATATAAAATAAGTCCATCGTATTTGTTGATTTGAGTGAACAAATAATTTTTCTAATTTCCAGTGCTGTACAGTCAAATAGATAGAAACTTGAGGATGTGTCTAAGTCCTGGCTGTATAATAAGTCATTTGCCAATTCAGTGCTATTATTCATTTCTTGGTTTATGTTTTTCCCAACATTTGAAAAGTATGCATTAAGATCTTCAGCTGTAAGTTTTGTATTGACATTATTTACTCTAGTTTTCTGTTCACCTTTTATCACCTTCCATATGGCTTTCTGTTTGTTATCAGCTTTGTTGATTATTTCTGCATTTTTACGTTTTCTTGTTTCTTCAATTTCTTGTTTATACATTGACTTATACAGTTTATATGCATTTGCTGTAATGTTATTTCTTTGTATCCTGTGAATGGTATGCAGGGCATCAAGCTTATTTTTCATATCTCTTAACTCCTTTGTCATCCAGTACGGTTTTTTTTTGATTTTACTATTGACTGTTACTTTCTTCTCTCTTACTGGTAAGTGTTCTTCAAGAAGTTCAGTTATTAGGATATGCAAAGTGGTGAAAGCTTCATCTGCCTTTTTTGAATTTAGATATTCCCAATTAATTTGACTTAATTCTTCCTTAATGTGGTCGACAGCTGTTTGATTATACTCCCTATACCTTATAGTTTCTTGTTCAGTTACAGATTCATTTGAAGTAGTTGGGATTTTTAGAAGTTGGGCTTGGTGGTCTGACATATGTAGTTCTTTTGTTTCCAATATGATTTCGTTATTAGCATTATTTATGAATATATTATCAATAAGTGTACAAGTTGTTTTGCAGTATCTAGTAGGTTCCTGTCCTTTACTAATTAAGCCATACTCTAGTAAGAGGCTAGTAATCATATCGTTTTCTTTGGAAGAAATTAAAAAATTTATGTTAAAATCGCCTGCCAATATGATTTGCTTATCTTTGTATTTATCAACTATCAAGGTTAAAATTGAGGCTAGTTCCTGCAGTAAGATCTCAATGTTTGTGCCAGGTGCTCGATAGAGGGCAATGACAATACTATTCATATTTGGTATGTAGATTCCACAAGTTTCAAAATTTTTGTCAATGGAAAAAGTTGTTATTTCTTTTAGTTTTGAAGCCGTCTATGCACTAATATCATACGTTATTTTATATTTTACCTTTAAAATATCTTGAGAAATGGAGGAATTAGTTGAAATTGGCACAAAATATTTTACCGTCAAAAAGAATCAACACTAGCAGCAATTGTTGTCAATATAAATTTAAATTGAGGCTTAAAGGGCTTACTGTTGACATGTAGAGTAGTTGTTGACAAGCTTGTACGCCATTTTGCTTAGTACTTCAGTTTTGTGTTGAAAATGACTACAAGAATATTTATAATGAAGATGTTTCACTTAGAATAAAGACTTTAGTTGAACAAGCTGAAAACCAAATTATTTCTGAGAAATCTTATGATGTATACAATAAAGAATTTGAGATACTATTGCAATGAAAAAACGATCGTTATGTGTAATGCCTATTGAAAGCTATCTACGCCACCGGCGCTTCCACTCTTTGATGTCCATTCTGAACTACATAGATATCAATTCTTACCATGAAGGCATTTATAAAAAGGCAAAAGTACCTCGTTCTTACTAAAGAAGGATTAGTAATATTCAAAAGTATTTAGAAAGATGTATTATTCTTCGAACCTGTTGGCGTTTGTGGCCTTTTCGTTCATGTAGAAACAGTAAAAAGTGATATCCAAAGAGATCATTCTGTTCTGATCCTTAACACTGTTGTCATAATGATACAAAGAGTACCTACTACTACAGATTCCGTTTGAAAAACTGAAGATGGATGCCAAAAGTACCACCTGCAAGGGACTCTTGCATCCAAGAACAATACAATTATTTCGCCACTTTGAAGCGATTTGCAAATTTTTCACTCGAAACATAGCCGATCGCTGAGCGACGGGGTGGTAGTTGGTCGTTGGAAGCCTATCAACACATTGAAAATGCTGGGAAACTTATACGGCAGTCTTTATTATTGTATTTTTACGCTGTTTTTAGTATAGGCATGGAAACAACTATAAAATTGCTTATTACAGTTTGTCTTCATCTATTTGTCCTCTACTAAATCATTGTTTTCGCATAATATTATTATGCTACTTGAACTTAAATAGAAATATTAAATATTTTTTCAGAAATTGTTCCCCTCGTAAATTATTTCCGTTATTCAATATATTACAAAACTAGTTGAGCTATTCCTATGAAGTCTTCCATAACAATGCTCGGAATCACCACCAATAGCACTCTCTTATGGGACGATCATGTGAGGTTCATTGCATAAACCACTTCACAAAAACATATTTGTATACTGTGTGGCTTTGTTTATCATTCGGTATTAAAAGCTTTAGAATTGGAAAATATTTCCCAACACACTAATGCACAACATTTATCCAGAATCATGATCAGCATCCCAAAAAAAAACCAGAGACGAATTTGATTGCATTTCGGAGCATATTAAAGAACAATCCAAGGAGATGGCCTATGTCGTCAGGGTATCCTGACCACCAGGAGACCATTGAGGGTCTAGGTCATGATCGGCAATCTCAAAAGAACCTTCCTCACAAGTTTCATCTCTACCAAAAGATAATTTCACGAATTCCCTATAGACAACGATAGTACCAGGATGCCCTAAGCCCCAGGTACGTAGTTGTTCGAATATGGCACCGGAATCGTGTTCAGCGGCCCCAAAAACCCCCGAGTAAGAAATTCTGGCCTATTTTGGCAATATTTGGCTTTTTCTTCAACAGGATATCATGAGAAAATAAACTTTTTTAATGACTTCTGGAATCAATTTTCTTTTAAATCATCAAAATCAGTACCGCCGATTTTTTTTCGACCTTTCCTGTTTTATTTCCTGAACTTTGGAAAGAGCGGCATGGGTCTGACCTGCCTAGATTCGCCAATGGGTAAGGTCTTTTGAAGTTGCTTCCCTTGCTCGAAATTTCATCGCTACGCCACTGTAACTACGTAGAAATGATTACCAAATGGATTAAAATGAAATTTTAACTTCTTAGGTTATATTGAATAATACTTTTATCATACGTTTTGGAATTTCATTTCAATTATTCATTATATTCCATATTAGAATATTCTCTAGTTCACTCAATCGAGATCGTAATCTGAAATGAATTAGGTCATGGATTAATTAATAAACTAAAAAAAACACAGATGAATGAAGCTAATGAAATATATATTTATTAATTTAACGAAGTTGATGATATTTATCTCCTGGAATTAAATCATTAAATCTGTCAACTAATACGCAAAATGTATAGCAATTTATTATTGTTTGTTTAATATTTAGCGTTATCATGTCATAGTACATTAAATCAGTACTTCAAATCTAAGTACTCAATATGTGAAGCTGTTAAATATCCATTAATTTTATTTACAGTGGCAATATTATACGATATGGTCATAGCGTCATACTTTTTTGTATGATAGTCTCTGAATTGCATTTCCAATCATGAGTGTCCTAATTTAGAATTATCATCAGGCCATCGTAATAAGAGATTTTTCTTATAGACTTAGTATTTTCTGAAGTACCTTTTACTAAGTAGCCAAGTAGTTTTTGTTTGATATTTCAACCCCGTTGGAATTGTTTGTTTCAGTTTATTTAAAACCGTCATCGGTTTCATCACGAGTGATTATTTATTTGAATTTTCAGAGCTTCCTATCATCAAAATAAGTGTCACTTATTTACAGTACGGTTCAAGAAAGATGAGCGGTAGGAAGAATGTAAAATACATAGGGTATACTATTTTACTTATCTTGAATAGTAGACTTTCGCGGATAGCTGATTATGAACATTCTTGACTTCTGGATGGATTTCGCGTTATAATACAACGACTTGATGCCGACGTTTCACCAATCATTACAGGTGGCATCTTCAGGGCAGGCTTGAGGCTCAGACTGAAACAGGTTTCTGAAGCGTTCTGGCACCTGACCCTGCCGTTGTGTGATCATGTGCGAAGTGGAGTTTTTGAGAATGGGTTTCCAAATGTTGGGAAAGTAATATTTTGAGTCACGGCTTAGATTATTTGGATGTTTTAGGATTTTATCGCTTCAAGAATTATCCGCTGATAGAAGTTTGGGGCTCAGGCTAGGATTTTGGTATTTTCGTAAAGGATTTGATGATTAGTGTCAAACTTGTGTTCCGCAAGTGCAGATCTACAATCCCAAAATCCCAAAAAGTTGGGACAATCGTTGAAATTTGTTCAGCAGGATCTCAGAAGAACGCCGATACAAACTATAAGTATATATTTAGTATATAGCATGATTTTATTAAGGTCAATGTCTTTGGGACAAGCATAATTCAAGATCTCGAAACTCTGTACTTCTGTTTGTACATAATTTGAGGTTTAAACTAGCATTAGATTCGAATTTTTCATCATCGAAAACGTATTCAAATGAAAATTCATCAAAACCGATCAGGTCGACCAAAATCGACATTTTTTAGTTATGAAATTTATCCATTACAATTTATGATTAATATTATATATAAAATTCTCGGGAAATAGGTCACATTAACACTTAGTTTTATATTTTCGCCTTTACGTACGTTTCGGTCTCACGACTATCATCAGAAGTCTTATTATGTCAAAAAGGAGGTTTTTTAAAACTAATTAAGATTAAGATCAGCCCACTTGCAGGGGTTGCGGCGCGGAAGATGAGACACCTATGCATGTGCTGTATCAGTGCACGGCATATACCGTTGGTCGTCGGACATACCTCGGAGACCATAAGACTACATCCGAGGAAATCAGAAGTATCCCCTATATCAGGCTACTGAAATTCATAGAATACATCGGACTGATGAGGAGGTAGAAACAGGTGAGGGCACAATAGGACTATAATGACCGCAGTGCTGTGGGGCTCCCCTTAGGATGGAGAACCAACCTCACGGAGGAGGGGTTTTAGTCGGTAGGAATCCGGCACGCAAAAAAAGAAGAAAAAACTAATTATAGCACAAAGCGTCCATATCACACCAATTTCAATCAAAAAAGCCCACGTCGTCGAAACGAACAGAACCACGAATAATTGACGGTACAATTTTGATTAATCGTGGTTCTGTTCGTTTCGACGACGTGGGCTTTTTTGATTGAAATTGGTGCGATATGGACGCCTTGTGCTATAATTAGTGTTAAAACAAACCTTTTTGACATAATAAATCTTCTGATGATGGTCGTGAGATCGAAACGTACGTAAAGACGAAAATATAAAACAAAGTGTTAATGTGACCTATTTCCCGAGAATTTTTATATATAATTCATACTGGGTCAAGAATCTTTATTATTTATGATTAATGAATATATCTAGATATTCTTCAAAGAAAGAGTCATAAAGTCTGTTTAATAGTACTTATATGCCCATAAAACTACATCGCTATGAATTTGATTCTACTAAATGCTAAGGTGATTTCGCTAACGAAAAATGTGTAAAATGAAAGGTGTTTCTGGAATAGTTCTTGTAAGAAAATTACTAGAAGCCCACAGGTATGCTCACGTAACATGGTCAAATGTGAATGTATTTTTTTAGACGGCATTTAGAGTGAATCCTTATCGAGTGTCAATTTGGGGTGTGGGGTATAGTCGTCACTGTCACCTCTAATCTAGGGTGAGGGAATACCACTAGCGGCATCGTCAGTAGTCTATACTATAATAAAAATTAATTTTCTAAAGGAATTTCAATTACCTCGATTGATTGTATATCAGTGGCGGCTCCTCGAAGGAGGCTAAGGAGGCTCAGCCTCCTGACCAATTTATCTTAATGATCATTCTCCATTTTATTTCCTGTTTCTCTGATAATTCTTTAAATTTTACAATTAATTCCCCGTTCTCAGTAGTGATTTTTAATCTGGCAACAGTGGCCAGAGGCTAGATTCTCTATATATCTCAAACACTAAATACGTGTGGTCAACACAGTTGCCGTTTTTCCAACCAGTTCAATTGCCAAATAGGGTAAAACAGCGAATATGACAACACTCTATGTAGGCTAGCTTCTCGTACACACTCGGTCGGTCGTATGAAATACGATACTTGCTACGACAGCGACACGTGCTCCGTCAGTTATTGTTTTTGTTTCGCCACGCGATGTAAGGTTAAGTTATAATTTATCTGTTCGGTGAGTTATTAACAAAGAGTTCTTTGGTTATCAAACGTTAAAATGAGTAGTGATTTAGTTGCTGAGATCTTAGAAAATCCATTTAGTGTATTAACATATGACAGAAAAGTGTTTTTAGAAATAAACGGCCTTTACCGGATTTGAAAGGATTAGTGATGACAGGTATGTTTCAAAATCGATCATTTGATACTGATAATTATAAAAAATATTTATGGTTAACGGGATCTGAGGTACACAATAAATCATATTGCTGGTATTGCTTGCTATTTACATCTGATACAACTTCATGTTGGGGGCACTCGGGTTATGATGATTTGAAAAATTTAGCTCGTGGTATAGACAGACATGAAAAATCGCAGGAACATATTACATCGAGTATTAAGTTTAAATTAATCGGTAAACAGAATATTGTTAAAGGAGGAAAACACATAATTTGGTAGACAAGAAACTACATTATAAACAACTTTTTTTATGAAATTTTAGATACTATTAAAGGTCAAATTGAGATTCGATTTTCCGATTTACATGAATTGAAGTTTTTCGACTTGACGAATAAAAGATTTTTCGAATCTTTTTCAAAAGAGTTTCCCAATACACTTTTAGATAACTTAGTTCTAAAATATGAATTTTTTGATAAAATTGCACTGCACAATGAATTATGCGTTGTATACTCGGATAAAGATATTTTAGGCCAGTACGAAATTCACGCCGATATGATAAAATATATGATAGACAATGATTTGCAACAAGTTTTACCTCAGTTTTATAAACTACTTTGTTTGACAGTCACCATTCCTGTCACGTCGGCATCGGTGGAGAGATCATTTTCTACTCTCAAACTAATTAAAACTTACATGCAAAATACAATGGGCCAAAATCGTTTATACAATGTTAGTTTGATATCTATTGAAAAAGATTTAGTAAAACGCTTAAAACAAAATGATACATTTTATGATAATATTATTGATCACGTTTTATGTCCAGCCTCCTCTCTTAAAAAGTTCACGAGCCGCCACTGTTGTATATGCAAATATGCATATTATAGTAGTGTCATCTATCAAAACTAGGTCAGTAAGTTGGGATAGAATTGATAATTTGAAACAGTTTTCTTCTTATTTGAGAACATAGTGCGTACTCATACAGCTAGATGTCACTAAACTACAAGAAGTCTAATTGAATTGGACTTCTTGGTTGGGAAGCATATTTTTGATTTATATTGATAGAAGACCTGCATTTTAACAACAGATATCAATTTAGACTAGACTAGATATTGTCATCCCTCAGAAAAATAAAATGTAATGACAACAAGAAGCTAGATAGAGCAAGAGTTATTAGAAAAATACTTTAACTAGTTGGTACAAATAGCAATAGCTCCACTTGGAGAATAGATAAATAGACTGCTTGGAAAGTTACTTTTCGTAAATCATTTGATTTGGTTACTGATTTTTGTATAATTGTTTCACATTCTATGAGATACTCCTCGAATTTGTATAAGATAAACTATTTATTTCATTATTTTTACACAACCTATGTATAATAAATGCTTTCTTGGTACAAGCAGAGTATCGAAAAGGCACTGGCTATTGACGACATTACTGAAGTAATTGAAGTCTGCATCATAGAATAACATCAGTATTTTGGCTTTTCTGGTTCGTAAGACGTATAATTAATTAGGGAAGTTGGATATTTCCCTAACACCAACAACCAACTTTATTAGTTTATTTTCATTGAATTTGGTTGGTGGCCTGTTTTAGGATACGATTTTCAAAAATATACATTCAAATTATGTTTAAATGAAGAAGATTTCTACCATTTATATATTCTTCATTTAAATATTGTTTATCTCATAATGCATATGCATTTTTAGCATGTGGTCTAGACTAGAGTGTATAGATCACGTCAGCGATCATATGACTATTCATCTAACCTATTATTATATTAACTTATTAACATTTAAATTATGACTTTTCAACATCAAATGCAAGGTCAAAATGTAATTTAAGTTTGTACATTATCTATTATCTTATCTTGTTAATGACATGGGAACCAAACTACGTGTATCCTATTGGTTTAGTGAAACATGGCTTCTACAGGGAAATTAGATGATAATGAGATTGTGGTTGTTGGTTCATGTATGATAGATTTTGTTGGGTAATTTTTTTGAAGTTTCTTTTACAAGCATGTACACAAACAAACGTTTACTTTCCGCAGTTACACCCCTACATTACCCAATCCTGGAGAAACAGTGCATGGAAATAAATTTGTTACCAACTTTGGAGGTAAAGGTGCTAATCAATGTGTTGCTGCCGCTAAACTAGGAGCAAATACCGCATTAGTTGCAAGGGTGAGTAGAAAGCATCGCTTTCCTTATCAACATTCCTTGAATCGTTTTTGTAGGTGGGTGATGACCAATGGGGTGAAAAATATACAGCAAATCTAAATTTCCATAATGTTAATACACGATTTGTACTCAAAACTAGGAGTGAATCAAGTGGCATAGCACAAATTAACGTGTGCGAGAGCGATGGACAAAATCAAATTGTGATAATTCCAGGTGCAAATAATAAGCTTAGTGTAGATGATGTGGATAATGCAGCGTCGATTATTACAAGTGCGAAAGTACTCATCGTACAATTGGAAACCTCTGCAAGTGTTGCTATCAGGGCCATGAAACTATGCAAAGGAGTAAGGCATTATCTTAAAAAAAGAACATTATGTAATGGATATTCCTCAAATGAAAATCATTGATTTGTCAGACTACTACTTTTATTTGTATAGAATATGGCTACAAATATTCATAATTTCAGATATCCATATTAAATGGAGCACCTGCATTACAATCTTATGATCCTGAATTGTTGAAATTGCCCACAATTTTCTGCGTAAATGAAGTTGAGGCTGCACAGTTTACGAAACTGCCAACGAATAACTTGAGGTATTCTTTGATTTTTTTCCACATTTTCATATTATAAGTTAATTGGTAACTGTATATTTTACAGTCAGGCAATTGTAGCAGCTAAAGCGTTGCTGTCGAGAGGGTGTCACAGTGTATTAATCACTCTGGGCAAAGACGGTGCAATGTATATGGATTCGAAGGAAGTTTGTACAGTTCCTTCACCTGCGGTAAATTGTGTAGATTCTACTGGGGCAGGGGATTCTTTTATTGGAGCATTGGCATACCTGTTGGTTAGAAGGAAGGACTTGGGTATGTCGAGTATGATAGAAACAGCTTGCCTTATTGCTTCAGATTCTGTTACGAGAAGGGGCACTCAAATAAGTTTCCCTGATCAAGAAATACTCAATAAAATAAATATATAAAATCAGTTTTTTGTTTAATTTTTTAACATTTATTATTTAAGAATTGATTGTCTACAAAAAAAATCAAAAATTCCCATGTTTTTAAAGAAATTATTATTCGGATTAACGTTTCCTGGAAAAAAAAATACGTGTGGCCCTCTGGGACTGCCGCGGTAAAGCTATTGCATAGCATTTTTTCTCAACTTATGCAATTATAATTATTTATTTTTTTAAATTTATGCAGTATTTTTTTTCTTTGATATTTTAATTCAAGTTACACTTTTTGAGCGTGGTGACCGATAAGAAAACAATTTTTTTTCTTTTATTGAATAAATGAGAAGTTAATATCGACTATGTGTAGGCCATTTTTAAGTTTGCATGAGCACGCACAAATATCTCCAACAAATGAGCGCCTAACATTAACATCGCTAACGTGTGCAATATTTATTTCAATATTCGGAGTCATAATATTAGTTACATTATTATTATTTTGGTAAATAGCTACCACACCTTCTGGAACAGTATCTCGTTTGAATTGAACAATACAATTGAAATTAGGTATTTCAATCGGATTATCATGCGCCATGCAAGTTTCGGTAAGAAGTAACACATTTGTTTGTCTCGTAAATGAATCTTGTAAATCGTATTTGTGACTATTTAGACTTTGGCAATTGAAAGTCATTATTGAAATGCCATTTCTATTACTAATGAATACACTTTGAGCTGTCGTCTGAACACTATTTAAAGGCAGTCTTTTGAATTCTTGCAACAAAGATGCAGCCGATGCAGCTTGCCTTCGATTATTATAAAACTTGAATGTAGAATTATCGTTTTTTGTCGTGATATACAATTTTTCAATATTAGTCACCCGAGAGAGCGTAACATACCTGTTATTTTTCGTTACGGAATTTCTTGATTCGGTCGTCGCGCTCAAAGCCCGCGATAAAAACTATATGCAATAGCTTAATAGAAACAGGTACTCTCAGGTCTCTGCTACACGCGTCTAACGTATAAACTCTAACTGAAGCGTAGCGAGCTCCTAGAGGCATATGTCAAAATGATTTCGTTCGTAGCTAATTACATGGGACGTCTGGAGTTCATGCAATTATGTTTTCAGATAATTCGAACCATCTAATTTCGATAGGCCACGTGAAAATCCCGGAGTCTAAAGCGCTAGAGTGTTATAACAATCGTATAAAATAGAGAAATTTCTCACTTTTAGAAACTTCAAATTAATTAATTAATTTGACACATTTGACATTAACGAACAACTAAATGAGGTTTCAGGGTGGTTAGTCTTCAAAAACTATCTCTTAATGTTGAAAAGACTGTTGACATAACATTTGGAAATTGTTCTGTTCAAGAACACAAGTGGTGAAGTTTTGCTTGCCCCCCATTTAGTGAAATTAACTAACGCTCTTTTTGTCAGCAAAATTTTTCGTCAAATGCACACATTTCCATAATTTGATTTTAATTATAGGTTTTTCATCCTGTTAGTTTGCTAAAAACCTAGATGCCTACATGATTTTGGGTTTTTTGAATAGTTTATTTAATTTTTTTGGGTATTGGCTTATTATTTGTTTATTTTTCAACTGTACCCATTCAATAGTATAAATATGTAAGTATTACCAAAAAAAAATTGGTTCAACAGTTCAGTTTTATTTGGATTTTATTAAATTAATATAAATCTGTCTTAATGACTGAATATCTGTTCTATGATTTAGACTTGGAGTCACGTTTCATGTGAATCATCTCAAGAATGGATCTTTTATTATAATTGGTTCCTTTAGTTAAAATTACTAACATTTTTGTATTCGAATTGATGGTTTCAAGAGATAAAGTATCTGGTCAAATAATATTTCTAATTGTTCCAATATGTTGGAATTAAATGTGTAAATATATGATTCATAATTCTAATTCATCCAAAAATTATAAATCTTAATCATAAAGGTAATGCTAAGGACAAAGTAAAAGATATGTCTTGATCTTGGAAAAATATAAGGAAATAATCCTATAAAATTATTAACTAAAATAAAAATTTAGGTTCCTCCAAAATTATTTTTTGGTATTAAGACTTTTATTTCATTATTTAAGGAAATATTTTTTTTTTAAATGAAATATTAACGAGTAGGTATTAATCAAAATATTTGAGGAATAATTAAAAAAATAAGATTCAATTTAAAGATAAAACATTTGTTGAGAGATCAAAAGACGAAAATAAGTAAATTATCATTTTCAGTTATTTTTTAATATTTTAAATATAAAATTTGAATTTAAGTTTGGTGTTTTCAAATAATTGAAATAATTAATTGAGTTTGAAGTAATAAATAATATTATTCATCAAGTTGAGTCTTCTCTGCTGATATTGTTACAATAAATTGTACTTTTCAACTTCTCCAATAAAAAATCTAGGGAAAGGAAATAAATAAAACTAAGATCTAATTTACAAAATTTATTGAATGAATTGTCTTATGATCCAAGGTTTCACATAAAATGGTATTCAGATTTATCAAAAATTTCAAATGAATTAAAATACTAATATTGAGTAAAAATTCCAGATCCAATTTTCCGAAATCGGAATGGCCTTCTTCTGTTACGTGCGCTGAAACAAACAAAAAATCAATATTACGTTATTTAGAAGTCGATAAACATGAGTTTGAATCGACTCACCTTTTGCTTCTAAAGAACATGCTACTTTGTGGGAACGTATCCGGATATACTGTCTCGAGAAGTACATCCAAATAACTGCAAGCGTGTGTAATTTGAGCTGCGAGAATCCATTCAGCACTACCAAAACCCCGATTCCAACCAACGTTGAGACTTCTTTCAATGTCCTGAAATTGCAGATTTATATTTTATCGATTAAAAGATAAGATATAATTGTGCGACGTTGCTCCAGAAAACAGCAGGCTTCAGCAAATTAATTCGATAAATTAAGTATTTTCGAACCCTGACGGTTAACATTAATATTGCATTTTTTGAAATATTAATTTTTTTAAATAGTTTAAAAGTATATTCAGGTATCAAATTCGTCGTTTCATGTAAAAATTATTGTTTATTATTTTAGTTTTAAATAAGTTTAA
The DNA here is from genome assembly GCA_958510875.1 of Endomychus coccineus. Taxonomy (NCBI): domain Eukaryota; kingdom Metazoa; phylum Arthropoda; class Insecta; order Coleoptera; family Endomychidae; genus Endomychus; species Endomychus coccineus. The sequence goes on from OY294070.1 coordinate 136,613,823, forward strand.
AACTAAAATAATGGTAAAATAATTAACAATAACTAATTCTACATAATCTTCATTACCAAAAAAAATTATGTAAAACTATACTATACTCGTCGTTTTATGTAAAATTATTGTTTATTATTCACCTAAAATATTTTACACTATATTTCAGGGTAGGAATTAAGTATTTTGTCAATTTACAATTTACTAAAATAATTAATATTTTTCAAATAAAGTTATTGTTTATTATTTAGCTAAACTATTTTGTCCCTTATTTCAGGATAAGTATAATGTATTTTGTCCCATTCACAATCCATAAAAACCATTTCAATACATATTTTCAAATAATGTAATGTTTTATATCAAAAAAATTAAAATTATTATTTAGATTATCATAATTGAAAAACGATTTTACATTACAAATAAAATTATATAAAATTATATTCAGGTACAAAATTCTTCTTTTTACATAAATAATTGTTTTTTATGACCCTGAAATATTTCCCTTTATTTTAGGAATGTAAATGTATTTTGCAACATTCACAATTTGTAAAAACTGTTTCAATATTTACAAATAATAAAATATTTTTATATGAAAAAAGCGGATGTTTGCTCAATCTTGGAAACTAAAATATAATAAAAATGCATTAAAAAATATATAAATTCATATTGTGGTACCAAATCGTATTTTATATAAAATTATTGTTTATTATTTACCTAAAGTATTTTGTCCCTTATTTTAGGATAGGTTTAATTTGATTTGTCACATTCACAATTCTAAAAAATCATTTCAATATATATTTCCAAATAATAGAATGTTTTATATTTAAAAAATTAAAATTATTATTTAGATTATCATAATTGAAAAACGATTTTACATTACAAATAAAATTATATAAAATTATATTCAGGTACAAAATTCTTCTTTTTACATAAATAATTGTTTTTTATGACCCTGAAATATTTCCCTTTATTTTAGGAATGTAAATGTATTTTGCAACATTCACAATTTGTAAAAACTGTTTCAATATTTACAAATAATAAAATATTTTTATATGAAAAAAGCGGATGTTTGCTCAATCTTGGAAACTAAAATATAATAAAAATGCATTAAAAAATATATAAATTCATATTGTGGTACCAAATCGTATTTTATATAAAATTATTGTTTATTATTTACCTAAAGTATTTTGTCCCTTATTTTAGGATAGGTTTAATTTGATTTGTCACATTCACAATTCTAAAAAATCATTTCAATATATATTTCCAAATAATAGAATGTTTTATATTTAAAAAATTAAAATTATTATTTAGATTATCATAATTGAAAAACGATTTTACATTACAAATAAAATTATATAAAATTATATTCAGGTACAAAATTCTTCTTTTTACATAAATAATTGTTTTTTATGACCCTGAAATATTTCCCTTTATTTTAGGAATGTAAATGTATTTTGCAACATTCACAATTTGTAAAAACTATTTCAATATTTACAAATAACAGAATATTTTATATGAAAAAAGCGGATAAAATATAATAAAAATGCATTAAAAAATATATATAAAATTCATATTGTGGTGCCAAATTCGTTTTTTCCTATGTAAGAATTGTAATATATTTTTTAAATTATTTTAAAACCGTGAATATGCACGTTTCTTAATTATCCATATGTTTGCTTACCCTAATATCGTCGTTATTTCCAGAATGATGTTTTCCATTATAGTTTAGCATTAACGTGAATAATGGCGGCTGGATAGGAAAATTGTTCTTTATAACTATGTAGGCTTCCAAAATTGCTGAAATGAGAAATTTCCTCATGTCCTTATTCAAATTGAAACATATTTTCATTCCAATATTAATATCACATTGCTTTCATTAATTATTTTTAATTGACATTAAAAGAAGAAGTGAATAAAAAAGCAGTATTCTTCAATTTATTAGTTTTTAATCTTAATATTTGATTTAAGAGCCAAATTATCTCTTATTTCGCAAAATCATACAACTTTTTCTATTGATCCAACATTCTTCTACTTGAATTAATTTTTTTTCTTTCAGGGCCTCAAAAATATTTCGGAAAACAATACAAATACTACCATTAACGAATTTTTATCCAAGTAAATTTTGATCGTTTTAAAAATATGGCTTGATGGGTGGTTCAGAAATTTTAACTTACCATTAGACCTCGATATGCTGGCGCAGTAAAACACGTCTGTGTCTTTGACAAGTTCCCCTTCCACCAACAGTTCGGCACAGGGAAGTTGACTGAATTGTTGGTACGATTTCGTCGACCATTTTGTCAGACACGACGTCATATTCTTAGGCACGTCGACTTTATCGGGAATCTTCGGAATTTGATTTAGTTCTATGGAAAAAAATCCACATTCGACAATTTTACAATCAGAATTGATTCTACTCACATAAAATATTTTATTTTTAAACCGAGATCAGAACCAACAAAAAAAACGTAATATTTCTATTTTTTCAAGATAAGGAATTAAAAAAAACATCCACTATTATTTAAAGAAATAGTTTCCCTTCTACAAATTATATTTTCGTAGTAATAATTCATAAATAATGAATGTAATTGATTTATTAAAAAAATAATCAGGATTTCAGGAGATTTTATTTACATTCATAACAACTTTTTGAACTTATATTTCTTGGAAGGTATTTTGATTCTAAATTAATAATAGCTGTTTGGAACAATATTAATTTGTTAAATAGGTTCACTTAGTTTTTTTTTCTTCTAGCTTGGTTCTACCTGATTTATTATAATTATTAAAGGGGGTTTGTGATCCCTATATACCTAGTGGAGATAGTTAATATCCCCGTTCGGACGGGGAGGTAGACAGTCTATTTTTCAAATGTTTTGTTACATAACCTTGATTACGTTATTACCTAATTGTTCTAGTTGGACGGCCAAAGCATAGCGCGATTGCAATCTTCTATGCAACGTCTTCATCACCAATTCCACATTTGTCTGACTCAATCTGTTGGCCTGTCCTTGGGAACTCTAAAAGTGTCAACAGAATGGATTCACTGAATTAACTACCGTGAATATAACGAAACATGGAAAAAAAATGGAAATCAAATAAACTTGTAAAGTGCGATTGCTTCAAATAATTTCTGAAAATCTCTTCTCGTTATTAAATTGGGAATTAATATTTGAAGGTGATACCGATTTACCATTTTTTATGACTAAATTTGTTTCTTTCCTAGTATACCTCCGGGGGAAACATTACCCTACCGTTATACCCTATCGATTGAACGGGGAGAACTACTTGAACTTTTTGGAACAAAGGCTAGTTGAACTGTTGGAAGACTTGCCCTTACACATTCGTCGTGGACTGGTTTATCCATGATGGTGCACCTCCTCATTTCACATTAGCTGTGAGGCGACATTTGAATGCGGAATATCCAGATCGCTGGATAGGTAGAGGACACGATGCACCAGTGAACTGGCCAGCCCGCTCCCCTGATTTGACGCCCTGCGACTTCTTTCTATGGGGCGCTTTGAAGTCGAAAGTTTATGCAGCTCCAGTAAACACACGAGAGGAATTGTTGCAACGAATTAATCATGAAGCGGATTTATTGAAGAATGATCCTGAAGTACTAGCCAGAGTTCAATCCAATTTCTTGAAACGAATTAATTTGTGTATTCAGGAAAATGGGCAACATTTCGAACAATTGATGCCTCAGCGATTTCCCAAAAAGTTTTGTTGTTTCTTTTAATTTAGCATTTGTTTTTCCTAAATAATCACATCGTTTCCCCATTTCTATTGTTTTTATTATTCGTGTTTTACCGAGATATCAACCATTTCAGTGTTAGTGACATTTTGAGCCATAATTTTATAAACTTTTTACGGAATGCAAAGTAAAAACTGACAGTTTTGAGAATAAATTCTCCAAATGCCAAAATGACATTAGAAAAGCAAAGGCAACTAAGGTATTTTAATCAAGTAAAATTAGTAAGCCAAAATTGCAGAGACTCGAAAATTATTCTTTTCAAGCTAATCCGTTGATTTTATCAAAATTTTCTAAGAGTAAGAAGAGTTTTCAAATTAGATAAGCTATCTACATAAAAAATATCGAGTGAATTACATTGACCACAAACAAGTTCTGGACACTTTTCCCGTTACATCCTAAAGTTTGAGCCATTTCTATGGTCTCTAAGGCTCTGTGCTCCACTCTCAAAAATGGCCATTATTGACAGTAACTCACCTGCCAAATATTGTAAAAGTCCTCCATCACGTTCTCAAGTTATACCGTAAATACAAAATTATTTTTGCAACTTTGAAGCCCTCTACCGGCTAAACAAGACACTTGAGGCAAAAGTAAAAAGGCTCATCAAACTTTTTTCGAATCAAAGAAATTTCGGTTTTATTTTAGCCACGCAGTTCGAGAACACCCTGTATAAAGAGTAAAAAAAAATGCAAATTTCACGATTAATTCAAACAAAACCCATTATTTAAAAGACTTCTGATCAAGTGACAGAGGTGTGTCATACAGAAATTGTTGTCCATTTGATAGGCTTTCAGGTCAGCAAAACTGATCTGAGCTATCTAGAACGTAGTTTTTTTATAACCGATTAAAATCGCGATGGTTGAAAAAACGCGATTTTTGCGTTTTTTTGACAGAAAAATTGATTTTTAAGCTATTGCATATAGCTTTTATCGCGGGCTTTGAGCGCGGCGCGGCGACCGAATCAAGAAATACCGTAACGAAAACCTAAAAACAAATACCGTAACGAAATATCCTAAGACCCACCACTCCGCCTACCATGTAGCTCGGCCGAGCTTTTTAACTCAATCCGAAGATATCGAAATGTTAACTTTGAACCTTTTAAAAGGTCGTGATAGCCCCAAACTGGGTCGAAAACTGTTTTGAATTGGTTAATTTTCAATAAATCGAATGACGTTCACGTGAGAAGCGCGTAGCTCGCGAGTTAGAAAAGTGCAAATTTACGGTACATAGAACGTCTTAACGAGGACTTTTCGCATGCGGTTTTTGCTCCATGTCGTTAGTTTATGAACGGGGCCAACTAAATAGCATAGTCTCGGGCCCCAAAATGTCGATTAAATAGTAAAATTTAACTAAAACAGTTTGAGGTATTCTCAGCTGTCACCTACTAGCATCTGACGTGCGACGTACGAAAGGGAATTTTCTAGCTACTTAAATATACCGAAAGCGGGTAAAAGCTAACGGCCCATAGCCCAAAATACTTCATTACAACTGGCGTCGGCCGCACGGGGTTCGAAACGGCCCCAAATTAACAAAATAGAGGTAAAATGTATAAGCTTTAACTTACGTTCGTAGCTAATTACATAAGTCGTCTGGCGTTCATGCAATTGTGTTTTTATACAATTCGAACCTTCTAATTTCGATAGGCCACGTGAAAATCCCGGAGCCGGAAGCGCTGTCGAGATCTGAACGTTAAAACTTTCGTATAAAATTGTGTTTACAAGTCAACTGACACTTGTCACCATAGATAACTCTACTACCGGTAGTAGAGTTATCTATGCTTGTCACAGAATACTCTTCATAGAGATCACGATGATACTCTTTTTTACTCATAATTCGTGAAGATTTTGAAGGGGTAGTGGATATTTTTCTGCCCAACTTTTTCCAGTGGCGTAGTGCTATGCAATAGCTTTACCGCGGCAGTCCCCGAGTGCCACACGTTTCTTTTTTATCAGGGTTTCCTTCATTCTAGCAAGGTCATTTATATATCAAATGTAGCTCTGTTTATAAGCTTTCAAGCAGTTTTATCTTGCGTTGTTTCAAAGTTATAGTAACAAAGGTTAAAAAAATACTTTTTCACGTATCCTAACCACAAAAGCAAAGTCTGAAGTGTTAGATGGCGACTTTCCTACTATTTTACACCCAAACAATCGAAAAATGTCGGTCTAGTCCCAAGGACAGAAAAAAAAATCAAGTTTTGTCAGCTAGCATCATTTTAAATTCAATAACGTGTATACTACTCAAGAAGAATTAGCATAAAGATACCTTAATTTTTTCGCAATTTTGCATTAAAAATCTTGAAATTTGGCCTCTGCTTAACAGAGGTTGTTTTGTTCCGATTGGACACACCATTTTCGAGTAAAATCGATTTGAAAATTATCCGATTTTAAACAAAGGATGCCGTCAAAACATTATTTTACTTGTGTATATGAACTTTCCATACATCCTGTATGTATTTAACCGGGGGTCAGATAGCTCCAGTTGTAGAAGCATCGATCTTCAAATCACTGTGGCTTCCGGTCGCGGGTTCGAATCTCAGCTCCGGCGGAATTTTTCCCGTGGCCCAAGAAAGTGGCGAGGCAAGATACCATGGGCCGTCAGGCCCAAGTGTCATCGAGACTGCCCAGGTTACAGATTCGAGCCTACCAGACGAGGAGGAGTGTTTAGTGAGAAACTCAGAGACTCCCACACTACCTTACCGAATGTTAGAGACCCATAAGGTTCCTAATCAAAAAAATTTATTTAACCCTCAATTGTCTGAAGGCTGATAAACGAATATAACTAATCAAAAAATTTGGCCGGGAACGTAGGATACCTATTATGAGAGATAAAGAATGAACAAATGATTAAAAGTTACAATACCTGATCGGTTAGAAAGTCTAATCCGCAAACTCGTTGTGCCCATGCATATGCATATCCCAAATCTGGTATCATGGATTCATAAGATCCCAGCCCAACTTTTTTAAATTGAACTGACGTACACGGATTTGGACTTTCGGTTCCAAAATCGCCTGGGATCAATTCGCCGAGGAGGTTCTCGCCGAAAAGAACTTCTTTCGCAGTGTAACCTGAATGGAAAACTCTTTTTTTATACATGGGCTATTTTAAATTAAAGAGACGACCAAAGGGTGGGGGGGGGAGCTCTACGGAACTTTCCGGGGCAATTTTTTTCCGTTTCTACATCGTATTTGAACTCGTTTACCGGCATTTAACCATTAAAATACCTTTTGAACAGTTTTTTATGCATTTTTTCAATTTTTTGGGTTGGTTTTCAACGAAAATGTCAAAAAACTGTTTTTGACCTCAGAAATCGACATTTGATAATAAATAAACTTCCAAGAAGTCATTTCCGATCGGAAATTGGCCGCTGAATCCGAAAATGGTGTCAGTTTCTTTACGTAACGCATCATTTTCTATGCATTGGCCGATTTTCGGAAAAATACCTTTTTTATTTGACGGCGTCATATCGGTGTGAGCAGCCACTCAAAAATTTATTTTTTTAGCGAAATCTGCGTGGGTTTACCTCAGGTTTACGATAAAATTAGAATTCTTTTGACTAAATGGATTTTAGAGGTCGAAAATTTGAAAAAACGACAAAAAACCGATATTACTGTACAAAAATCTGTCGTCAGTCTTTTTTTGGGACATATGACCTCGGAATCGTATTCAGCGAGAAATTTTACGATAAGAAAACAGTTCCCGAACGTCATCTAACAGTTTTTACACTCAAATATACCGTTAATTTTACGCCAAAAATCAGGTAAACGTAATTTTCTTTCAGTTTTTTACCTTTTTCGACCTCAAAGTTACAGAATTTAGAATTGTAAGTGGGATATTTGGATTACTTGGACAATTTTCGATCGAAAACATGCTATAACATTATCTTTTTTTATATTTTGGTGCTTTGGAAAAGCAGTTTAAGAAAAAGTTTTCTCGTAGCTGCAAATCTCGATACTTCGTTTTTTTGTAATGTTTGAAGTTTGTTTCTTAAAACTTTAAATCGACTAAAATCGTGATCAAAGTGACTGATTTGATGTAAAATTTCCCAAGCATTCTGATTTTGACAATTTTTCAATCCCACATGATTACCCAGAGCCACAAAATTACCAAATCAGACTAATTCATATTCGGTTCCGTTGTTTTGCCTCCTATTTTTTGCGCTTTGTTGAATTTTGTGGCTCTGGGTCATCATGTGGGATTAAAAAATTGTCAGGATCAGATTTGCTTGGGAAATTTTAAATCAAAATCAGGGCATTTGATCACGATTATAGTCGATTTGAAGTTTTGAAAAACAACTTTTATTCAAACTGCTTTTCCAAAGCACCAAAATATTTGAAAAAATAATGTAATAGCATGTTCTCCATCGAAAATTGTCCAAGGAATCCAAATATCCTACTTACGATTCTAAATTTTGCAAATTTGAGATCGAAAAAGGTCAAAAACTGGAAGAAAATTACGTTTACCTGGTGTTTTGGAGTAAATTTAATGGTATACGGGAGTGTAAAAACTGTTGGATGACATTCGGGAACTGTTTTCTTATCGTAAAATTTCCCGCTGAATCCGATTCCGGGGTCATATGTCCCAAAAAAACACTTGTCAGTTCCCTGACAGCGGATTTTTGTACAGTAATAACGTTTTTTTGTCGTTTTTTTTTAGTTTTTTCAATTTTTCGACCTCTAAAAACCCATTTAGTCAGAAGAATTCTTTTTGATCGTAAAGTTTAGGTAAAAAGACGCAGATTTCGCAAAAAAAAAATTGTGGCTGCTCACACCGTTATGACCCCGTCAAAAAAGGGATTTTGCCGAAAATCAGCCAATGGATAGAAAATGATGAATTATGGAAGGAAACTGACACCATTTTCGGATTCAGCGGACAATTTTCGATCGGAAATGACTTCTTGCACGTTTATTTTTCTATAAAATGTCGATTTCTGGGGTCAAAAACAGTTTTTTCGGCATTTTCGTTGAAAAAAAACCCAAAAAATTGAATAAACTCATGAAAAACTTTTTAAAGGGTATTTTAATCTCTAAATGCCGCTAATGGAGTTCAAATACGATGAAGAAACTGAAAAAAATTGCCGCGGCAAGTTCCGCAAACCCCCCCCCCCCCCTTGGCCGACACCTTTAATTTAGAATTGCCCACATGGAAACTTGAATTGAAGTAATTTTATAAGGAAAATCATCATAAAGCATTTTGCAATGGGTAAAGTATAATTTTCATGAAAAAAGTTACTGCAATTTGTTTCAGACGAATTAAAGAAGGATTTTTACCTGTTATTTTGCTGGGAATAGCCACGTCAGATTTAACACCGATAATTTTGAGGTGTGTATAATAACAAAGTTGCATTTTAAGACACAAACCATCTGCCATAGGTAAACTGACCTCGATCAAAAGAGGATGAACTTCTACCAGTTTCTTCTTTTTCTCTTCCATCGGATCGATTTTTATAGATTTTCGATGTCTTCTTTTTTTCACTTCCACTATTTCCTGAAAAAAAAACATTATTTGTCATTCAACGCTTAAATTTGTTGTCATAACACAAGTCACTAACCTCGGAATCTTGTTCAATTTCTGGTTCTGAATCCTCTTCTTCCTGTAAATTCGAACTGTTTTGTAAAGTTTTCCATTGAGCCGCTTCTTCTTGATCACCAATAATCGCAATAGTCATACCTAAATCTATGTTAAAGCATTAAAATGCTGTTCTTATTGTAATTACGAAAAGCTTACCATATACTTGTTTATAAGCGTCCACATTCACATAGAATAAATACAAGGAATCGGGCAGCAAAGATGCCAATTTATGTTCAGCTCTTAATTTATCGACTGGTAGATTCAGATATTCTTGCAGAGGTTTAGTGGCTTCTAGAACCGCTGTGAGACGAGGAGCTAAGCCATCTAATTTCTTTCTACGCTCAATTATATCTAAAAATAGTATAAGACAAAAACTTACTGCTAAAATCAAACTATTTAGGAATAAAAACATACCTAACCCAATTTTTTTCTTTTCCTCTTCCAAACTTTTGCATAGTTTAGCCAAGTTTTTTCTCTGTTGCAATTCCCATTCCAATCTAGCAAGTCGTAACTCGTGTTTCACAGTTTCGTCTTCTACATCATACTAAAATAAAATATTGTTAATTACAGATTGAGAAAACGATAATATATAACTCACATCTTTGAATTTCCTTGTGACAGATTCAGGGGCACCTTCTAAAAATTCATTTACTGAAACCAAATCTATATCTTCATCTTTAGATCTGTAAAAAAGTACAACATTGAAATTCTTGAAATAAAATATATTATGCATCTTACTTGAATTGGAAACACTTGTTAAATTCGGATATTAAATGATTTGCTTCATATAAGAGATTTTGATATTGTAAATTGATACTGTCAACTTTTTGCTTCTCTACTATTAACGCTTCTTTAGCAGAAACCAGACGTACTTTTTCCATCCTATTCAGTTTTTTCAAAACTGCTATTTTCACACAAGCATCCGTACATTTTTGAGAAGTGGACAATTTTGCCTGAAATATGAGCTGTATAGAATAAAAATAAATAATAAGTGTACCATTCTAACATCTGAACTATTTTGAGCTTTTAGATGAACTATTTCTCCTAGCGATTCCCTGATATTCTGACAAATATCAATGTAGATATTGGCATCAGTATCTGCTGAACGACTGAGTGCTTCCTTTTCTTCGAATTCTACCACTTTCTACAAAATACATTGGAAACAAGTACATGCTGATGATTCAAGCCGGGCTTTCGGTTGCGAGGTTAGAATTTAACATTTGATATAAGTACCTTGTAAATATCCACATCTTCACTTTCAATTGTTGATGCATTTTTTCGCTTCTTCTTAGTACTACCTTCTCTAGTTGATGTCTCCTTGACCATTTTAGTGATGGTAACAGGATTTTAGAGTTAATTTTACACTAAAGTTAAAATCAGAACTCATACTAATATATAAACAAATTAATTATAACCTTCACGTTACCACATAGAAGAGTAGCATTACTTCATCTGTGCTTATACATCAATGAGTTCTGTATATAGAGTAGACAACTAAGCCTTTCACTGGTATTTTAACGGACATTCTGTCCTCGCACATGTACTGCGCTCTGTTATACTTATTCTTGTATTCTTATACTCTTTGTGAAAGATGGGGAGACCTAGCGGGTCAGAGCGCACTAACATGTGCGAGAAGGACTGAAGGACAGCGCTTTCCTATGCTTAACACACTACTCGTCTACTCTATATATAGAACTCTTTGTTATACATAGTTAGTTACCTAAAAAATCGCACAGTTGACGCACAGAAGACGAATGGGTCAAGGTACGACTTTCGAGAATCATATAGCTGTCCGCGGAAGTCTACTATCCAAGATATAGGTATAGTTTCTTTCAAAATTTCAAGTAGATTACATTCACCGTTTGGCCACTACACGAAAACATACCTTGGGCCATATAATACGATCCAAGAGAAAACTTCGTCTTAATAAAGGTCCTAGTATTGATCCTTGTAAACAAATTATATGTTGTCAATTCGAATAAGCTTTCGATGCAACGACATGGAGTACAACTAGAAGCCCATATCCATGCTAACGTGTATGTGAGAGTTTCGTAATATAACAGATTTTGTCAACAAGTAATCAAGCACTATGAGGTAGATTTATTTATTCAATGTACATGATGCAAATGATGCTCGCAAAAAGGACTTCGTCGAAACATTTTTTCCGGTTCGACATTCAGAGTGAATATGGGCTTATCGAATCTATAACGCAGCGTCAATCATTTTCCTCATCATTTGAAGGGCTTAGCCCCCAAATGTACTTAAGCCACTTAGTTGGGCCCATTGTGCTCCTATCATATTCTAGCAGGTTTGTGGCAAGCCAGAAACCCAGAATATTGCCAACACTGGCTTTTAAAAATTCTTCTGGGAACAGTTAGGATTCCAGTCATCTCTCTGTTGTCCCTTCTGTCCATAGAAAGGAGTTTATTTGAGAGCCTAGGCACAGGTTCTTTGAAGAAGAGCTTGGTCTGTCTCATGCATGGTGATTCTCGCCACAATTTAGAGCACTCTTTGTTCTGTTGGCCCAGAAAGATAGGCATTTTGGTCCAGTGACCTAGACCCTTCAACGTACACGCCTTCTCATGGATTCAGAGTAGGGCTGGTAATCCGGGGAGAGCTTCAAGGACCCTCGTTGGAACCGACCTCTTACCACTCAATATACCTACGCATGAAAGTCGCTGCAGTCAATCCAGGGGGCGCTGTGACATCAGTCTTTGTCACCGATCACCACACTACCGCAGCATCTTTGCATAGTCAAAGTATAAAGCTCTGTTGGAGCCTCCCTTCTACACTTTTTAAAATTCGAGTGCAAGCTGATTGGTCGTTTATTTCGTTTATCTAATGTTATTGACGACATAATATGATGTTGTTACGTGCCGGCGACGAGCCGATGAGAGCAAGGCTGAGATTGGAGGAGCTAGGTGACGTCACCCAGCACGAGAAACGATGATAGGGAGGCTCCAACAGACCTTTATACTTCGACTGTGGGTCTTTGGCTGTAATCCCCATGAAGCAACGTCAATACCATAGAGATCATATATTAAATAGAGGAGTAAAGCTGGCCGTAATGCCACGCAGGGTCAAATGAAATTTTCTCCATTAGCGGTCCCCACTCTTCTCGCTTTTATATAAGAGCACACCTCATCAATGTAAGCGGTTGGAGGAGAGTGTGAAGGGAGGTACCGCAAAGAAATTTGAAAATGTCACGCACCGCTTATTACCTTAAACACAGGCTTTACTCCTCTATCTAATATATGATCTCTATGGTCAATACTATATAGATTTGACGTCTTCAGATGTCTCAAAATATTTGTTACAACAGAGGAATTGAATAAAACTTATGAAGGGGAAAAATGACCTTATGCTAATTCATATTAGGTTAATATTAGAGCTTTCGAATATACTGGAATTCTTATAACGCTGAGTGGTGGGGGTATGACATCACCATCATAGTAAATTATTGTAACCTATGTCCCAAGAGTATACAACTGATTGAAATAAAACAAAATCTCCATAAAAATCAACGTTTTATTCAAAAATACTATAAACAATTTCATAAAAACAATCTGAAATGAAGAATAGAGGAGGCAAACGACAAATCAAATTTGTTACGCCTCCAGTTTAGCCGAAAACACAAAAAATTATATTAATAATGGTTCTTGACCCAGGTATGAATTATATATAAATTCTCGGGAAATATGTCACACTAACACATACGCTTATTATTTTCGTCTTTACGTACGTTTCGGTCTCACGACCAACATCAGAAGACGTATTATCTCTCAAACGTGATTTCTTAAAACTAATTGTATCAGGCCAAAGCGTCCTTATCGCACCAAAAATGCCCACGTCGCCGAAACCAACAGAAACACGAATAATCGAAATTGTAACACATTAATGTTTTGAGTATATGAATTTGTATCAAAAATCCACCTGCTTAGCAATTTTCTTATAATATACGAACTCATGTCAAACAAAGCCTGTATACGACTGAAACCAAAGAATATAACGCTCAAGTATCTACGTTCGAACTAGACGTTAAAGATTTATGAAGTAATAGAAAAAGGTTGTCAGACCTTATTAGAAATATTGCTATTCGAACATTCCGTCTAAAATGTACTTTTAACATTATAAAGACCCATGTAGGAATTTGCAAGGGTTTTAATTAATTAAATTAGTATAAATTTGACTTAATGACTGAATATCTGTTCTATGTATTACAGACTGGGAGTCGCGTTTTATGTGAATCATCTCAAGAATGGATCTTTTATAATAATTGGTTTCCTTAGTTAAAATATTAACAGTTTTGTAATCGAATGGATGGTTATAATCAAAGCAGTGCTCAGCAACGGCGCTGGAGTTTTCTAAGTTTTTCTTCCTTGTACTATACTTATGGCCGTACATTATTTTATGTAAATATTGTTTAGAGATTCCTTAATTTTCTCTGAGGTCTCTGAATGTAATATTATAAAATTATTTGTATTATGTATGTTATTTATACAGGGTGTTTGTTAAGTACGTGTAGAAAACTTTGGAGCATGTTGCTGCCGTCAAAGTAAGAAGAAATATGTCCGCAAGTTATTCGTCTCTGAGATACAGGGTGTCAAATTTGAGGTCTTTTTATTGGGAATACATTTCAAAATAATTGTGATATTCGAGTGAGAAATACTTCCAGAATATCACAATTATTTTGAAATGTGAAAATAAAAATAAGACTTGAAATCCTGTATCTCAGAAACGTTTAACTTGCGGACATATGTTTATAGAAACTTTTCTTCTTATTTTGACGTCAGCATCATGTTCCTAAATTTTCTACACGTACTTTAGAAACATCCTGTATATGACGTTCCATTATAGATTTTGTCTATTCTTTCTTTAATGATGGGATTGAAAAATGTTTTTGGGTAGTCATTCATTTCCAATTTGTCTTAATACACTGGAAAAGAATGGCTACGCAAAAACATTTCTCAAACCCATCATTAAAAAAAGAATACATAAAATCTATAATGGTACGTCATATATAAATAATATAAACGGTAATACAGATAATTTTATAACATTACCATACATTCCGGAGACCTCAGAGAAAATTAAGAAATGATTTAATAAAGTATGATATAAATGTTGCGCAATAATGTTGGGAAATATTTTTCAAATCTAAAACCTTTAATTCCTTAAACAAACCCACAAAGTATACAAATTAAATTGTTTAGATTGAGATGGGACTTATACAGGAATCTCTAAACAATATTTACAAATTAAAATGTATGGCTATAAGTATAGTAGAAGAAACAAAGCCTAAACACTGTCAAAAATGTTAATCTTTTAATAATAATGCCAAATATTCCAAAGCAATGAAATGAAACAAAAAAATATCGATTAGAAACCAATTATTATAAAACATCTATTCTGGAGATGATTCACATAAAACGTGATTCCAAGTCTGTAAATCATAGAACAGATATTCAATCATTAAGTCAGATTTATACTAATTTAATTAATTAAAACCCTTGCAAATTCCAACATGCGTCTTTATAATGTTAAAAGTACAACCTTTTTCTATTACCTCATAAATCTATAGCATCTGGTTCGAAAGTAGATACTTGAACGTTATATTCTTTGGTTTCAGTCGTATACAGATTTGTTTAACATGAGTTCGTATATTATAAGAAAATTGCTAAGCAGTGGATTCTTGATACAAATTCATATACTTAAAATATTAATGCGTTACAGTTTTGATTATTCGTGTTTCTGTTCGTTTCGGTGACGTGGGCATTTTCAATTGAAATTGGTGCGATAAGGACGCTTTGTGCTAATACCATTAGTTTTAAGAAATACATTGATACGTTTTCTGATGATGGTTGTGAGACCGAAACGTACGTAAAGACGAAAATAATAAGCATATGTGTTAGTGTGACCTATTTCCCGAGATTTTATAAATAATAAAAGAATACTAGAATATCAACTTTGTCATTTATGCAAATTGTTAACATGATCCCTCATCGTCCTATACTTCAAACATTCATACTCACAATAAGGACACCGGATTATTTTGCCTCTAGAATGTTTAACTTGATTATGTCTGACCAAAGTACGTCGCGTTGTAGTCTC
Source organism: Endomychus coccineus (assembly GCA_958510875.1). NCBI lineage: Eukaryota > Metazoa > Arthropoda > Insecta > Coleoptera > Endomychidae > Endomychus > Endomychus coccineus. The sequence continues at coordinate 136,629,226 of OY294070.1, forward strand.
ATAATCGCAATGTTCGCAACTGAGCAACGTTTCAATGGCATGTTTCGCATTCACGTGATTCTTCAGTACTTTCTTCAGCGTACTCTCGTAATTGCAATGTTGGCATTTGAAAGTCTTCTCTTTCGTGTGTTTACTATTCGTGTGCAATTTCAGATTCTGCGGGGAGGAGCTCTCAAAATCGCAATACTTGCACTTGGTCATATTGCCGCCGTTGTGTTTGCGATTCACGTGGATTTTCAAACGAGCCGCCGTCGAACTCTCGAACTCGCATCGTAAACATTTGAAGTAACGGTGCGTGCAGATCACGTGACTTTTCATGTCCGACGATTTGACGGTCACGAAATCGCAATATTCGCATTTTAGGATGTCGCAGACCAGATCGTCGTCGTTGAAAGCGTAATCGCCGTATTGCGCGACTAAGGTGCTGGGACTGCTCGGTTCGGACGCTTCGAGAACCGTCTCGCAGGTGTAAAGCGGTGCGGGAATGTGAACGTAAATGTCGGTAGCGGTCTGTCCCTTTTGTTGTTTGTCTGAATCATCCTCGATCGCATGACATTCCGTTCTGGATGAAATCAAACAAATGAATTAAATTCCATAGAATTACAAATATTACATATCTTTACGTTATGCGCTCTTCGTTGTGAGAACATAGAGATCATATAGTACTATATGATCTCTATGTCTGAGAAAGCAATGACGTCATAGTTAGTATTTACGTGCAACTAATTCATGCCAACAATTTTCCTAAATATAAAATTCAGCGACACTGGACCCAAATAAGTTAAATTCATTCTTTTTAAATATTCAAAGATCAAATCAAAATACCTAAATTTAAAAAATCTTATAGAAAATATTTATCATTTTAGGAAAAGTTAAATCTTAAGTTATTCTCATTCTCTCACGTTTCGTATATCCATGTATGAGACATTATTAACCAAATATCAAATAAAAAAAGTAAAGATCAGAATATAGACCTAATTAAGAATGTAATTAACATTATTATTTCTCTTAAGAACCTTTACTGAGTGAATGTATTTTCTTTGGTACTACAAAAAATGAATTTAACTTGAATTATTGTTGAAATATATTGTTCCTACTATAATGATGTAACTGAAATTATCAAAAGTACATTTGGAAATCGTGCTTTGATTTAAACATTTCGATAACAAGATGTTTTGATTGATTCTTTCAGCTCAGAATGTGCAGATGCCATTGTCGCCGATGTGTAATATGTTTTTTTTCCTACAAAGGCAAGGGTAAATTTGTCAATGATTATAGAATATTTTAAGGGTAAGAAAATAAAAGTGTTACAGTGTTTACCTGTACAGTGTCTTGAAAATGACAAGGATCAATTTGCAGAATATAAGTTAATGTGGAATGATTGTGTGTAGAACACATGACTTGTAAAAGTTTATGTAAACATTTATATATATATATCAATATCGACTCCTTATTAATGAAGCACTTACTTTATATCGAGTAATGAGTCTTCTACCAAGTCTTCTCTTCCAATTTCAATCATATCATCAGTAATGCTGAAACAAAATTCAGTTTAACAAAGAACTGTAATTTTACACCCAACATTTATTCCAATTTATATAAAAACAGGAAATAATGCGAAATTAAAACAAACTAAGAAAGAATTGTAAGAGTAGAATAACAAAATTTACTTCATATATGGGAAATGTTCTGTTTTAATTAGTTGAACAACTTGATCTTCACCAATAAATTCTTCTAGATGTTCGATTTTGATTAATGTCCCCAAATTTAAATCTCTTGGTGCTGATAACTCACTACATTGTGAAAGCAGAAATTGTTTGTTTTCGAAAATTTGATTCATTATAACTCAACAAAAACTCTTATAAATAGAACGGTCGGTGGGCCATAAATTAATTGGTAATTAGTCATAAAGTCGATCAACTTTTGTGACAAGCTTTGGTAAATAAACAACAAACTCAGATGTCAGATAAGAGATTCTAGGCTCCTATTTGTCTCACAGAACAATATCTCCTTTGACTTTGAATTAGAGCCTCCTTCTTCTATGTACATCAGTAAGTCAGAGATACATCGAAAACGTATAGTTTTCTATAGCTAGGTTCATAGAGATAATAGTCAAGGAGATATGCAAGAGGTGATACTTATGATAGTTTTTTTTATATACTTTGACTACTCGAGAGGGAAACCTATAATGTTCGAAGCACATCGTGTGACCCAGCGGTGGAGTGTTGGGAGAAGAGATAGGCTTTCGAATTGTTCTTGAAAGCTTGGAGGTTATAGACATAGGGAAAGAACTCATTTAAGTAGCTCTTGGCACGGAATAGAAAACGAAGTTTTTGAGAAGCTGTTTTCGCGATGGTCCTCATATGATCATCCCGTGAGAGGGTACTGCTGATGGTGATCCCGAGCATGGATATGGAAGACTTCATGGGAATAGTACTGTACCTGACATCATCAAATTAGGGATTGTGGGATCCGCCTTCCCGGAGAAGAAGCAAGCTTGGGTTTTGATTGCATTAAAATCTACTAGATTATCAGATCCTCATTTCAAAATATTTGCCAGATCTCCATTAATTGCGTCAAACTGTCTCTGTCTCGCTCCTCTTCTCTTCATTGGATGGTATAGAGGATCTGGATAAGAAAGCGGTATGAAGTGTACCATCGTCTGCAAAGCTGTGGAGGAGACAGGTGGTCACTTCCAGCAGATAGCTTATACGGAGCAGAAACAAAAGTTGGTGCCAAGAAAGATCCCTGTGGAACACCAGCGTTGGCAGCTATTGTATTGGAGGATACTCTGTCAACCATCACATGGAGCGATATATCAGAGGAAAAACTCGTTAGTTAGCGACAAACCATATGACGGAATCTTCCCCAGCAGGCTTTGGTGCCAGACTTGATCAAATGCTTTGGAAATATCCAATGATTCAGCCAGAGATTCCCCATATTTTTCAATAGATTTCTGCCATAATGTGGAGCTCAATAAATGAGTTTATCCAATTTTGTTTCTGTATTTTTATTAGACATTTAAAAAAAAATTCTCAACTGTCATCTGAATGTGCTTTCGATGAATTCAACTTTCAATATGGTTCAAGAAAGATTTAGTGTGTTCTAATTAGCCAATCAATTCTAAAACTGCTTAAATCAATTCTGAAATGTAAAAATAACCAGGAACTTCAAAATTCATCTGTATTTTTTTGAAAAGGTTAAGTGATGGAATAAAATCAGCATTTATTTTAATTTATTTTTATTGTATCTACCACAAATTGTATTTAGCACATGATATTAGTAGTTAGTTCACTATAGTCAGCACTGAAACAAAGAAAATACAGTTAGAAGAGACATTTGATAGGGTCTGTGGTTTCGAAAACAGAAAAATCTAGTTTTGAAATATATTAACCTTGTTCTCTCCAGTGTACATCAGATTTTGTCTATGTCGCAATGCATGTACTCCTTATTTCCTTCAGCTTAGAGTTATATCAAGAGCAGTTTCCTTGGATAGCATTAATGATTCAATCTTCAAAAAAAATGGTATAGGTTTCCTCTAACTGTCTAACTATCCCGAGATCTCTGATACCAGATTCACAATCTCAACGGATGACGAATCCGTACCTTCTTAACTTACCGCCTGAAGAGTTGAGCAGATTCTAAAACTACTTAGCAATGCTTATACTGTAAAACTTAATTTGTAAATTCGCTTGTACTTTTGGATGAGGTATAAGTAAATGTTTGAAACATTCTAAAATTTGTTATTCACTTTCTTAGTAGCTCTTCGCCGCCGATTATGTTTATCACTTGTCTTCTGAAATCCAACCACCTGAAAAGAAAAGTGGAGGGAAATATAGTGTAAATTCGTGGCTTCAGAGACTGATCAATCAGAGCGATAATCAAAGGTAGAGGAAGTGTCACGATGTTTCAATAATATATGAAGCAAAGAGTTGTCGAATCGAACTTTTAATAGTTGTTATTATTTCAGTTTAGAATAGATTTTCTTTACGTAATGACTGATTCTATTCAATAATTTCATCTGGTTTAAAAAATATTTTAAATGGAAAGCTTCTAACAAACTATTAACACGTGTTTTCTATGTAAGTCTCTTCAATTTCTTTGTGAACTAAGTGAATAACGATGCATGTTATCCGTCAAATCGTTCTTCTGCATCGGATTATCTTTGAGTGAAGTTATTATAGGTATGTAAGTGTGATAGATTATGTATTTTCATAAGTCTATTTTCTTCAGATTTTCTGTTGGATTTTAAGATAAACAATAAGTGATTTCCTGAGTTGCTGTTGTATTCCTTAATGCAATAGTACAGATAATTCAACTAAAATCTCGCTAAGTACATTTTGTTTTCCAACCGATGCCGAAAGGAAAAGAATGCAGATTCTCATATTTCCCGAAAATTTATATATAAGTAGTAGGCTATGTAATATAATGTTTAAAATCAAACTTTTCTCGATATTCACCGCTTTCCTTTTTCCTTTTTTTCTTCGCTTATTCTTCTTTCTGCCTTTTTTCGTCTCCATTGCCTTTATTTCGATTGCTATTCTCGCAACTTCAGCAGACTTCCCAGGGTCAGTGATTTTTCCATGCTTATCGATCAAAATATCGTGAACTTCCATTGTTAATAAATCTTCATTGGTAACGTTTGCCAATTTGAGCAGAACTTCAGGTAAATGTCGATGTAATCGGGCTAATTTCCTCAGTGCTATTAGAAGTAATCGATGAACCCCGAATCTGGGTGGTATTAACCGTCTGATGGTGAAAGCGTCATGCATTCTACGGAGGTTATTATAGAATAGGGATTTGCATTTGTGAATGGCATCCTTCTTGTTGTTCATTTTATTGCATTCTTCTGAACAGAACCATATCTGGGAACAGCAGGGACAGTTGAACAAGAGTTTTCCGTCTTTTCTCAAGCAGTTGTAGCATATTCGATATTTTTCGATTTTCGTATCAATAAGATTCTTGATCAGTTGACCAGGCAGCTCGATTTCGAAAAGTGAGTTCAGTTGTTCCACTAGTGTGGGAGGTTTCGGTTGCAAAGTTTTGGTTGTTTTGCTTGAGGACTTACTGCTTTTACTCGATTTCGATTCGCTTTTCCTCGATTTCGATTTACTTTTGCTCGATTTCGATTTGCTTCTGCCTGATTTCGACTTGCTTTTACTATTTTTACTTGATTTAGATGTGGATGATTTTGACCTACCACCCTTTTTCTTTTTACCCTTTTTCTTCTTACCCTTTTTCTTCTTACCCTTCACTTTAGCGCCATACTTTTGAACGTACTCCAAAATATGCAACGCATTTTCTGTTGAAAAACTCGTCATGGCTATAAGTTCATTTTGGAATATCAACTTTAACATTATTAAAGTTGAAGGGACGGTCAAGAATTTTGCCAAATTTTGAACACACTTATCATCCCAGAACGCCTCTTCACTCATCATGTACATATAGAAAACTGCTTGAAATCGATATCGATCTAACAATATCTCCTTGGCGACTCTTTTGAGGTACTCCTTCGACAAAAAGTTGCAGTTCTTCGTGATCTTCGTCGATGGAGAATCCAAAAGCTTTAAAATCTTCCTAGTTTTGGCTTCTAATTTCGCTCGAACTCGTGGACTTCTTGACTTAACGGCCACTGGAACATCAGTTTCAAGGAAATCGAATGCGTTCGCATGTTGATACACCTTCCTGAATGGATTAGTTCCAGCAGAAATTAGAAACGAAATTATTTCTTTGCATTTGTGAAAGGGAATCACATAAGGGTATCTCGTCAAGGCGAGTACTGTTAAAATATTGCCCATTCGTTCTCCCAGCGGTTGATGCAAATAAACGTATGTGCACAGAAATTTGATTAAATAAATATTCCCCTTTAAAACGGCTAGAGACATGGGTGAATGTCCCAGATATAATGTATCAGGTGCTGCCCCCTTTTCAATCAGATACGTTACCATCGTGCAAATATGAATCATATTTTCTTCTGTATAATCTTCTCGCATGGAGATAATATGAAGCGGGGTTTTACCTTTTCCATCATGAGTCTCGTTATACCGCCCTCTCAACATGCCATCTTGATCGGCCCAGTGATTCACATTGCAACGTGTATTCGGATTGCAGAAATACTTCAAAAATAATCTACATATTTCAGTATATTCAAGACACCATTCTATAGACGCAAGAATATGTAAGGCTGAAAGGTTTTCGCGTGAAACTGTGTTAGGATCACCTTTATTTTTCAAGATACTTCTCACCAATCCTGGATTTTTAGTGAATATGCTGAGCAGAACTGGAGATAAAGGGACCTCGCCAATATTAGGATTTGCACCGCAGTTCAGCAAAAGAGTAATTGTCTTGGTTATGGTTTTTAGACTTTCATTTTCATCTCGCTCCACTTGCAAATATCTAGTACTCGCGACAGCATCACTTTTTGGAGATTTGACTTTACGCTCCGTTTGGTCTCGAGGCCTCTTCACGATATAGTCCGTAGAAAATATGTATCGCTCATTATATCCTTCTGGGTGTGTATTTTTTTTGTTGCTTCCGGTTTTCTTCGTGCATAAAGAGAAGTTTGAACAAGTATCCGAAGTGTCCCAAGTAGAAGTATACGTTACATCTGATAGATCGATCAACGATTCGTGTGCTCTCCAATTGGTCGCTTCTTCCAAATCCGGTGAGCTTAACAACACTTCCGGCAGGAAGGCTATTTCCCAATCGACAACAAGATACAAATCGGCCAAATATCGAAGCAAACACAACAGCAAAGGCGTTAGACACTCGTCATTTAAAACATTCAAGTTGGCACCAGAGTTGTTCAAAATCCTGATGATATTATTTTTGTCCTTCGCTACACAAAAATGTAATCCAGTGTTCCCTTTTGCATCGCACAGATCTGGATTGATGTCTTTGCTTAGTAACATCCCAACAACTTGTCTGGCTTTTCCTTCGGCACAACATCTTAGAAACTTGAAAGCGTCCATTTCCATTGATCCTGCACAACCGAATACTTTCCGATCGCCGATCAGTAACGATTTCACGTTGAAGTTGACGTTATTTTCTAGATTTCTACATCGGAAACAATATTGAAGCATTTCAGTGAAGCGCGCCTCGTTATTCCAAGCGATAAGTTCGGTAACTAACAACTTGGCGTGTTGCTCCGGCATGGGATTTCTGAGCTGGGCAATTTCTTGGTTTAGTTTGGTATTGAGAAAGTCTATGGCTGTGCGATAGAAACGTTCATCGGCTGTTAACTCTTCAATTTGACGGACCAACTCCTCGTACGTCATGTGTTTAGGATCGCACACACAAACTTGTTTTACAGGGAATGGATCTTCTCCTCCAAGCGATGGAAGGTGCATCACCTGTTCTGAACAACGGCGACATTCGTTTGTTACCTTCGTCAACTCGTTCTCATCGAGTTCACCTGTCACCTCAAATCTCGCGCAACATTTATCACAAATAGCCCGTTTTTGAAGTGCATCCTGTTTGGTTTTTTGGGTATACTGTAGGTCTTGATCCAATTCCGCTATTAGTGTATTCAAATGCATGCATCGTTCGTCGTTACAAATGCAAATTTCGCTGTCTTCTTCAGCTTCGACAGAGGTAGCTGGTGCTGGTATCTTGAGAGGAACATCGATGAAACAGTCTTCGATGGCAAATTGTGTTAAGTCATAGGCTTGTCGATTGAAGAAAATACTGTTCAAGTTCCTCACGTGGGCATTGTACAATCTGGAGCTGTCGATATTTGTATTCGGGTCCAACTGATCCATTATTTTCCTGGCGGGATCTGGATACTTTCCGCAAACTGGTATAATATCCCTGTATCGGAGTATTTTCATTTGTCCTCTAACAGATGTACCCAGCTGTGGGATTACATCTGCGCTCACAGCTACTGTTAAGCGTACAACAGAATATCCGTGCCACAAGGCTACATCTTGGGACCCGTCCGGATGAGTTAAAACGCCTGGACCGAATCTACGATTCGATTTGAAAAGACCTTCGAAGATGTCTCCGTTATTATGAACTACTTGGCCATATCCCGAAAGTGCATTACAATACAAATGTCCATCGTAGAGTAATTTGTTGTGTTCCTTGCTTATGAAATAGTAACCTTTGCCGTGTAAATTGTTATAAAGGAAGAAACCGGCGTATTTTCTACACAAATCTTTCTTCCATATTTTGTAGCCGAAACCGTTTCTGAATTTCGATTTGCAAATTTCACTAGCATAGTCATATGTGGAAGTTGTGAACTTATCACTGGCTCCGTCTTCAAGTGATACATCTTCTGGAGGTTGAACGTCGTCCAAAAGCATTATTCCCTTGGATGAATATGATATGTATGCATCAGGTTAAAACTAACCTCTTCACAAAGAATTAATAACAGCTTTTGGGAAAAGAATAAAAAAAATCACTATGAAAATATAAGTACAAAAGCCAATAAAAAGTCGAATTGTCAACATAATGGCACTTGACATTCCCAAATATAATATCTGTCTGTGTTTCTTGACGATTTCCCTATAGCTATTGCCTATTTACATAACATTATATTCTGTTGTCATTGGGATAGATATCTTGATTAACTCCGAAAGAATGTTCGAATATAAAACATCAGGAAGGAATATTGGCTGAATAAGTAAACGAGCGGGATGGTTAATAGAAATGGCGGATTCATGTTTCTGGTTTTAAACAGTGACGTAACGTTTCCAAAGGTAGCAAACCATGTTCTACATTCTTAGTAAAACTAAAAAATTTTAACTACTAAATATCAACTATAGCAAGCATGTTTATCCATTGTCATGTAAAATTGAAGTTGTATTATAGTCCAGGCATTTAAGACCCAAAAAATGGCAATTTTTCGATTTTTTGGAGACAAAACGTGGGTTGTATGAAAAAGGGTTTGGAACAAAAGTTGTTGGAAAAATTAATACGCAATTTTTGGCTCCAGTCCGAAGTCGATTCGAGGTCGTGGACCCAAGATAAGGCATATTTAGTGTTTTTTGGCACGTTGAAAAATTAATTTTAGAAAGAGTTTTTGTTTTTTCATATCCTGTTTCGGTGAAAAGATAGTATTTTTATTTCTCTTTTGTTTGGTTTTTGGTATTTTGACCTACCTCATTTTTTCGAACACAAACAGATCGAATTTGCTAATAGTAAACGTATATAGTTAGCTTAGAAAAGATTTAAACGGATATTTTTCGAGATATATTGGGATAGTAATTCGTTCATGACAATATTCGAATAGAAGTGGAATATTCTGCTTGTGGGGAATTGTATCAAAAACGAAATGGCATATAATGCATGATACTTGACTTGTTCATTATGCTGAATGATTCTGAAATCTGAGAAACATAGAAATGAAATGATTTGAATTATGAAATAGGCAACTAATGAAACTCCTATTAATAAACATTGTAATCTATATTTTACATTAATGAACAGCATGTTTTATTAAAAATCGAATAGTTGACATTCTTTGAAATGGAATGAACGATGAAGTGGAAATAATTCATTAAATTTAATTTGCTCATGAACGTGATCTATGAAAGAATAGATTTAGAAATTTGAAAAGCAGCCATGATCGATTGTGATATAGGCAACACGTCTTACTAAAGAGCGAAGCAGTTGTTGCCAACGTACTTTTCCAGGAATTTGAATAAAAGTTAAAGTTATAATTTTATATACCTAACTTGTTACTAAAATCGCCTAATCATTGATTAAATCAATAGCCTATAGCGTTTAGGAGCTCTAGATTCTTGAATTAGTTCTCAATGGCATCATAATTGGAACAATATTGGAGATTCATCATTCGTAAGAGAAAAAATTAACCCACTACATTTCATGATTCTCAATTCAAGAAGTGAAGGATTTTGGTTTATGCGAAATCTTTGAAAAAGTAATTTAACAGGAAAATCACTAGGGATAGGCAACACATCTTATATTATGAAGTAGTAATAGTTTGCATATTATGAGGTCAAAGACAGGATTAATATATTTAATAACCCAGATCAATATTTTACAAACGTAAACTTTTTTATAACCGTTGATCCTCACTACCACAGGATGAGAATCGGCATTGATATACTTGGGAAATAATATTTACAGGCAACTTGACACGCAAGATAGGGTTTTGTTTGTATATTCCTATTTTTTGATTAATGTTTTAAAATACCGAGTCTAATTTTCTTATCAAAGACAGCTACCCTTAGTTTATCGAATGGATAAAAGGGTTCGTCCGATAGAAACAAAACTGCTCTCGAAGTACAAACAATTACTTTTAGTTCTAGATGTTAATTTTTTGAGGATACCTTGTATTACCTCCTCAAGCGTCATAACACTTACCTTCACAGTGAAATACAGCCTATTCATAATTTCAAAGCATGTTTTATGCCTGAATCATATTTAAGGAAGCTACACATTATAAAAGTTCAACAGTTATTTGCTGGAATGTCCCTTCTTAGAGACACCCTGATCGTTCTTAGGAACTGGTGGAGGAAGTGTAACTATGAACAAGTTGATACAATTATAAGTGAAGTTACACTTCAAGCATTTTCAAATGTTAATGTGATAATACTCTGAATTATTTCATTTTAAAATTGGCTCATGAAGATGTCATCAAATGACACTTCTCACTTTATCGTTCTTGAGGAGCATCATACAGACATATCTGTAACCCCAACCATACTGGATGTATCCTTGAATATCCAAGCAACAAACAAGATCAACACCATTAGTTTACCAAACATGATATAAAATTAAGCACACATCGATTATTATGTGCAGTTATAATTGTTTATTCACAACAGAAATGTTAATAATTAAACTCAAAAACAATTCAATAGCTTCAGTACGATTTATCTTCACAGGGAGAACTTTTCAATCATCAGGGATATAATATAATAATATAAATGGAAATATGAATTTTTTTCAAACATAACCTGAAAGGTGGAAACCATAAAATTTCTCACCATCTGTGGTTCATAAGCTCTAGTCTACTCACAAATCTATGGCCATTACAATAAGTAGAAATCTACTATGGTAGCGGAAGGCAATTAATACGATCTTTCACCTTTAGATGCCACTAGCTCAAAATACACAGAAATCTGTTAATTCAATAGAAAGCAATTGATGACTTCCACCATCAGACAACACAGAAATCTGTAACTGTTTGTTAGTAGAAGGCAATTGATAAAGCCTTTCACCGGTAGATGACACTCTAGCTCAAGATGTATATTGTTTAAAAATCAAAAGCCCCTTAATAAATAAATCCTGCACCCAAAACATTTAATTTAATATCATTTTACAGCTGTATCAGAGAAGGAACACGTAATGTTCCGTAAATTTACAATTTCATTATGCATAATAAATTGAAAGACCAAGACAAGTATTAGAGCTTGTACATATTTCATGAAACTTTTGTTTTCGAATACAATCAGATACAATTTGCTCATAAACAACCTGTGTAAATACTTTGGAAATAGCGAATATTTTTCATCGAGATGCTAATATTTGGTAATCAAAATATTAAAAAAGAACTGGTTGTGGATTTTCTTAGAATTTCAGCAATTTAAACGTAGTATGTGTAACTTAAATTGATGATTATATACAAAATAAATTAATTTCTCATGAAATATTTGAATCTTATTGAATATACTTATTACACGATCGAATGCCAACTGATTTCGTTTGCGTATGTTGGAGTGCAGTTTTGATTGCTTTTTAATCTGTACCATTTCCAAAAATATTGAACTCTGTGTTCATAATCTTCTTTTTATTATCTCGAACTATTCAAAAATGAATGTATGTTTAGTATTTCTCATGTTTTTTTTTGATATTTATGACCTCTCATTCGTTGCTAAGCTGTAAGAAAACCCACAACTTACTTTGTTGCTGCTATTAATAAATATACCTGTGACCATTGATTTGCCCTGCAAGTGAAAGATTCTGTGGAAACTGTATGAAGTATGAAAGTTAATAGGTTCTGATTAATGATCCATAATAACTTCCTCTTCAAAATGGGCACATAAAAGCTACCGCTAGTTTATCAAATCAACCTGATCGTAGTCAGAAACTGGCGAGGAAGTGAAATGTAAGATTGACTTCAGGATTTTCAAACTTTGATGACATTTTGAATTAATTAATTTTTTAATGTGGTAGATAAAGATATTAAAATCATATTTCACACACTCTCGTTGAAGAGTATTACTTCTACCAGTTACACTGGATGTATCCATCTTAGCATTAAATTGGCAACAAACAAAATGAACAAGTAACAAATTTATTTCAATTATCTGATGTCATAAATACTTTTCTTTGAAACTTGATACAATTTCCACATGTAGGCGAAATCAATACCTAAATAAAAAAACCGCAAATTTCTCAGATAAAATATTTGCGAATGTCGACTATTAAATTATACTTTAAATATATTTTGATATTTCTCCAAACATAACCTGCAAGTACATACTATAAAATGTAAACAATAACATTACTTACAATCTGTGGTTCATAAACTTAAATCGACATGGAAATGTAATTACCATAGACAGCTAAAATAGAAATCTGTACATTGTTAGTGCAAGGTAATTATTGAAACCTTTCACCATAAGATGGCACTCTAACACAATAAATCTATAGAAATCTGCATATTATTCGTTGCTGAAAGGTAATTGATGAAACATTTCACCGTTAGATGACACTTTACCTTAAGTTAAAAATGAACATCAATTACTTCCTATTCAAATCCCCAAAATAAATAAACCCCTCACCCAAAACATTTATTATCATTGTACAGCTATATCAGTCATGGAACACTACGTGTTTAGTAAATGCACAATTTCATTGTCCTTTAATGTGTAACAATTTTTACGTCTTTAATACCGTTGAGCCTTACAACCACTGGGTGTGCATCAACATCGAAATACTTGGGAAAAATGGTCACAGGACATGAATGTCTTCATATAAAGTACTTATATGCTATAGGTAGTTGTTTCAAAGTCCATAGGTTCTGATTAATGATCCACAATAACTTCCTCTTCAAAATGGGCAAATAGAAGCTACCCCTGGTTTATCAACCTGATTCTTCTCAGAAACTGGAGGAGGAAGTGAAATGTAATATTGACTCCAGCATTTTCAAACTTTGATGACATTCTGAATTAATTAATTTTATGTGGTAGATAAAGATATTGAAATCATACTTCACACACTCTCCTTGAAGAGTATTACTTCTACTAGTTACACTGGATGTATCCATCTTAGCATTAAATTAGCAACAAACAAGATTAACAAGTAGCAAACTTATTTCAATTATCTGATGTCATAAATGTATTAAATACTTTTCTTTGAAACTTGATACAATTTCCACATGTAGGCGAAATCAACACCATCTAAATAGAAAAAACTGCAAATTTTTTAGACAAAATATTTGCGAAAGTCTTCAGACTATTAATTTATAAACTTTATATATATTTTGATATTTCTTTAAACATAACCTGCAAGTAGATACTATAAAATCTAAGCAATAATATAAGTTACAATCTGTGGTTCATAAACTTCAATAGACATGGAAATATTATTACCATGGACAACTAAAATAGAAATCTGTGCATTGTTAGTGGAAGGTAATTATTGAAACCTTTCACCATTAGATGGCACTCTAACTCAATATTCCTTTAGAAATCTGCAATTATTCGTTGCTAGAAGGTAATTGATGAAACATTTTACCGTCAGATGTCACCTTAACTTGAGTTAAAAATGCACATCAATAACTTACTATTAAAATCCCCAAAATGAATAAATCCCGCACCTAAAATATTTATTATCGTTGTACAGATATATCAGTTGAGGAAAACTAAGTGTTCAGTAAATGTACAATTTCATTATACGTAATAAATTAAAAGACCAAGACAAGTATTAGAGCTTGTACGTATTTCAAAACACTTTTATGTTTTCGAACAAAATCAGATCTAATTTGCTCATGAACAACCTGTATAAATACAAAAATATCCGTTCCAATCATTTTCAAAGACACATTGAGATAGTAATATTCGGTCATCAAAATATCAAAATAGAACTGGTTGTGGACATATTTTTATAATATTTTTCTACTAGTTTGTAATTTAAAGTTACATATTCCTCACCATTAGGGTAACTGCTTTGTAGCTTCTTGAATTTCAACTGTTGAACATGAATTGTATAAATTAAATTTTACGTATAAGCTTTAATTATCAGGAAATGGAGCCATATGATGTATAGATAAATTAATGTATTGAATGTAAGTAAATCTTTTTAAATAATTTTACAACAGACTAACAATTTACAAATTATTAATTGAAAAATACTATTTTGATGAAATTTTAAAATAAAAAGATTTTTACAACTGTTTCAACAAATTTTGATACTATTTACAGCCATTCTTTATATATACCTGAAGGTGAGGTGTAATAATTTACCTCGAAACCTAGTAGTACGGATCTACAAAAAAATGGATTTTGAGAAATAAACATTACGATATTAATATCAATAAACTATTTAATTGGTTCCAAAATTAACATTCAAAATATTAAATATATAAATGCACACCAAAAATTTAACGCACGCAGGTGCGTGAACTCTCTGGAATGGATTAGGGTTTGAGAAATATTTAAGGCCCAGCATGTAAATATAATTCCGTATATAATTGTTGCTTCATATTCTATGATATATCAAAGTTATTTCATTAAGAAAATTCATTTCTTTATAGTTATTCTAATAATAAATTGTAATATGCTTGGGTAATCTAAAATTTATATCAAATGAATTCTATTCATTGATCCGATTATTTCCATTTATTTCCTCCACTCAAATTATTTTTTGTTCAGTTTGTTATCATAAAAAGTCCTTTGTTTTTCATGATTACTATGAAAGGTTTTTGTGTTGAAAAGCTCCAATCTTGATAATTGCTAGTTATTTGATTTTCCCAAATACAATATTTTTCTTAGAACAATAAATTAATCTGATTGGGCTTTGAAATATTAGATGCATTACATGAATATAGCAACATTATTATTTCCCCCCGATAGCCCCTGACAAATGAAAATAATTTTTTCTCATTCCGTTGAGTAATATTAAATCATGATAACTTCACTTGCATTTCATGTTTCCTTGGGATTCAAATTTTTTTTTGCTATACAGAAGTATTTTGATTTTTGTTATTCATATCCTATAATATGATTGGATCAAAGTCATATTTCAAACGACATTTTCATTTCCCATTGTGTAACATTAAGTCTTATATAAATTTTCATATTTTTACCATTTAATTACAGGCAATATTTCCTAAGCTTTAATGTTTTTTTATTTCTGGTAAAATTTTGAAAGCTTTATCTGCGTATTTGTTTCCAATTCGTTAGGCAAGGAAAGTGATAATTGTTTGTTATTTGATTTTCCTAAATACAATATTTTTCTTAGAACAATGAATGAAGCAGATTGAGCTTTGATATATAAGAAGCATTAAATTGATATAGCAACATTATTATATCCCCCCGATAGCCCCTAACAAATGAAAATATTTTTTTCTTATTCCATTAAGTAATATTAAATCATGATAATTTTATTTGCATTTCATGTTTTCTTGGGTTTTTTTCTATACATAAATTTCTGATATATTGATTTTAGGCATTCATATCCTATATGATTGGATCAAAGTCATATTTAATTGATTATTTCAATAAATTTATCATTCTATGTGACTTCAACTGAAGTTAAAACATTTGGGAATTGGGGAATAAAAGAATTCGAATAAAATATAATCTTTTATTAAAAATTTCATTAACTGCTATTCATTACAATCTTATTCATAAAACCATCATCAGTCAGGTACAAATATACAAACTTAATAAACTATTTTATCGTTACTATCACAGTATTAAAGCTAACAGTTATATGTACAAGTCTCTAACAAAATCATACTGTGAACCAATGAGCAAACTTTATATTTAACAAGTAATAGAACATATGATAAATATTCAAATTTGGAATAAACTGGAAGACATCGATTAATCGAATCAATAATTTAATTTGCACAGAAATCCGTCATTTTTATCAAAGTTTCGTAACTAAAATACATCACCAGGGCCGCCACATGGGGGCAGAGTTGTTATCGACCTGTGTGGATGGTGGTGACACTGGTGGTGTGTATGTCCTTTGGGGATATTGCGACACGCAGTCCATTTGTCGTACACAAGAACCGAGATGCTGGAGTAATTTTCGACCGGCCGAATGGTCCACCATGTCCGAAGGAGTCGTCAAAAACTGGGATACTTCCTGGGCACACTGTGTGAATCCTGCACGAAACCTGTCGGCGTAGTTCTGCTCTTGGGGCAAGATCAACTGGTGTTGACGTTTGAGGGTATGCAGATGTCGTACCGTTAACTCCAGGATATCGGCCTTTTCCAACTTGGACACGTTTTCACCCTCACTTTGCAACGCCGTCACCATGAGCTCCTTCAATTCGTCCAGACACCGGTTGATGCGGGCACGTCTCTTTCGTTCCAACATCGGTTTCATAACTTTGCGATATTGATAGGTTCTGGAGATGGGTTCTTCGGAGTATTCCGTAGCTGGAACCATATATGGGGTTGGCGCCATCCTTACGCAACTGATAACTGACACTTATTATTATTATTATAGTCGCACTCGTGTGGTTTGTGTACGTAAACTCTTACACCGACCGAAAACCTCTGTCTGTCTGAGTGACTGATTTGAGAATGAAGTCATATGATTGAAACTAAGTTTTATACATTCTGCTTCCTGGAGTTGGACTATAGAATGGTGGGGACTCAGTCTCAATTGAACGAGCGTTTCAATGGGTACGTACCTTGTCTCGCTTGAGACTCGTTCTTTCTCTTACCTGCAACTATGAGCGTTATTGTATTGTGAGGGTGCCGTTGTTGTAACGGGTGCTTGGCGTATGCTGGGCATGGGAATTTTTCTTCGGCTATAATGTATGCATTCTTCTACACCAGGGGTGAACTGTAACAATGGGGACCCTTTATTTAATGTGAAAGTATTCGATCGTGTGGAAATGATTTAATATAATCTATTTTTTTTCATATTGATTGAATCATATTACGTAAAATTTATAGTTATTATAAAACGCAAATTCTCAGATGTATTTCTCTAAAAGTTTCCTCGAATTGCATAATGAAAATTATTTTAAATTATGTTATTTTATGTATTTTAGGTGTTTTTAGTCGTGATAATAATCCTTCGATAGAATAACCATTAAAAGTTTGGTTTCAGTTATTTAATGAGCTAGTTTCTATAATACCGTAGCTTCTTCAAACAGATATTACAAAATACTAACTTACAAACAAAAAAGCTTATATTACCACTATTACTATTCACATTCACAAATACCCCAGTCTCTGAATCTGAAGAAGTACAAAATAAGTGATCCTTGTGTCTTTATGTATGGAGCAAAATTATTTCACTATTAATTCAAATTACTATAAACAAGCAACTCCTTTTTTGGCCAATATTTGCGAAGCGAACATTTATCTCCACCTGAGTGTAACCCCTTTGTTTATATTACTAATCCCAAATAGTAAGAGCAAAATTATTACACATTTAATAAAAATTAATATAAACAAGCAACTCCTTTTTTGGCCAATATTTGCGAAGCGAACATTTATCTCCACCTGAGTGTAACCCCTTTGTTTATATTACTAATCCCAAATAGTAAGAGCAAAATTATTACACATTTAATAAAAATTAATATAAACAAGCAACTCCTTTTTTGGCCAATATTTTCGAAGGAAACGATTTATCTTCACCTGAGTGTAACCGCTTGTTTATATTATTTATCCCAAATAGTATTTAAGTAGACACAATTTGATTTATAATTTAGGTTACTCTGATGATGGCTGCTTAGCTACTTTGTAATTTTTTTCGATCTCTCAGAATCCAACGAAACTACGTTTTTTTACTTTATTTTAAGTGTATAATTCGAATCCAACATTTGTTACCACCTGCGAACTCAAATAACGACATTTCGTCGACTGGGAAGTCCTTCATCAGGGCATCATTCATCTTTGAAGGTTTATAATTCACGTTAGGCTTCGATTTAATCCAAAAAATGTAAATGGGAAGGGTTCCAAAGTCATATAGAACGATTCTGAGAAGTTGCGGATGTTTCAAATAAAATTCGAATCTTTCATAATTTTGTAGGTATATTCATGGAAAATTTGTCATTTTTTTCTATCTCTCAGAATCCAACAAAACTTCGTTTTTTTTACGTTATTTTGAGTGTAGAATTCGAATCAGACATTTGTTACCAGCTGCGAAGTCGAATAACGACGTTTCGTCGACTGGGAATGCCTTCATCGGGGCATCATCCATCTTTGAAGGTTCATAATTCACGTCAAGCTTCGATTTAATCCAAAAAATTTATATGGGCAGGGTTCTAAAGTCATATAGAACTGATCGGAAAGGCTACAGATGTTTCAAAGAAAATTCGAATTTTTCATAATGTTGAAAATTTGTAATTTTTTTCGATCTCTCAGAATTCAACGAAACTACGTTTTTTTACGTTATTTTAAGTGTGGAATTCAAATCCAACCTTGGTTACCACCTGCGAAGTCGAATAACGACGTTTCGTCAACTGGGAAGGCCTTCATCGGGGCATCATTTTTATCTAAAATAAATTAATTTTACAAGAGAAGGCATATTTCCAGAAATCGAGATAACATTTTTTAGATAAAAGTGAAGCATGGGACATCCAAAATCGAGTGTCAGTAACGCGCCCACTTGTTGGGTGGGATGAAACTCGATTTTGGATGTCCCATACTTCACTTTTATCTAAAAAAAATCAATGTTACAGAAGAAGGCCTATTTTCAGAAATCGAGATAACATTGATTTTTTTTAGATAAAAGTGAAGTACGAGACATTCAAAATCGAGTGTCACCCACCCAACATGTGGACGCGTTAGTGACACTCGATTTTGGGTGTCCCATACTTCACTTTTTTCAAAAAAATGTTACCTCGATTTCTGGAAATAGGCCTTCCCTGGACTATTATTATCGCTATACCATTAAACTATAAAAATGTTCACACTATGGATACACTATCACTATAAATGAGAAATAATCACCCGTATTCACTAAAAATACTGTTGAAGTACTGAGAACCTTTCGGTTAACAAGAAGTCATCATCAGAGTAAACTGTTTACTCTAATGATGCCTACTTGGTAGCCCAAAAGTCCTTAGTTCTTTAAAAGTGTTTGTAGTGGGTAGGAGTGATTCACTTCACTTTTATCTAAAATAAATTAATTTTACAAAAGAAGGCATATTTCCAGTAATCGAGATAACATTTTTTAGATAAAAGTGAAGTATGGGACATCCAAAATCGAGTGTCAGTAACGCGCCCACTTGTTGGGTGGGATGAAACTCGATTTTGGATCTTCCATACTTCACTTTTATCTGAAATAAATTAATGTTAGAAAAGAAGGCATATTTCGAGAAATCCAGATAACATTTTTTAGATAAAAGTGAAGTATGGGACATCCAAAATCGAGTGTCAGTAACGCGCCCACTTGTTGGGTGGGATGAAACTCGATTTTAGATCTTCCATACTTCACTTTTATCTGAAATAAATTAATGTTAGAAAAGAAGGCATATTTCGAGAAATCGAGATAACATTTTTTAGATAAAAGTGAAGTATGGGACATCCAAAATCGAGTGTCAGTAACGCGCCCACTTGTTGGGTGGGATGAAACTCGATTTTGGATCTTCCATACTTCACTTTTATCTGAAATAAATTAATGTTAGAAAAGAAGGCATATTTCGAGAAATCGAGATAAAATTTTTTAGATAAAAGTGAAGTATGGGACATTCAAAATCGAGTGTCAGTAACGCGCCCACTTGTTGGGTGGGATTAAACTCGATTTTGGATCTTCCATACTTCACTTTTATCTGAAATGAATTAATGTTACAAAAGAAGGCATATTTCGAGAAATCGAGATAACATTTTTTAGATAAAAGTGAAGTATGGGACATCCAAAATCGAGTGTCACTAACGCGCCCACTTGTTGGGTGGGCCTTCCCTGGACTATTATTATTATTATCGCTAGTTTTCATAGTATTTGATTTCGATTTATTTCCTCAAGAGCACAATTAATTTTCAATCTTTGTTAAGAAGAAGAAGAATGTTACAGAAGAAGGCCTATTTTCAGAAATCGAGATAACATTGATTTTTTTTAGATAAAAGTGAAGTACGAGACATTCAAAATCGAGTGTCACCCCACCCAACATGTGGACGCGTTAGTGACACTCGATTTTGGGTGTCCCATACTTCACTTTTTTCTAAAAAATGGAAAAAAATCGATTTCTGGAAATAGGCCTTCCCTGGACTATTATTATCGCTATACCATTAAACTATAAAAATGTTCACACTATGGATACATTATCACTATAAATGAGAAATAATCACCCGTATTCACTAAAAATACTGTTGAAGTACTGAGAACCTTTCGGTTAACAAGAAGTCATCATCAGAGTAAACTGTTTACTCTAATGATGCCTACTTGGTAGCCCAAAAGTCCTTAGTTCTTTAAAAGTGTTTATAGTGGATAGGAGTGATTCACTTCACTTTTATCTAAAATAAATTAATTTTACAAAAGAAGGCATATTTCCAGAAATCGAGATAACATTTTTTAGACAAAAGTGAAGTATGGGACCTCCAAAATCGAGTGTCACTAACGCGCCCACTTGTTGGGTGGGCCTTCCTTGGACTATTATTATTATTATCGCTAGTTTTCATAGTATTTGATTTCGATTTATTTCCTCAAAAGCACAATTAATTTTCAATCTTTGTTAAGTTAGTATCATAGCATGCCAATAGTGTATTATCTGCAAATAAATTTATAAAGTCTACATTAACAAACAAGTTCAGTTAGTTGAATCAAGGCGTGTGAAATAGCAATCACCTTTGATTGTGATAGGATTAATAATGTGAATCATCAGAATAAATAAGTGATAAAAGTGCGTATACAATTATTCTAATATTTGCTCGCGAAGTCACGCAATGCGATCTCTCCCTCTGTTCTATTGTATCTATCTGTTCTATTAACTAAGTCATCGATGCGTTCCGATTGATATTCTATCTCTGTCATATTCCGCACGTTTCTCATTAAACGACGCTACTGTCTCCGTCTATAGCCAGGTGCCTGACTGCCGTCTCTCGCGTAAAGGCATCTGTGCGCCCGACTCTGTTCTGGCTCGTGGGAAAGCTTCAAGTTTAGGCGTCCCACGAGCTGTGCATGACTATAGCCGAGAGGGTCCCCGTGCGGCTGCTGCTTGCCGCGTCAGATATACTAGGTTAGGTAGTAAGTGGTAAGTAGACTCTGCTTGCGTTTCGCTCGCTCGTGTTTTGTTGTTTTTATCGGCGTACAGGCAGGCAGGCGGACACGGAACCGGCGCGGGCCCGACAGACGACAGTCTCGTTTCCTACTTTACCTACCAAGCTTCCGACGCTGTCTTTGTCACATTACCATAACGGCTCTTGGCTCTTGTGCAATTGTTATCTGAATCTTGGTACCATCGGTAAAACACTTTTGAAAACCTTTTGCATTATTGAATTATATGTAAATTCTCGGGAAATAGGTCAAATTAACACTTATGCTTATATTTTCTTGTCTTTACGTACGTTTCGGTCTCACGACCATCATCAGAACACTTATTATGTCCAAAACAGGATTACTTGAAACTGATTTTATTACACAAAGCGTCCTTATCGCACCAATTTCAATTAAAATGCCCACGTCGCCGAAACCAACAGAAACACGAATAATCGAAATTGTAACACTTCAGCGTCATAAGTATAATATATCAAGAATCCACTGTAAAGCAGAATTTATAATAATTACAGATTTCAGTTTCAACATATTCATAAGCTGAAACCGTGTACATAAAATCACGTTAGCTTAGTTCGTATTGCTCTTGCCATTTGTCAAAGTCCTATTTGGGCAATTCTAAATTAACGAGACGGCCAAGGGGAGGTGTGCGGAACTTGCCGGGGCAATTTTTTCCGTTTCTACATCGTATTTGAACTCGTTTACCGGCATATAGAGATTAAAATACCCTTAATAAGTTTTTTATGAGTTGTTTTTCAACAAAAATGTCAATTTTATATTTTTCATTTGCCTTGATCAGTGTCTGGATTGGGGCAGGTTGGTACAATTGATAACACCACAAAAAAAAAATTGCTGTATTTGTATTTAGTCTAATTTTTATGTGATAATATTCTGTTATATTCACAAGAGGTTACTCTATACTTCACCACTTTGGAATTTCAAATATCGATCACAAAATCGATTAGAAAAAATATTTAATAAGCAGTTAACAGTTTTAGTGTTTTGAATTTTTCTTTCAGTTTAGTTCTGAATCTGAAGTCTTAAAATTGGGCCCCAAAGAAGGGAGAACTACGTACAAATAGATTCAAAAAGAGCATAATATGATAGGAGTACTTCTTGTGTAACTTCACCAACCTGGTTTGTCAAGACGTAGATGGATAATTCTTGAAAGCTTATGAGAAATGTAGTTTACTGATCTTGCCAAAAACAAAAAATTAAAAAGAGAAACGTGTGGCACTCGGGGACTGCCGCGGTAAAGCTATTACATAGCATTTTTTCTCAACTTATGCAATTTTATAATTATTTATTTATTTTTAATTTATGTAGGTTATTCAGGAATTTTTATCATTGAAACTATAGGTTTATGGTAACTGAAATAAGAGACATAAGTTTGAGACTTGATATCCTCTAAATATCTGGAAAATACCGCGTCAATGGTGGTCCCATATTTTGTTGTGGATTCTTGTGGATCATTATTCATTTTCAAATTCAATTTTTCCGAAAGGAAAGTTGTCAACCGCTCTGATTTTTTATCAGCGAAGTTGATTTTGAAATCGCCAGCCAAGATAAGTGGAAATTTATTACCATTTGTACCAAGTATTTTCGACCCTTCTTCAGTGTACTCCAGTAAAGTGCGATGAATAAAATGCTCTACCTCGTCCAATTTTGGATTCGGAGAAATGTTAATTGCTACCATGACTATGTGTAGGCCATTTCTAAGTTTGCATAAGCACGCACAAATATCTCCAACAAATGAGCGCCTAACATTAACATCGCTCACGTGTGCAATATTTATTTCAATATTCGGAGTCATAATATTAGTAACATTATTATTATTTTGGTAAATAGCTACCCCACCTTTTGGAACAGTGTCTCGTTTGAATTGAACAATACAATTGAAATTAGGTATTTCAATCGGATTATCATGCGCCTTGCAAGTTTCGGTAAGAAGTAATACATTTGTTTGTCTCGTAACTGAATCTTGTAAATCATATTTGTGACTATTTAGACTTTGGCAATTGAAAGTCATTATTGAAATGCCATTTCTATTTAAAAAGAAATCTAAGACACTTTGAGCTGTCGTCTGAACACTATTTAAAGACAGTCTTTTGAATTCTTGCAACAAAGATGCAGTCGATGCAGCTTGCCTTCGATTATGATAAAACTTGAATGTAGAATTATCGTTTTTTGTCGTGATATACAATTTTTCAATATTAGTCACCCGAGAGAGCGACATAAATAATAATGTCACTGTCACACTGACATCATCAATAACCTACAAATTTCATACCTATTTATTTCAGTTGTAAAACAATAATGAACTACAAATTAAAAATTATCTTGGTCAAGGGTGGTTGTGGAATGTAAAACGAAATGTTAACTTTGAACCTTTTACAAGGTCGCAATAGCCACTAACGGGGTCGAAAACTGTTTTAAATTGGTTAATTTTCGATAAATCGAATGACGTTCACGTGTGGAGCGCGTAGCTCGCGAGTTAGAAAAGTGCAAATCTTCGGAACATATAGTGTAGTACCAAAAGACGCCACGTAGGGGAAACATAGAAGGCGTCACGTAAGAGTTTTTCCTATTTAATAGACATTTTGGGGACCGAGACTATGCTATTTAGTTGGCCCCGTTCATAAATTAACGACAAGGAGCGAAACCCGCATGCGAAAAGTCCTCGTTAAGACGTTCTATGTACCGTAAATTTGCACTTTTCTAACTCGCGAGCTACACGCTTCTCACGTAAACGTCATTCGATTTATCGAAAATTAACCAATTCAAAACAGTTTTCGACCCACTTTGGGGCTATCACGACCTTTTAAAAGGTTCAAAGTTAACATTTCGACAATTTTAAGCTCGGCCGAGCTACATGGTAGGCGGAGTGGTGGGTGTTAGATTATTTTCGTTACAGTATTTGTTTTTGTTTTAAGCTATTTCGTTACGGTATTTGTTTTTTGTTTTTCTAGGATTTCGTTACGGTATTTCTTGATTCGGTCGCCGCGCTCAAAGTCCGCGATAAAAGCTATATGCAATAGCTTAAAACCACACTTAGGAAAATTACACAATCCAGATTATTCTCTGGTACTTCACGTGTACTAAAGATCATTCGATTGATTTTATCTATGTTTAGATTGCGTCTATTTGCTTGACAAAATCAGCATTTCTTGTGCAACTTGGGATCTTATTCAGGTATATTAGAAATAATACAGGACCCAAAATTGTGCATTGCGGTACGCCCAATAAAATCAAATCTACGTTCGTTTCAGGAGAATGGGTAACACACAGTCAAACAAGCTTCATGAGTTATTATTCTCTAGAGGGCTTATGCTTGATTATGTCACTAACGACATAGTATCAATGCAAGTTTGAACCAATCCGGCGTGTATCGACTTATTTGTTAAGTGTGCGTTTTTAAAGGTTTTTATGTGCAGCAACACGATTATGAATTGAAATTATTCCGGGTGCAGTGCAGCATGATAAATGTCTCCCGTTATTATGAAACCATTGTAATTCAGTTATCGGATCTGAGAATGAAAATCAATGTAGTATAGGCGCGACAAAAACTAATTTATAGGACTTGTTTTCATTCATATATTGGTATGAGTGCTCGCGCCAGACTATAAACGAAAAAAAAAGCGATTAATTTTCACCGATACAGTCTGTCCGTTATTTAACGCCGAAATGTAATACGCTTCTCATTATATGGGCCAATCACCTTACAGTTCAAGATATTAATTTCAAGAGCAATATAGAGCTTAGCGTTTTTCCTATTTCTATGAAAGAACATTATGCTTATGAATAATAACAGGCCGGAATACTGATGACTCATTGCTACTTGACGTCACTGAGTTATATCTACATAAAACCTATGCTTATTATTTTCGTCTTTACGTACGTTTCGGTCTCACGACCATCATCAGAAGACGTATTATGTCTAAAACAGAACCTCTTAAAACTGATTGTATCAGCACAAAGCGTCCTTATCGCACTAATTTCAATTTAAAATGCTCACGTCACCGAAACGAACAGAAACACGAATAATCGAAACTGTAACACATGTTTTAAGTATATATATGTATGTATTTTCTTATAATATACGAACTCATATCAAACAAAGTCTGTATACGACTGAAAGCAAAAAATATAACGCTCAGGTATCTATTTTCGAACCAGAAGTTAAAGATTTATGAGGTAATAGAAAAAGGTTGTCAAAGCTGTGTTTAGCAAGGGTGGTGGAATTTTCCAAGTTTTTCTTTTTGTACTATACTTATGGCCATACATTCTTTTTTGTAAACATTGTTTAGAGATTCCTTCCTGTCCCATCGCAATCTAAACAATTTGATTTGTATACTGTGTGGGTTTGTTTATCCTTATTGTGACCTATTTCCTATACCTAGGTCAAGAATCATTATTAATCTACATAAAAATCTTTTTTATCAGATTAGATTAGATTATATGTCATGTATATTGCGTCCTTAAAGAACTATGGGTTACATGCATTTGAAATTTTGGAGATCGTTATAAAGGTGCGAAAATACGAACTGAATCGTTGTTGGATTCGAGTGGTTTTTCAAATGGAATTATAGTATTTTATCAAACCGTAAGAACAACCATGTTTTCCGTTTATAAATATCAATCACACTTATAGATTTAACCTGCAGAAGTGTCCGAAATTCTTATTTTATGATTCAAGTGACGTCATCGATATGATGTCACCGTCTATGTTACGTCATTTCTCTGTGGCAAATTTTGAGAGTTCATGTGACAGCAAGTATTATATAAAACAAGGTCACATTTTGAAAGTCAGCCTGTCAGTAGGTGTCAGTTTCAGGTTTATAAATGATTAGAAGGTTTTATTTAATTAGCCTTGTAATCTGTCGATCTATATCTATTTGTACCTTCGGGTGAAATTTTGCAAGTGAATTTTGACCCACTTCTAGTCGTTCGATCAACTTGAAATTTGGCAGGTGCCTGACTTTCGGGCGGCAATATATTATGTCATATTTATAAGAGAAAAAATCAAGATGTCGCCTGACGACGAGTCTTATGATTATGGTTAGATTCTATTCAAAATTGGTATAAGTGGTTTTCGAGGTCGGAGATCATGATTTTTTAGTCATTCAAGATGACGATTATAGTCTGAGTCTTTTCAAAACTGGTATGTGGTGGATTTTTGGGGTGGGTGATCATGCTTTTTTATTTCTTTTTAGTTAACTTCAGAGTAAAAGCAGATTTTTTTCACTTTTATTTTATTTTCCGACATATTTTCTGTTCTTTCAATCATGGGCGCCGCCAGTAAAAATTCCAGGAAGGGACACTTTTTTTAAAATTAAAAGCGTTGCTTTAACTTGAAATAAAAATCCTTTTCAACAATACCCACTACGAGTGTGTTTTAAAAACATTGCGAAAAGTACATAAAGTAGGTTAGTTGATCGATGATTGATTGATAAGTATTACAACAAATATCTTCAAACTCTTATAGTAAACGAAATATCAATACATGAATCTAAAAAATTTTACATCTACTCGCGGATAGATGCCGTTAGTTATTCTAACCCTCCCTAGCACTTTCTGTTATTGATTAATTAGTACATCAGCGGAGATACCTATTATGCCAATGATTGATCTAGATTCTAGAGAGGCCTATGCTACCTTTCTGGATTAGATTAATTTCTAACAAGTAATTATTCAAGCTTCAAGTATTGTATTATATAATAGATGAATAAATAGATCAATTATTCTACAATAATAAAATATTCTTATTCTTATGGAGTATTGGCACATTGACAGTTGCAGAGTGAAGTTAATGAAGCCCAGATACGGTACTCTGTGATTGTAAATTGGAAGACATATCGTAGTAACTGATGTGGAAAGAGAATGAGGAGGACGTGAGCACGGGAAGAGACAAAGAGAGAGAGTCGAGATTTTGTCACCGGACAACGTTCAATCAGTTAACGGAAGCAGTAATCAAGGCGGTTAGAGAACAACCTGCTTCATTCTCACGATCCGCGAGCCCCCACATAATCTGTACTCTTGTGCTGTGATCTGTTACTAATCGATTTTGCTTTAGAAATATCATTCCATCCATTCTATCATTATCATCTTTTCAATAGGTTATTTATTACCTTGGCTATATGAAATCAAATCTAATCTCTATTGAAAGAAATGTCTAAATCTAAAACACAAGCAACAAAATATATTTATTTACTTTGATTAAAAAATCGGAATAACTCAAGGCACTATATTGGGACCTTTTTTTTTCTAGCGTATATAAATTCATTAACTAATGTAAATACTAATAGTATTACTACATTTTAATTTTCTCTGAAAATACTTGGAGTGAGATGAAAAATAAAGTCCGCCACTTTTCTATCATATGTTAATCCACTAAATGGATTTTCTAATAACTCAGCAACTAAGTCACTCATCATTTTAACGTTCACCGATTAGATAAATTATAACTTAACTACTTAACCTTATTTCGCCTCGCGGAACAAAAACAATAACTAATGGAACACGATTCGCATTCTTCTAGCAGCGGTAGGGCGGTAGCAAGTATTCGTATTTCATTCGACCGACATGTTCGTACGAGAAGCTAGCCTACATAGGGTGTTGCCATATTCGCTGTTTTACCCTACTTGGCAATTGAACTGGTTGGAAAAACGGCAGCTGTGTTCACCACACGTATTTAGCGTTTGAGATATATAGAGAATCTAGCCTCTGGCCACTGTTGCCAGATTAAAAGTAACTACTGAGAACGGAGAATTAATTGTAAAATTTGAAGAATTATCAGAGAAACAGGAAATAAAATGGAGAATGATCATTAAGATAAATTGGTTTAGCCTCCTTCGAGGAGCCGCCACTGACGTGTATACCATTGGAGAATCGGGTAGCTTTGTTATAACAACATTGAAAAATCAACATAATCACGAACCTGAAAAATTGCTAGAAAAGTTCTTAGTGTTGTCTGCAAAAGAAAAGCTTCCCGGGACTTGAAATGCGTCAACTAAAATATGTACAATAGACGTCGCAAAACATTGCCAACTTTGCCTCGCTCTGCCAACGAAGTTCACCATTATCTGCAAGAATATTCGTACAAAACGTCAAGAGATGAAACTTTTATTCTGGATAATGATTTCCGAAATGGAATTGTAATTTTTAGCTGCCAAACAAATTTGAAATTTTTATGTCAGTCGAGTTTTATATACATGGATGGCACATTCCAATACTGTACAAAATTTTTCACACAACTATTTACCATACATGGTTACATGAATGGACACTATATACAGCTAGTGTTTAGTTTACTGAAAAACAAATCAGAAGAAACTTATAGACTCTGTTAAAAAATGAAGTTTATTTGTTCTCTTAACAATTTAAGTTTCATTCCTGAGAAAGTAATGGTTGATTTTGAAAGTGTGAGATAATGTTACAATTATTGGTTGCTTGAAATCTTACTCAGTCTTGGTGGCGTAAAATACAAAAGTTGGAGTTAAGTGGCGAATATAAAAACAAAAATTGTGAAACTGGAAAGTGGCTTCGTTATTGTTTTGCTGGTATTTTCAAATCCAAATCTGGTAAGCGATTTTTTGTTTTTGAGTTACTTGCAATAAAACGAAGTGACGATACGTTAACGGTTTTTGCTGATTTATTGGTGGATTATTTTATATCCGACGAAGCCACTTTGCCACGCTACATTTGGGCTGAAGCTTCTTCAACTATAAATAAGACCACGAACGCTTGCGAGAAATAGACATTTTGAATGCATTACAATAAATATAATATATAACTAATATAACATATATTTTGGATATTTTGGAAAATTTGCCAGGATATGTGTGATAGGAATATTTTGCAATGATGAAATATGTCTTATTATATGGTGCTTTCCTTTAGCTTTTTTTTGCATAATAATCACATAACTTCAAAGTGCGAATTCATAATATTTAGACCATATAGGAGTGTATATATTGGACATTACTCTAATTGAATCTAATAGACTTTCTATAGTATAAGTAATTTGAGTATTCAGCCATTTCTTAACATCTTTTTTGAGTTTATATCTATTTTTCTTCCCATATATGGTAAACACTACAAAAGTTTGTGAATTACGTTTAAAATTACAAATAATTTGTATTGTTTGTTATAAAAAGTACCTACAGACCGTCGATAAAGCAGGCGTTAGGTGAAGTGTATTTCTTTATGGCTTTTTGAATGTTGTAATGGGAGAAATTGTTTGATAATAAGGCAGATGAAAGATGTTTTAATTCTGATATTAAGGATTGAGGCTGAGATAGGTTGACAGCTCTGTGGACCAGGGAGTTTATGACAGATTGCTTTTGGGCAGGATGGTGGTGGGAAAGACCATTGAGGTATCTATCGGTATGGGTGGGTTTCCGATAAACAGAATGTCCTAAAGTATCGTCAGTCTGTCGACTAACCAATACATCCAGGAACGGAAGTGAACCTTGCGATTCGACTTCCACGGTGAAAAGGATATTGGGATGTAATGAATTTAAATGATTGAGGAAGGGAACAAGCTTTTCGCGACCATGTTGCCAAATAACGAAAGTATCATCGACATATTTAAATAATCTGAACCGTGACTCAGGATATTACCTTCCCAACATTTGGAAACCCATCCTCGAAAATTCCACTTCGCACATGATCGCACAACGGCAGGGTCAGGTGCCGAAACGAAGTTAATCACCGGAATGAAGGCAGTGAACTATGTAGCGTGAAGGATTTTCCTACAATAAATACGGCTACGGAAACCAGTAGAACCAGTTTCAGTTCAAGCCTCAAGCCTGCTCTGAAGATGCCACCTGTAATGGTTGGCGAAACGTCGGAATCACGTCGAGCTATTGTGACGCGGAATCCATCCGGAAGACAAGATTTTTCAAGCTGTGCGCGGAAGTCTACTATCCAAGAACTAATTCAAACTAATCGCTCATGTGTTAAAATCTTGCGTGTTTCAATTCGATTAGTAGGTGATGTTGAATCTTCTTTCACGCTCTTGGAAAGGGTGATCCAGTTAATTCTTTCAGACCCTTCAAGTTTCAAGAGATACGTATATGCGAAGTCCTCAGGTACAAATTCAGACGTGTTGTAATAAATTAATATTCTAAAATCGGAACGTTGTACCGTTCAAAAATGATGAAATCGTTACAGATTCGTCATGTTGATCAGTCATTTATTATTAGACACACACGGCCAATGAACGAGCCACCCCCGACGCCAGAGCGTTTAGTTCAGGAATAAACACGATCTCAAGATCAAAGTTACCATTGGTCGATCGTGTCCTTTCGTCCTGCTTCATCTAGCGTGGTTAGAAAGAGACATGTATCGCTGCAGCACCTGTCTTCAGTTCCCACGATCGACCGGAAGTCCAATTAACTACGACCACCTCTCCAAGTAATAAGGATTCAAGCAAAACATTACTGTATTTATGATTATCTTCTTTTAGCTTTACCGCACAAGTCGCCTGGCGATCAAAGACAATACTATTTGTCTTGGCCTCGAGGTACCAACACAGGAGGCAACCAGAGACCGCGTATTGGTTGCCCCCAAGCACTTGTTCGTTTATCGCTCGATTTGTAAGCGTATATGATTCATTTGTCCAACTTAACAACTTCTCACCCCGTAATTATCATCGCATTCGAAATACGTATAACTCAGCTAAATGTTACCAAACTCGTATATTATATCCTATTGAGATCTAAAGTAGCCAATCGTTTATCTCTGCTTTCACATAGATCTTTCACATATTGATTATTGAAATTTGTATCCATTAATGCAGTGTCATTGCGATAGAGAAATAACACCAACATTTCGGCAATTACTTGTCCGGAATAGACTTTTGATCAGAAATAATCACCCTTACTCAATAAAAATACTATTATAGTACTGAGGACCTGTATTCAAAATATGTTCGGTTATCGCTGATTTTTCACACTATTTTTCTTTATATGGGCAAAATGTTCCTTATAATGAGTTTAAATGTTCCTTCTAGTTTGACTCACATAGCATTTTAAACAGGACGACTCACTATTGATTTTGTAAATACCGGATTTGTCGAAATCGGAAACTTAATCAAAGGTGTTGACTAAACGGTATTTTAGGTTGTTCCTACATCTATAAACTGGTTGTATTGCAAATTTAGAAAACAAACTATGGAATTTATTAATCACTGAAGAATGATAAGTGAAAATTTTGAATTTTATTGAAGTATTTGTAGATAATGGCTCTAATTTGGATAGTTGGCAACGTTCTAATTCCTTGTTTGTTTAGAAATTAAATTATTGATCAAAGATTTGTGGTAACCATTGTTCAACGCAATTTGCTGAAGTTTCTTAACTTTGTTGTTATAATTTTGCTAGCTCAAGGGACGTTCAATAATTTATGAACAATTTATTAAACAGAGCATGTAAACCTGACCTAATCCCTGAGTCGATAAACATTCTGAAGAAATGGCTTTCAAATATTAATATCCCCGATAGAAACTGCACAGAATACGACATCTTTATGTGTGGAGCAAAATTATTTCACTTTTAACAAAAATTACTATAAACAAACAAGCGTATGTGCAATGAGCAATTCACTCTCTCCTTTTTTTTTGCCAATATTTTTCTAGGCAAACTTGAAACGTCCTTAAAATCAAAACTGATTCAGTTTCCAAAAATTTGGTACAGATATGTTGACGATATTTTCGCGATTACAATTACAATTATACTCTATCGTTTTTAGGGTTCCTTTAAAAAATACTGCATCGACGAAAAAAATTGATGGGAATTGTGCAACTTTAGAAATAATGATTATTTATGTCATGGTCTGGAAACATATCGCAAATAGCTAAAACCTGATGATGTGCTTCCAGGTGGTGATCAGAAAGCACAATTCTGCAAAACAAGTTGCTGTATCATGACCTTCACATTCATCTAATGATCATATCACAGCTTCAAATGATCATTGTATCATTTGTATCCTTAAAATGATATGTCGGAAACTGAATATTGCTTCACAGTTTTGTTTTCAAAAAATAATTCCATTAAAAATCACAATGTAAAATGAGGAGCTACTTGTTTCATCAAATAAGTACAAATGAATCTTTCACATGTTGCAATGTGAATGATTTCACATAAGATTGCCCTTATATATATAACGATGCAGCGATGCTTCAAATCTGCAATAGCATATGACACCCTGATGATTATTCTGTAAGCAGTGGATGGGAAAACTCCAATAAACTCAGCAACGACAATTTGCATTTTAACGTAACAGAGTATAATATAATGTCTTTCATTGGTAGTTTCTCAATCATTTCCAATATAATTTCTGTTGCTGTCAAAAGGGAGGGACGTCACGTGATCAATTAATTACAGTTCATCAATTTTAATTTACATTTCAGTTGCTATTATTATCGGTTTCTGCTAAGGAATTCCAGTTAATTACGGGAAAATCTTGGGAAGTTGTAAGGGCTAAGGCTAAAAAAATTCTTCAGACTATAAAATCTTGGATGGATTATAATTTATTGAAACTAAATATCAAAAAAACTAAATTTCTTCGTTTCTCCAGTTACAAAAACTCACAACCTCTATTTAAAAGACTAACATTACATAATACTTCACGTAATTATATCAATTGTAGCTGTAATGAATTCATCACGAAAGAATGTTCAATTAAATACTTAGGAATAACTATCGATTGTCATTTACAATGGAGTGAACACAAACATAATTTAAATAACAAATTGAGGAAGATTATGTATATGTTCAAATTATTAAAAGGTGTATTGACCAAACAACTATTTAAAAATGCGTACTATGCACTAGTACAATCTGTAATTGTATATGGAATCAAAGAATGGGGAGGTACTTATAACACCATCATTTCAAAACTATTTGAATGTCAGAATATAATAATAAAAAATATACTTGGTAAATCCATGACATATCCTTCAAAAAACATTTTATTGATTTTAAAGTGAGAGAACTGTTTATTATGGAAATACCGAAGCAACATTACAACAAAAAAATTGCAATCTCATTATTTAATCATTATTATGAAACCAGATCAATTTCGAATTCACAGTGCATACTAGTAAGAAACAGAAAGTTGATTCACCAAAAATTTTATTTACACTATTTCAGTAAAATCTATAATTTATTACCTATCGAATTAAAAGTCTTTTATGGCAGTATTCAACAGTATGAAAAGAATTGTAAATTTTGGATATGTAACTTAAAAGTAGAGATCCTCAAATTGTTTCTTTGAGACTAAAAGTTAATATATATATTTTTTAATTTTTAAGCTATTGCATATAGCTTTTATAGCGGGCTTTGAGCGCGGCGACCGAATCAAGTAACGTAAAATAATGTAAGACCTAAACACCTAACATGTGTCAAATTAATTAATTAATTTGAAGTTTCTAAAAGTGAGACATTTCGCTATTTTATACGAATGTTGTAACACTCTAGCGCTTTAGACTCCGGGATTTTCACGAGGCCTATCGAAATTAGAAGGTTCGAATTATCTAAAAACATAATTGCATGAACTCCAGACGTCCTATGTAATTAGCTACGAACGAAATCATTTTGACATATGCCTCTAGGAGCTCGCTACGCGTCAGTTAGAGTTTATACGTTAGACGCGCGTAGCAGAGACCTGAGAGTACCTGTTTCTATTAAGCTATTGCATATATTGCATAAAGCTTTTATCGCGGGCTTTGAGCGCGGCGACCGAATCAAGAAATTCCGTAACGAAAAATAACAGGAACTCGTTTATGTTGCGCTCTCTCAGGTGACTAATATTGAAAAATTGTATATCACGACAAAAAACGATAATTCTACATTCAAGTTTTATAATAATCGAAGGCAAGCTGCATCGACTGCATCTTTGTTGCAAAAATTCAAAAGACTGCCTTTAAATAGTGTTCAGACGACAGCTCAAACTGTCTTAGATTTCATTAGTAATAGAAATGGCATTTCAATAATGACTTTCAATTGCCAAAGTCTAAATAGTCACAAATACGATTTATAAGATTCAGTTACGAGACAAACAAATGTGTTACTTCTTACCGAAACTTGCATGGCGCATGATAATCCGATTGAAATACCTAATTTCAATTGTATTGTTCAATTCAAACGAGATACTGTTCCAAAAGGTGGGGTAGCTATTTACCAAAATAATAATAATGTAACTAATATTATGACTCCGAATATTGAAATAAATATTGCACACGTTAGCGATGTTAATGTTAGGCGCTCATTTTATGGAGATATTTGTGCGTGCTTATGCAAACTTAGAAATGGCCTACACATAGTCATGGTAGCAATTTACATTTCTCCGAATCCAAAATTGGACGAGGTAGAGCATTTTATTCATCGCACTTTACTGGAGTACACTGAAGAAGGGTCGAAAATACTTGGTACAAATGGTAATAAATTTCCACTTATCTTGGCTGGCGATTTCAACATCAACTTCGCTGATGAAAAATCAGAGCGGTTGACAACTTTTCTTTCGGAAAAATTGAATTTGAAAATGAATAATGATCCACAAGAATTCACAACAAAATATGGGACCACCATTGACGCGGTATTTTCCAGATATTTAGAGGATGTCAAGTCTCAAACTTATGTCTCTTATTTCAGTTACCATAAACCTATAGTTTCAATGATAACAAATTCCTGAATAACCTACATGTATTGTAAGATAATAAAAATATTTTAAACGATATTAACTTCTCATTTATTCAATAAAAGAAAAAAATTTGTTTTCTTATCGGTCACCACCCTCAAAAAGTGTAACTTGAATTAATATCAAAGAAAAAACTTGAATTAATATTTAAGAAAAAAAAATACTGCATAAATTAAAAATAAATAAATAATTATAATTGCATAAGTTGAGAAAAAATGCTATGCAATAGCTTCACCGCGGCAGTCCCCGAGTGCCACACGTTTTTTTTTGGCTCATCTACAATCTACCCCCCTTTCGAGCGATACCTCAACTACCACCTTACCCTCTTTATTTTTCTCTATAGAACTCGTCGGCTACGCTATAGTTTTATGATGATATGCTTAGATAAAGTTCTGACCATCATTTGTCTTCGAATTACTTTAGAAGCGTGGTATCGTCAAGTCCCGTTACAAGGCGAGTATATTTCAGTTATTTCCTGAATGCTTAATTTCAATTTACTAGAATCGTTACCTGTTTTCTCCGTGGAACATGAAGGAAACGCGACTAAAACAGTTTCTTAGTATATCCTCTTGTTTTAATGTTAGCCGCTCAAGTAGGTAGAATTTTTTAAAGGTTCTCACGGTTGTTCGCTTGAAGAACGTAAAAATCGAAATCCGTATTAACGTCTTCAGTCACGAACATTCAAATAAGCTAATCTTAAAATATATTTTCTCATACACTACCAACTTGTACGAACGGGTGCTGCTTCTGATGTTATAGCTTGCATGAAGATAAGTAGTCTGCTCCGATATTTTTTAGCCTCCATTACCACGACCATTTGACAAGGAGGTAACTCACGAATTAAACGTTTTCTGGTTCATCTACCTGATAAGCGGTGAAGAAAGAATTTCAAGCTTGAACTTTCGTTGAATAATAAAATGTGGAGAAAACACTTTAATAACTATATATTGAGAATTGTTACTCCACTTGATGACAATAGTTACTAGCTTAGATCGACTACGATCTAATTCCTCAAATTCTTTGGAGAAGTATAAGGGTGAAGAGGATATGGCAAAACTTGAGTTCGGAATGACGTTCCAGAGAATGTGTAGACAAATTTATTCATTTATCGATGATTTTTTTAAATAAACAGAATGAGTTTACACTTTGGATACACTACAGGGTGTTCCATCTCAGACGAGCCACCCCGTATATTTCTTATCCCATAGTGAGTGGAAAAATCCCCCGAAACATTTCGAATGATTCTGTTTGGGGGACATCTTTTGACGTATATTTGAGGCTTGAACGAGCAACCCCCTAATAGGGGGCGCTTCAACCCCTCAAAATTGAATAGGGGAGAGGGGTTGACTGATACGTCATTTGAAAGGTCTTGGAAGCCTCTTTACAACGGTGTATGAAAAACGTAAATTTGATGAACCGTTTTCGCCAAAAATTAATTTTGTTGCTCGAATGCGCCACCTTGAATATTTTGGTTATTTGTACAATGTACAAGCTCATTTTTATTAAGCCTTTTTTACAAACTTAAACAAGCTTCAAAAAATCACATTCGTAAAAAAATTGAATTGTGTTGTCATGCTTACAATGAAAAAAATTAAATCTGCGTGTTTAAATCAAATGTTCAAATTGTCCTCCATTGACTTCCAAACAATAATACAATCTTCACTGAAAACCGTCTCTACCATGGTTCAGCATAATTGGAGTTATTTGACGACACTCATTTACAATTCGTTGGCGTAGTTCGTCCAAATTTTCAGGCTGAGTCACAAAAATCTTGGACTTAAGATGTCCCCACAAGAAGAAGTCCAGAGGGTTCAGGTCAGGAGATCGGGCAGGCCACTCCATAGGACCTCTTCTTCCAATCCAACGACCGGGGTATTGCAAATTGAGGTATTGGCGAACTGGTGCGGCGTAGTGAGGAGTCTTGTTGAAAATGCAATTGTTGTTCAAGTAGTAGAGGATCGTTTTCAAATTGTTCAGTTATTAACGGATCAATCGCATTTTCCAACATTTCAAGATAAATTTCGCCATATAAACTACCAGGAATAAACAGAGGTCCAATTAGGTGGTCTCCCAAAATTCCTAGCCAAACGTTTAGCTTTTCCCGATGTTGAGTGTGAGCTTCTCGAAATACATGAGGATTTGTATCGCTCCAAATTCTACAGTTATGCCGGTTAACCTCTCCATTAAGTAAAAAAGTGCATTCGTCAGAAAAGCAAACGTTATACAAGAAATTTGGGTTATTGTTGATACGCTCGACCATAATTTCGCAAAACTCTTTCCTCCGATCCCAATCATCATCATTTAATTCCTGAATTAATTTAATTTTGTACGAATGGAACTTGTGCTTATGTAAAATTCTGAAAACGTTAGATTGGCTAATACCGGAAGCTGCAGAAAGTTGTCGTACAGATTGCGTGTTTGGCATAAGTTGGACATGTCCCAATACCGCCACAGCTGCTCCTCCATCATTAAC
This sequence comes from Endomychus coccineus, assembly GCA_958510875.1. Classification (NCBI taxonomy): domain Eukaryota; kingdom Metazoa; phylum Arthropoda; class Insecta; order Coleoptera; family Endomychidae; genus Endomychus; species Endomychus coccineus. The sequence goes on from OY294070.1 coordinate 136,666,775, forward strand.
AATTCCAATGGGTGCCCTTTTTTTATCCATTACTGAACCCGTCTCCACAAATTTTGGAATCAATTCCATTACGTACTTATGGCGAACGCTACGTTCAGGGAGATTTTTCCACTCACTAGGGGATAAGAAATATACGGGGTGGCCATCATTAGAGTGAACTAAATTGGGAATCAAAATATGCTTGTTTTGGTACTATTTAGAATTAATAAGGAATATGAGGGATTACCCTCAGCTGGAGGATAAATCTGAATTCATTAAGTTGTTTTTTCGCTTATACATCTTTATCCCTCATCATCATCATCAGTAACAACTAATACTCGTAAAAGAAAGCGTCGAAAGAAATTTTAATAATTAATAAACAATATTCCCATGACCAGTAACAGCTGAAGGCGTGGAAAGACGCAAAAGTAGCATGTGAAAGGACAGGATATCTATGTTATGAAATGGTCACGGGCATTAAGTGTCAGCTGACTGTCATGTAAACGTTAGCTGTCTTTCTGAGGGGTTATGTGCTGTCTGTCGTGAAGAGGAAAAGCATTATCAACTATATGCCAAATTTCAAATATACACCCTTCATGTGTATAAGTGAATTTCCTTTTCGGGACAAATGATCTAATTTAGTTAATTGTTTACATTCCATTTTCCGTTTTTGGTTAGTGATGAACTTGATCGAACATTTATCGTAACCATTGTCCATAGCTAATTGCTGAAGTTTCTCAACTTCGTTGTTATATTTTCGCTGGCTCAAACGGGCGTTTAATAATCTAAGAAAAAGACTATTATTGAATGGATCTATTTTATAATCAATTGGTGTACCTGATTCTTCTGGAATGTACCTATTGGTTTGTGTAAGTTTTCTATGTATGTTGAACTCCAAGGCGTGACAATCTTTAATAATGTCAATGTTCAGGAAAGGAAACTGAAAGGAACTAATTGGCGTGTTGAAAAATGAAAATTTTTACTTAAAATGGCGAAACTGATTTCAACATATCCATACTAAACTTTTGGAAACTGATTTAATTTAGACTTTAAGGATGTTTTAACAGTATTTTTAGTAAATAAAGGTGTTTCTTGTTATAGCTATTTTATTTTATTATAAACCTTGAATATAACAACCTAAATTACAAGAGATCACATCTTCACGGTTTTTTTGTATATCTTGTGATGTATGATTGTGATATATATTTAAAACCGGTAAGACACTGTTGCAGTGGCGGCTCGTGAATTTTTGAGAGAGGAGGCTGGACATAAAACGTTTTTGTAAAAATATACTCTATTCACAGCCTTTTAACCTTTGCACAGCGACCGTACCAGCTACTTCAGTGACAAAATTAATTGTTACCCAGCAAGAACCAACGTGGAGGTATAGAGTTTCTCTTGCCAAAAAATTTTTTGTTCGTTTTTTGTCTTTTATTTTTTTTGGATTTTTAATATTTTTTCTTTTTTTTTGGAATTTATCATATTTTGTTTTTTTCATTAATTTTATTAACTTTTTTATATATTAACGGAATTCTACGGTCTTTAGTTTGCGAAAAATGATCAATAATATTATCAAAAAATGAATCATTTTGTTTTAAGTGTTTTACTAAATCTTTTTCAATAGATATTAAACTAACATTGTATAAACGATTTTGGCCCATTGTATTTGGCATGTAAGTTTAAATTCGTTTGAGAGTAGAAAATGATCTTTCCACCGATGCCGACGTGACAGGAATGGTGACTGTCAAACAAAGTAGTTTATAAAACTGAGGTAAAACTTGTTACAAATCATTGTCTATCATATATTTTATCATATCGGCGTGAGTGTCGTACTGGCCTAAAATATCTTTATCCGAGTATATAAAGCATAATTCATTGTGCCGTGCTATTTTATCAAAAAAATTATATTTTAGAACTGAGTTATCTTAAAGTGTATTGGGGAACTCCTTTGAAAAAGATTCGAAAAATCTTCTATTCGTCAAGTCAAAAAACTTCAATCGGAAAATCGAATCTCAATTTGACCTTTAATAGTATCTAAAATTTCACAAAAAAGTTGTTTATAATGTAGTTTCTTGTCTACCAAATTATATGTTTTCCTCCTTTTCGCGGGAGGAGCCTCATGAGTTGAAAAATTTTCAAATAAAATATCAATATGAAATTCTGTATTACGGAAACTTGAAATTTTTCCAATGAGATGTATCAAACGATCTCTTGAATAAATTATATCAGTGAATTTATGTTGTAAAATTTGAAAAATAAGATCAGTTTGTTCAAATATTAATTTAAAATTATCAAGAAAAACAAAAATTCTTCATTTTCTAAATAAGATTTTAAACCAACAGCAGCATTTAATGGAACCTGATCTGTTGAAAAGTCATCACTGTTTAATACAAAATCAAATGTTTCAATTAATTTGTCTTTATTTTTATGGATGGTAAATACTGCACGTGATGTAAAATTCCATCGAGTTGGAGCATTACAGGGAAATCAACGATTTTTTTTAAAACTTCGTCTTGTCAATACTACTATTAGTATTAAATGATTGATTTTGATAGTTACCTGACATTACTAATCCTTTCAAATCCGGTAAAGGCCGTTTATTTAAAAGAAACACTTTTATCATATGCTAATTCACTAAATAGATTTTCTAAAAGGCAGCAACTAACTCACTAACACTCATTTTAAATTTACAACAGACAACAATCTAACCTTACTTCGCGTGGCGTGACAACACATAAACAAGCACTGACTGACCTACTCAGCAGTCGCAGAACGCACGTGTCGTAATTCATAGATTGCGAGCGGCTGTCGCAGGCTAGCCTCCAGAAGGTGTTGCCATTTTCGCTGATTTACCCAGTTGGCGATCGGACTGGTCGGTAAAACGGCAACTGCGTTGAACAACACATGCTCAGCGTTTGAGATATATAGAGAGTCTAGCCTCAGGGCACTGTTGCCAGATTAAAACTAACTACTGAGAACGGGGAATTAATTGTAAAATTGAAAGAATTATCAGAGAAACAGGAAATAAAATGGAGAATGATCATTAAGATAAATTGGTGAGGAGGCTGAGCCTCCTTAGCCTCCTTCGAGGAGCCGCCACTGTACTGTTGTCATAATGATACTGTAGATACCATCTGAAATACTGAAGAGGGTTGACGAAAGTACAATTTTCAAGGAAGCTACCACGCCTAAAACCAATACAAGTCATATTTTCACCACTTTAAAGCGATTTGCAAATTAATCTCTGCAGTGAGTCCTGCAGTATTCCAATTCCTTCACCATCAAAATGTACGGAAACTCCAGATTTCTGCATCATATGTTTGAATGAATTCAATCAGGCACGTTAAAAAAAAGATCCGTTACGATATATCGCTTCGTCAAAGCCATCATATCTTTATGTAGTGAAGTTATTTATTGTTCTCAACGGATTAAAAATTCTCGATAGGCATTTTCTAGCGACCACACAATCCACACCTTCACAAACGTGCCACTTTTACAGAGTGTCCTTGTAAAGGCCACGCATACTTTCAGGTAAATGAAATTTCGTCTAGCGGGTTGTTGATGTTAATTCATTTGAAAACAATATTATCATGGTCGTCATAATATCACGTTCGATGGCTCACCGTGTAACTCGTATTTATTATTCTATGAGTACCACACCCTGCATAAAGTCTACTATTGTCCTTATATAATGAATGAAATCATGAGAAAACGAAGTATAGTGGATAGTGGAAGTATAAACCCCTTCAAAACATGATTTTATTATGGTTAGTGAGTATCTGATGAGGTAATAGAAACGTGAAGATCACGTATTTTATTCTTCCCTGTGAGAATTAGAGTGCTTTAGCCTTCCAGTCTTCCTACGATCACAGATGATGGATACAGCATCGAGACGGAAGAAGGAGGTCCAACAAACGCTTATAAATCACCTCACCTGCACATCCTAACATTTTCCTTTAAATAACGACCGAATAATATAATAATAATAATATATATTTGCAAGTATAACTATTACAAATCAGAAACAATATACATACCAAATAGCAAATATAGAACATAAACACGTAAATGTATCAGGTACATTTGTATGTGTTTCTTTATTCAAAGAATTAATATAATCAATATAAAAATACCACTTTCTAAATATAACAACTATTTACACATAATGAGTCTTTTAACAAAACCAAAAACAAAAAAGAAAATCAAATGCAAAAACTATCGATAGAATCAGAGAAATGTATGAATTTTTTCCTTATTTTTATGGTAGATATTTTTTATATCAATTTGGCAACATATGTCATTTTTTGGAGTACTTAGTATGTGAGTTTTGCATAGTTTTTTTGAATATAACTAGAGAATTAGCTTGTTTTATATAGTTAGGTATCTTGTTGAAGATTTTTGGTCCCAAATAATAATGGCTACGTTGACCAATTGTCTTTCTCATGATTGGAACAGGTAAGCTATTTGAATTTCTTATATTATAACTTTTCTTTCCTCATATTTCTATTTCCAGTGTACATATGAGTTGCCAAAATGAGGTAGTATAATTGTCTGCAGTCCAAAATGCCAGTTAGTGGGAATAGTTTTTCCGACGGGTACGTGTTTTTTTTATTATATATTATTTTAATAATACGTTTTTGTAAAATATTCAGTTGTTCAAGGTCTGTTTTATATATTCCACCCCATCCGATAATCCCATATCTCAGGTGTGATTCAATTAAGGCATTATAGAGAATCATCAAATGTTCTATGTTCAATATTGGTTTAAAATATTTTTAAAGTAATATACGAAACATCTGATTTTTATTAGGACCTCAATTTGTTTCGTCCATTTTAAATGTTGGTCTATAAAAATAGCCAGGTACTTCACACATGTAGTAGATTTAATTTGGAATAATGAGTCTTTTTTTTAAATTTAATTTATTGAAGGGAGGCAATCCATTTTCATAAGAAGCGAAAGCAACATATGTTGTTTTTTCTAGGTTCATGGTTAAGTAGTTGTTGTCAAACCAATCTTTGAAATTGGCAAAGTCAGCCTCTACAAGGTTCTTTAGATTATGCCAGCTGTCACTTTCGTAGAAAATAGCTGTATCATCTGCAAAAATTATTACTTTGCCTCTTGTATTTACCATGAAGATATTATTCATATAGATTATGAATAATAACGGACCCAGTATAGTACCTTGGGGTACTCCAAATACTAATGTACTTTGTTCACTGTAGGAATCCTCTATTTTTACAAATTGTTTCCGGTCATTCAGGTAATTTTTGATTAGTTCTCTATCTCCGATATTATAGAGCTTATCTAATAATATTTCATGTGAAATGGTATTAGCCAGGTCTAGGAAAATGCATAGTGAAGGTTTGCTATTGTCTAATGCTTTATATATGTTTTCCGTTAAGTCCGAAATGGCGTGTTTCCTTGATTTACCCGTCTGGAAACCATATTGGAAGGGAGATAGTATGTTATATTTCATTATGAAACTCATCAACCTGTTTTCCAAGAGTTTTTCAACAATTTTCGTGAAATTCGTTAACAGTGATATAGGTCGGTAATTTTCAGGTAATGGTTTGTCGCCATTTTTATGTATTGGGATAACTATTGATGTTTTAAAATCCGAAGGGCATACTCCTGAAATAAATATTTTGTTAACAATTATAGTTAGGGGATTGATTATATTTTCAACAATTTTTTGGAGGGTCTCTACTCGAATACCATCTATACCTATAGCTTTTTTCTTTATTAGATTTAGTATTATATTTTTCACTTCAGATGGGCATGTTGGCTTTAAGTACATGGAATGTGCGTTCGTCGTATAATTTTCACAGAAATGTTCATCTGTTTTTATATTGTCAGCTAAATTTTTGCCTATATTCGTGAAGAATTCATTGAAGACATTACATATCTCTGTTTTTTCCTTTGTTATTTTAATCTTTCCTTTTATTTCTCTAATAGAGGATTGTTTATTAGATTTATTTTTTAATTCGTTGATTGTGTTCCATAGAGATTTATTATTAGTTCCTTCAACGATTTTTTTTCTGTAATATGAATTTTTGGCTTTATGTATTATTGTATTTAATTTATTTCTGTAGATATTATATTGTTTCTTTAGGTCGCAACTCCCTGTTTTAAAGTATAGTTTGTATAGATTGTTTCTATGCTTAATGGAGTTTCGTAACTGAATCTTATAAATCGTATTTGTGACTATTTAGACTTTGGCAATTGAAAGTCATTATTGAAATGCCATTTCTATTACTAATGAAATCTAAGACACTTTGAGCTGTCGTCTGAACACTATTTAAAGGCAGTCTTTTGAATTTTTGCAACAAAGATGCAGTCGATGCAGCTTGCCTTCGATTATTATAAAACTTGAATGTAGAATTATCGTTTTTTGTCGTGATATACAATTTTTCAATATTAGTCACCCGAGAGAGCGCAACATAAACGAGTTCCTGTTATTTTTCGTTACGGAATTTCTTGATTCGGTCGCCGCGCTCAAAGCCCGCGATAAAAGCTATATGCAATATATGCAATAGCTTAATAGAAACAGGTACTCTCAGGTCTCTGCTACGCGCGTCTAACGTATAAACTCTAACTGACGGGTAGCGAGCTCCTAGAGGCATATGTCAAAATGATTTCGTTCGTAGCTAATTACATAGGACGTCTGGAGTTCATGCAATTATGTTTTTAGACAATTCGAACCTTCTAATTTCGATAGGCCACGTGAAAATCCCGGAGTCTAAAGCGCTAGAGTGTTATAACATTCGTATAAAATAGCGAAATTTCTCACTTTTAGAAACTTCAAATTAATTAATTAATTTGACACATGTTAGGTGTTTAGGTCTTACATTATTTTTCGTTACGGAATTTCTTGATTCGGTCGCCGCGCTCAAAGCCCGCGATAAAAGCTATATGCAATAGCTTAAAAATGATATTTCACTTTATATATATTTATTGATACTCTGTCATACTAAAGCATCAACATTTTTATTATTTTTCCTAATCCGCTTTTGAAAATTTAATAAATAAATAGTAGCAATAAAATCATCCTCAGGAGGCCAAAATTATCCGAAAACAACTATAAACTCGACTCTTTGGTCAAATTTGTATTTTTATTGATAAACATAATTGTTTATAACAATTCAAAGATGTATGTATGCATTTAAAGAACATAACAGCTATAAAATCGTACTCAAGAGGACAAAATTATCCGACAACGACTATAAATTCAACATTTTGGTCCAATTCGTATATTTAATAATAAATATAATTTGTTTATAACAAATTAGCAAATTTGTGGGTATGCATTCGACGATATTGACGATAGAAATGAACTCAGAATACATCTATTTCGAATTCATCTATTTTGTTAATAAATAAATTGTTTATAACAAAAAATAGTCTTTATCCGATAAAAAAAATTTTGTATTTTTTAGAAATTTTTATATAATCTCAAAAACAAACTAATTAAATTGTTTATAAACAATACAAACAATTTGCGCAACTTTATTTATTGCCAACTTTTTTTCTGATGACATTTTGAAGAGAATGCACTTTGTCTCATCAAAATCGATCCATTTCCCAAGGATTTACGGGTTTGGCCTAGTTTTATACCCATTTGACTCTGTCATATTTTCAGCACAGTTTTGTAAATCTCTAATTACATTGCGAGAATCATCTGGCTAGTGCCCATCTTCGTAACATCATAATAATAATTATCAGGACGACACGTTCACGCAAGTCAATCGTGAGAATGCAGAGCCTTTCTATTCGTTAACAGTTTGTTTTTTGTCTGTTAGTAGAATCACGAAACTGAAAGTATATATTTTATAAACTATAGTTCGTTATATTATGTTGTGCAACGTAATGTTGATAATTAGCAGAAATAAACCGTGAAGGTTGAACCCTCATCACCAGTGCAAGATGTTGCTGATTTTCAAATTCCTCAACATGCAGCATGAATCACTTGATATACATTTACAAAGTGTGAGAGCCGAATGCATATTGCATAGGGCATGCGTGCGATTAAGATGAGATAAAGATAACGAGAAGATACGTAAGCTAAAACGCCAAAGGCAATGGACCAGGTCCGTACCGAACATCTGTATGGAGCAATTAATCTTTTCGAGTGCCTAATACAACTACTGTACTAAAGGGTGATTCACATTGGGTTTTGTACTTTTGAATTGCGCGCCAATTAGATTGTGCGGACCTTGCCTCACGTGGTACCAGGTGGCACATTGGTTTGAATAATTCATGACTTTATTTACAAATAAAATTCTTTCTGAGAAATGAATCATTCAATTTTTTTAAAACAAGATGTGCAAAATAATGTCTTTTGAATGCCCGCAATTTTGTGTCGCACAAAGGCGCGCTCTTTAAATAGCACTTTTCGTTACTTTCCTTTGCTAAGATGCTCACCTAACTGGCCTAGTGAACAAGCACAAACATACAGTATGGTGCGATGTGACTTCGGCGTTCTTGGTCCATACTTCTTTGAAATTGAGATGTGGCGGTAACTGTAAAGATGATTGAGAAAACTTTTTGGGATCAACTGTATTGTGGAAAATCCAGAGCTGGGGTTCCAGCAAGATTTTAAGAAACATTTTTGACGAATACTTACTAATAATATAAGCAGAGCTCCTGCTTTCAACTAGCTAATTGTATCAAGCACAAAGCGTCCTTATCGCCCCAATTTCAATTAAAAATGCCCATGTCGCCGAAACGAACAGAAACAGGAGTAATCGAAATTGTAACACATTAAAGTTTTAAGCATAGGAATATGTATCAAGAATCCACTGCTTAGCAAGTTTCTTACCATATTCGAAGTCATTTCAAGCATTGTTTATTTATGAGGTAATAATTAAAGGCTGTCAGACGTTATTAGAAATATTGCTAGTTGAGCTTTCTATGGAAACTATACTTTTAACATGATAAAGACGCATGTAGGAATTTGCCAGGGTTTTAATTAATTAAATTAGTATAAATTTGACTTAATGATTGAACGGCTGCTCTATGATTTACACACTTGAAGTCACGTTTTATGTGAATCATCTTCAGAACAGATCTTTTATAATAATTGGTTTCTTCAGTTAAAATATTGAAATTCTTGTAAACGAATTGATTTTTGTTTCTAGTACTATACTTATGACCATACATTCTTTTTTGTAAATATTGTTTAGAGGTTCTTGTCCCACCGCAATCTCAACAATTTAATTTTTATATTATGTGGGTTTGTTTATCTTCAGGTTCAGATTGATCTAGAGGTGTGTGGTTTCTAATCTCTTCCCAACGTTTTTTGATACTACTCAAAGCCAAAACAACTGGTATATTTGTAAATAAAGGAACAACGTCCAGAGAAATTAATAGGTGATCTACAGGTACAGATTGATTTTTTGTAAACACATTAAAATGCCATGAGTCCTCCACATAAAATTAATTTTTTCCTATTATATTGTTGATAGATTTTAATAAATTGTAGGTAGGCGCTTCAATATTACTCGCAATGGGTCTTAAAGATATATCACTTTATGCAGTTTCGGAAGCCCGTAGATACAAGGTGGTTCCCATTACGGCAAATTAATTTCTTTTTCAAATCAATAGGGATTATCATATTGTTGTACTATTTATTTATTAACTTATTCATGTCTATGCCTATTTCTGCTTTCTGTTTATTCTTTTTATTTCTCTAGATGTTACAAATTTTATTCCTAATTACATTTTTTAATTTCTAATTCGACGTTCTAAATTAGCAATTATATTGTCGATAGGAATTTTTTTATTATCAGGCAATGCAAATTTTTGATTAAGATTTACATATCTATGTAATTTAGAAAGGATGGAAATGTTTAAATGAAAAAGAAATCTGATGTATTCAGATTTATTTATAGCTGAGGGTAATCCCTTATATACCCTACTAATAACAAATAGTATTGAAACAGGCACATTTTGTTTCAATTTAGTTTACTCTGATGATTATATTTGATAACCGAAAGGTCCTCAGTACGTTAACATAGTTATTCTTATTTATAGTGTTATAGTGTGTACACAGTGTCAACTCGTTTATGGTTTTTTGATACTAGTCGAGGAAATAAAGCACTAAAATTGGTCCAGTTTTTCAAAACTGGCGCAGTCAGGGCCGGATTTAGAGGTCTGGGGGCCTCGGGGCAACAAAGGAGTGGAGAGGGGGCCTCAAATTATTTGCCTGATTGGAGTGAACAAATATGGATCAATGATTTCTGTTAATATTTAAGAACAATATGATCATGGTTGTACAAAGGTAAAGGTAAAGGTAAAACAGCGAAAAAAAATATCAAAGGAAAATATGTTTACTAGTGTTTACTAGTCGGAATTTTAAATTTTTTTTTTCGAAGTCTATTGTGGGGGCCCCTCTTTTGTGGAGGCCCCGGGGCTGTGGCCCCGGTTGCCCTCCCCTAAATCCAGCGTTGGACGCAGTAAGATGTATTGACTTGCGGTTCTGCATTCGATTCAGAATGTAATTTAGAAATTTTGTGCAGCATTTGGTTTTTGGGCAAACTCTTTTTTGCATTTCTATAGCGAAAAAATGCATTCTTATGAGTGCACTTTTTGTGGTGAATAAAAAAAATAATTATTCATTGATCACGAATAAAAACTTCAAAAATCCCCGAGAACCAGAATTTGTTACTTATTTCGAAGAAAAATTCCAGAAGAAGACTTAGATGTCCGGTCTCCAGGTATCCCCAGATATTTCAGGAATGTTCTTGCATGTCGTAATCATCATCAACGACCTTTATATCCTCGCTCGATCAGTTGACAAGTATAAAAAATATTTTTTAATGAAAATAATCGATATCCAGGACGTCAGGATCCCCGCATACCCCGGGGATGGTCCAAGGTGACCTCGGGGAATTTTTTGGACATCACATGCGCGATCAGTGACCCCGAAAACCCCCAAGAAACCAACACCAGTCCGTTTAACTGATTATTCACCGAGTAATTAATTTTTCTTATTCACCTCAAAAGTGCACTAGTAAAAATGCATTTTTTCGCTGTAGAAATGCAATTAAGAGTTTGCCCTAAAAACAAACGTGGCTCAAAATTTCTTAATAAAATTATGAATCGAATGCAGAAAATCGTAAGTCAATCCGTCTTACTGCACCAGTTTTGGAAGGTGGAATGTTTTATTTGCTCGACTATACATGTTTATTTATATCTATATACCGAGATATCAGAAATTATGTTGGTCTAGGGTGGTTGTGGAATCTTAAACGTGTGTCTTTACTTTACGTTTGAAATAATTATGTCACTGTCACACTGACATCATCAATAACCTACATAGTTCATACCTATTTATTTCAGTTGTAAAACAATAATGAACTACAAATTATGAAATAATTATGTGAACTTTGAACCTTTTCAGAAGTCGTGATAGCCACAATCCGGGTCAAAAACTGTTTTGAAATAGTTAATTTTCCGTAAATCGAATGACGTTCACGTGAGAAGCCCGTAGCACGCGAGTTAGAAAAGTACAAACTGGCTGTACCTAATACGGCTTTACGACGACTTTTCGCCTGCCGTTTTCGCTCCATGTAGTTAGATTTAGTATCGGACCGTGCCCGACGGCCCTTCTTTTTTCGATAAATGTCCATTAAATAGGAAAATTTAATTAAAACAGTTTGAGCTATTCTCAGATCTCAGCTATACGCACGTCAAACGTGCGACGTACCAAAGAGATTTTTCTCGCGACTAAAATATACACGAAGCGGGTAAAAGCTAGCCGCCTATAGCCAAAAACACTTTATTACAACTGGCCCCAGTCGCACGGGGCAAGAAACGGTCCCAAATTAACAAGACTGAAGTAAAATGTGTAAGCTCTAACATACGAGCAGCGAGCTCCTCGAGGCATATGCCAAAATGATTTCGTTCGTAGCTAATTACATAGGACGTCTGGCGTTCATGCAATTATGTTTTTAGATAATTCGAACCTTCTGATTTCGATAGGTCACGTGAAAATTCCGGAGTCCAAAGCGTTAAAGACTTCTGAGTGTTACAATATTCGTATAAAATTGCGAAATTTCGCACTTTTAGAAACTTCAAATTAATTATGACATAATTATTTCAAAAGTAAAGTAAGACACACGTTTGAGATTCCACAACCACCCTTGACCAAGATAATTTTTGATATCCCGGTACTATTGAAATGATATGTGCAATTATCACTTTATCAATTGAGTACCTAATAATAATCGATTATTTTTCTAGAATCGACATACCACCCTATACTTTCAAGGAATTACGTTTTATTCCCAGACGGTCTCATGTTCAAAGGAACGATTATCGTAAATCGTAATGAAACTGATTTGTATATCGTAAATCTCGACGGGGCAATCCGTTCCTGCGTACTGAAATGTCTGTCCCTTCTTCTTTGCAGTGTTAGCACGTGTTAGATGGGCAGGTGCGACCAACAGCACGCGGTAGCTGCCCTCCGTTGCCCCCCCAGCTCCTTACATGCCGTCACAGAAGCGTGGGAAAGTCGCTTCTCATAGCTTCCCAAAACACACCAGCACACCGACAATTCAGCCTGACCTCGTGATCACCACGTCATTACTCTCTGTTCTCTGCACTGTATGCGTGCGTGTGTGTGTGTGTGTGTAGAGTACAGTAATCCACACTTGCCTTGCTCTATTCTACTCCGTTTTAACTTAACTTTTACACTCTCTTCTTCTATCTCAACGACGGTGCATCTACTCGAATTTATGAATCCTCATTTCATAACGCAACATTTTTTATATACTAAAAAATATGGCTTTAGACACGCTCTCATTGTCTCATTATATATTCATTTTACAGATTAAAAAAAATCAAAATTGATTATTTATTAGTGTCTTCAGAGTATGTGACTTAGAGGAGAGCAATTGAAACTTTGTCCAACACGTTCCTACACAAATTTAAAAGACACTTCCAACAAATCATATCGATAATAAGTCTGACTAGTAGTAGTAGTAGTAGTAGTAATTTATTGAGCCAAAACAATACATAGAAACTACATTTGTGGCATGTCAAATTAGTTATAACAATTTAAAAATTTAAAAACAATAAAGTACAAGAACGCCTAAAGACTAGCAATTTTATAATATTAAAATATATTACAATGACACGGTTAAAACATTTAATAATTAAAGATAAACAGTCAAAGCCTTAGAAAATGTTGCATGTCAAAGTTTAAAAAATCTTGTTGCGAATAAAAAACTCCATTCAAAAGTAGCCGTTTAACTCTACTTTGAAAAGCACGTAAGTCCAAACTCCTAATTTGCTGGGGAAGTTTATTGTATAGGTTTAGATTTAAGGAATTTCGATCCGTTTTTACAAGCCGATTTCGAGGAGTTCTCAGATGACCAGCTAGAGCATATCTTGTTGGATAATTATGGACATCGGCATGAGTCGCAAAACTACCAACATCCTTGTGAACCTCCATTAGAGAATAAAAGATGAATAAACACGGCAGAGTTAAAATACCATATTTCTTAAATAGGGGTTCACAGTGTGCAAATCTACTATTCACCCGGGCAATTGTTCTGAGTGCCCATTTTTGTAATTTAAAAATGGTATCGGCATGTGTAGAGTCTCCCCAGAGCAAGATACCATAGCAGAGGCTCGAGTGAAAGAGCGCATGATAAACACAAAGCAGTGCTTTCTCGTTTATGGAGTCTCTCAACTTTCTCATAAGAAAAATTGTACTAGATAACTTTCGACTCAGTCTATCAATATGTGCCCTCCATGATAGTTGGTCATCAACTATCATTCCCAAGAGATTGACATGAGAACCACTTGTCAGTGAGCTATTGGTTGAAAAAACAATTCTCTGCGTTTTTTGTCGATTGAGTTTGAGACCATTCGAGACATACCAGTTTTCGGCACACTCTTCGGAGCGGCTTATGGCATCCAACACAAATTCCATGGTCTTACCAGAGGCATACAGCGTACGATCATCGGCAAATTCGACACAGTCGCCGTCAAGTATATTGAAGTAAAAATCGTTGATGAAGATGATGAAAAGTATTGGACCAAGGACGGATCCTTGTGGTACTCCACTTGTCATCAACTTCAGACCTGATTGCGTGTCATTTAACATGACACACTGATACCTACTAGAAAGATATGATGACAATAAATCAAATGCCACACCTCGAACTCCGTAATGCTCCAGTTTAAGCAAAAGAGTCTGGAAGGGCACACTATCGAAGGCCTTGCTCAGATCAAGTAAGGAGGCCGCAGCCAACTCACCATCCTCAAAAGCCTCGACAATAAACTCCACCAGCCTCATAATTGCCTGGATTGTCGAGCGCGCAGGCCTGAAACCATATTGTGCATCGCCTATCAAAGCATGCATTTCCAGGTAGTCTTGCAGCTGTTTTTTTATTATGATCTCAATAATTTTACCAAAAATAGGTATAATGCTTATTGGTCTGTAGTTATTCGGATCATGCGGACTACCTTTTTTGAATATGGGCACAACCCTGCTAATTTTGAATGCATCAGGGAAAATGCCTTGTGAAAGACAATTGACAAGCGATGTAAGAGGCATCAGTACTATCTGAATGGTCTCCTTCACAATGCGGCTGTTGATTTCATAAAAGTCAAGAGAATTTGAGGTTTTAAGATCTCTTATAATTTGAAGTACCTCCATTTCAGTAACAGAACTCAGGACGAATGGGCTCATTGGAATAGGGGCATTTTTTAAGCATCAGCTAAACTTTTCCTGATATCTTCCGAAATTTGAATAAAATAGTCATTTAAGACATCAGCTTTTAGATCTTTAGGTGCAGTAGAACTTCCTTTGTTACGCTCCATATCTATTAGTCGCCAACTATCTCTGGAGCGGTTGTCAGAGTTTTTTTATGTAGAAAACTTTGGCGGTTCAAATGGTTGTCTCAAAACCGTACTTTTTCCAGTGGCGTAGAAGTTGGGGAGAAAAACACCCATTACCCCTCCAAAATCTTCACCAATTATGACTAAAAAAATTTTTTCACCATGCAGAACATAGCCTACTATGAGTAGAAAATGCTCACGAAAGCTGTTTTCTGTACGATGAACGGTTCCGGAGATATTCGCAAAAAAATAAATTTTTTTTTCAATTCCAACACCCTGTATCTCTAAAACGAAGCCTTCTATGACATATGTTTATGGGAACTTTTCTCCTCAAAATCATCTGTTCTATCTCCTGTTGAAGTTTGTCTACAAAAAACTGACTCACCCTGTACATTGGAGCCTTCTAAACAATTTTGGACCTTTCAAAATTTTTATTCGGTTTTTCGCGACGACAAAAGTGTTGTTTACATACCTTCACATCGATCTAATACTGAAATAGCCTAGTACCCAAAACTGGACACTTCATTGTCCTCTCCAAACTCTTTAAAACTGTATGACATTCCGTTACCAGACTTGATGTAATTTTTTGGGCTGCTAGGGCCGCCAAGGCGGTTCTAATGCCCAAGCAGTTAATTAACACTTCTCCCATTTCTTCTAGCTGTTTTGCAGTATTTGCCCTTTCCAGGATGATCTTCATCTCTGCCTGTAAGACGGGAGCGACTTGCCCTGGAGGAACCTAAGCTTGATGTCATCCGTGCGGCCATACACTCTGGATCCCGCCATCTCATCCTTTCTGGAACCGTCTGTGCACCAGATGTTTCCATTTTGGGCCCTGTCTTAGTCCATCCTCCCTTTGGGTTACCAGAACTAACTTTTGGCGATTTTGGTGTGCGTAATATAAGAATAAATAATGCAGTTATCTTTATGTATATACTATGAAGACAAAAACCAAATGAAATTTGTTCTTTCCTCAGGTCTTGTCAACTCAGTTCACTCTCAGGAAGTTAGTTTTTTCCTAATCGTGGGCTCTCTTTTTACCCTCCGATAGGAACTTTAGTCTGATAAAGAGTAATTCAAGGGAAACAATCAGAGTGCATACACTGATGGGTTAGATTGAGATGATGGTTACTTTCCATCGATAATAACTCCAAAGTTTATCTAGTAGACTCCTCACATATCAAACATTTTCGGTATTGGTCGAGCAAATACTTCAAGGAAGATGTATGTCGAGTGGAAACATCTGCCAAATCAGTACCAAGCGATGCAAAGGATTCAATGTATTATGGTAGCCAAAGAATATATTGGAGGCGTTCACACAGATGGAGGTTTCTAATACATCCTGAACCTCCGGCGGGAAAGTACCGGTTTCTGCGAAGAAAATGGGGCATATCGTAAAAGCCCATACGTTTGTGGGCGAAAATTAAGAACCACAGAACTTTTGGAGATATTTCAGGTTGGCCTACCGTTGAAAAGGATCTCCCAATTTGATTTTTTAGCCTTTTTCTCTTTGTAAATTTAGTATTCTAGCTTTTAGTCTTACTTCAGCTGGTTTTTTTTTCCAATGCTTGTTTTCATAATGAAATTTCGAACAATTACATAGTCACATTTGATTTAATGCAAAAAGTTCGTGTGACATTTGAAGTTCTGAACTCTTTTGTCATGTTTCTTCATATTTGATTAGCTACTGTGCGGTAAATTTTAAAATACGCTGAAAATATTCAAAAAGGCTGAACAGCTATGTTTCTCTGATTGGTTTCAATTGTCAATATTAAGAAAAATCGATGTAATTCTCGTTCCAGGAATATTGTGAAACGATTGATGTTGGTAAAATAAACTGTTTGGTATTTTAAATGACTTTGACAAAAATTAGTAGTAGTGGATTTATAAATAATATCTAGGTACATCTAAGAATATTTTTCGGAATAGTAGCTCATTATTTGGAAATAAAGCGCGATAGTCTGAAGAACAAATTGTTGTCTAGGAATGCAGAGGGGGCAACAGAATACAATAGGGAATAATTCAGTAATATTTAAGGGTAACAGACCCCTCACAATCCGGATGGCACGTGCCATTATCCCGTTTATTTTACTTCCTTGTTCCTGTATCCTATTGGCTGACAATCCCCCTAATAATATGCTCACTGTTATAAATAAAGATTATATATGTTTAAAATACTAGTACGTGATTTTATTTCCAGTGATACACATCGTTCGGAATAACGGGAATATTTTTTGGTGAAAAGAATGTGAAAAGTGAGGATAAAATATTTTCCTTATTTGATAAAGGTGTCGTATCAATTTCATAGTTTCCATCAAATACCTATCATGGCACTTCGATAGAAGTTGACAGAGTTTTGTGAATATAATTTATTATTTAAAATATTAAGTTTCAACAGGAACACTAAAGTATTATATTGGCTCGTCGAACGAAGCTGATTAAATTATAATAAATTTGAATTTGAATATATTCTTGAAATACGAAATCAGTATGTCTTAATTATGGCTAATCAATATAGTCGTACAGAGGGATTAATTGCAAATAAATTTTCAAGTGGATTGAAGTATAAATTTAATGACAATGTAAAATAAGAGACTAGGTGAGGTTATACCATTAAACTATCTGCAGACAATATCTTCCTTGAACGTAAATAAAATAACTATTTAAAGTTCGATTTTACTAGTTCAATAAATAAATAAAATTAACTAGTAGGTTCTTCAAAAAAATATTACTAACAACTAACTTACTACAAAAAAGCTATCTAACTTTAACGATAATTTTAGGAAAGATGGTTGATGAAATTTCACCTAATTAGGCTTAACCCATTGAAGGATTAAACGATAAACTGGTATCAAACGGAAAAACCCAATTATTTCTACCGTGGAATTTCTTTTATCGTGGTTCTGTTCGTTTCCACGACGTGGGCATTTTTGATTGAAATTACTGTGATAATAAGTCTTCTGATGATGGTCGTCAGACCGAAACGTACGTAAAGACGAAAATATAGAACAAAGTATTAATGTGACCTGTTTCCCGAGAATTTTTATATATAATTCATCCTGGGTCAAGAATCTTTATTATATATATTGTAATTATATGTAACAATTCATTATCGAGAAAATAAATTTCTTTCTTCTTTCTTTAAAAACAATTAAAATTTCGTTTGTTTTCAATTAACACGGGTAAATTTGTAAGGTTTCAAAAAAGTATTGCTCCTAATTGCTTCCCCAATATTTCAATTACTTGCTAGCATGCTTTTGTGAAAAAAAGTCTCTATAAGAGCTATTTCATCACGTATAGATAATATCTGGAAATAAAAAATGCGTAATGGCCTATTTGATTTGAATACATTTTCACATTCAAATCCGTCAAATTCGGGTGGTAATTTCGCCGAAACTTATTGAACTGAATGATCCCCCTTACCCTAGCATCGAGATTACCTATAATTTGGAAAGTAGCGAGTTCAGCTTGTATTTCACAGATGACGCTGTGAGTCTATAACTGTGTTGCGCCAACTCCATGATGTCGTAATGTTTAGCGCCACCAGGATCAGTGATTATTGAATACACTCGTGCAGTCTCATTCAACTTATGTACCCACTGATTTACATGTATATGATACAAATACAATTTATTTATAAGATCAACTACATGATGTCGAACACTTCAATTCTAGGAATTACATACAGTGCGTCCATAAATAATGGAAAAATCCTCAGATACGTCCTTTAAGCTGTATTAACATATCATATTTAACCAGTATCGACACTTGGACTTTTGTTAATAACGTTTCCAAGAACTTCCTCTATACCGGAACCATTAGAAATATCCAATTTATAAATAATTAATGTTATCGAATGTAGTAATTAAAGGCAAATTAATCAAACCTAATGAATGTCAAGGAACAAGATACGGTGATTTTGATTTTAAAATTCAAAGGTTCAACACAAAAAATTTTAATACTGAATAGTTGAACTAACCAGTTGATTTTAATTAGCATGAACTGGGCGGCGTCGGCACAAAAGCACTAGAAATCACAAACATCCACCCTCACTTATTATTTTTTCAATATACTTGAAAAGGAACACAGAGGCGTGTTGTCTACAATTCGCGATAATTGAATAAAAACTGGCAAAAAAAAAAGATTTACATCAACATTGTTGCATACAACTCAACACAAACTATGGATGAACAACGAAGCTGTCTCATTAAGTCGTGGCTGTAGCCAATACAAAATTTCGTATGGAGATTGACAAGTTCAAAATCTCATATTTACTAGGTACATACTAGTTTTGTTTCCGATTAATATGATGAAAAAGGTATATAAGTGTAGTCTTATTATATTTTATAGTGAAATAATAAATAATAATGATAATGAACGACATGTGGAATTTCGTCTGGCCCCATAGACCTTTTGGTATTGAGATCAAGCAGAATGCGCCTAATTGTGGGCCCACGAAAGACAATTTCAGGCATATAGCTATTGATGGCAGCAATAATAGAAGGGTCCTTCCCTTGTGGATCGAAAGTTGAATTTGCTGCAAACATTCCAACAAAAAGTTGGCTTTTTCTTGTGACTCAATTTCATAACTAAATGAGAAGACGTAGTAGTAGTATTAATAGCATGAATCATAAACTATATTTATTTTTCAGATCAATTTCAGAATGTTTTTTTTGTCTGATTATATTCAGTAAGAAATGTTTCAATTCCTCTTCGAATTTGATTTGATTTAATGTTTTCATTTGTTCTAGAGATGAAACATTTATGGCTCTGGACTTCTTTCTGTATCTAGCTTCGTTTTCGAATAAAAAAATAAAAATCAAACCTATGCATGTCCCTGAACCCGAGATCAACGGTAATGCTCTAGCTTAGTCCGTTAACAAAACCAATCATAACCATAACAAAACCAAAAAATATGTATTTGAAATGTCAATAAGAACCTCTCTATCAAGGACCCTGTGCCTAGACTCTAGAAAGAACTCCTTTCTCTTAATAGAAGGAACCTTGGGGAGAGGTTTGGAACCCTTACATATTACATTGTCGTCATCGTAGATGACTATAATATGTAGGAAATGTCGAAGGGAAGAAAGTTAATCTCACATCCTGTTGGAATGCCTAGCTTTGACATTCCTCAGGCACTATTATTTTGGCGAAGAGGAGCTGCTTTCAGAGGAACGTATGGAAGGCAGTATAAGCAATATTCTCGGTTTCTAGCGGGCCACAAGCCGGCTAGATTAGAATAGGCTACTTAACATAAGGCGAACAATGGGCCCGAACCGGCGACCTAAGTGCATCATGGTGTAAAACTCCTGCACTGCATTGATGATGGTAGTAGGAAGGCCTACAGTCCCTAATATGATGATGTCAAGTAGAACTATTGCTATCTAGTCTTCCATATCCATGTTTGGGATCACCACCAACAGCAGCATCTCATGGGATGATCATGTAAGGTCCATTGCGAAAACCGCTTCACAAAAACAATGAATATTTTTTATTACTCACTATTACTTGAATATATAAATTAGTGGTTTGATTTCCACAACTTTATAAGTCAAAGAAGCCTGATTGATGATGTCATACTTACGAATTCATAAGAAAGATAAATAAATAAATATAATTTCGATTTCATGTTTCTGTTCCTTTCGGTGACGTTGGCATTTTAAACGAAATTGGTGCGATAAGGACGCTTCGTGTTAATACAATTAGTTCTAAGTAATCAGGTTATTGAAGTAATACGTCTTCTGATGATGGTCGTGAGACCGAAACGTACGTAAAGACGAAAATATAAAGCATATGTGTTGATGTGACCTCGTTCCCGAGAATTTATATATAACTTACGAATTCATTGATATTTCTAGAACATCGTAGAAAGTTCAGCGACCTCTCCCTTTTCTATAGATATTTCCATAGTCAGCGTTCATCAGAAATCTCGTATGTTGTTCGACCTTGAGAGATCCCAAATAGGCGAACTAGACAAGCTCAAGCTAGTCACCCCTTCATTGTCAGATTCGAAAACTGCAGAACTTTTTCCTACTATACCTCATTTTTCTATCGAACGGCGAAGTTGTGGAATTTCCAACGTCCAAACCTTCAAGAAAAATTCGAGTGTCTATCTACTTTCCCAACATTCTACCGCTGGCTCACACGATATTCTTCAAACATTACAGATTTCCTCTTGTGTAGTCAAAGAAAGAAAAATGTTTCGCATCAAAAATGTACAACTCAATATAATTTTTTATAGTGAATTAGAATAATTCCTGAAGTGAAAATGTTCCTGAACGTAAATAGAGAATAATTTGTAACAGACGTTGCGTTATTTTTTGTGAAGTCCTACATCCAAAATAAAAGAGGGTGGTGTCTTTTATTTACTAACGAAAACGAAGCGAGGGTTGCCGCAGTTCCCACATAAGTATAATAGAAATTAACCTGTTAGGGGATTTCACTTTTTATATATTGTATAAGTATGACACCTGTATACAAAACTCCGCTGCTACCTATTTAAAACTCCAGCTTCATACGGGCAATTTGAAAAGATTGTCCAACAAACCGTACATAATTCCGCGTGGGACGAATATCCACAAAGAATAATACCACGCATGGGTCTGGTTGGTAAATATTAATCTGAACAGGTAGTAAATATTCAACAAACTGTAGCTTTGAATGTCTTTTCAACCTAACTTTCAGGTATAATTAACAGTATATTCAGAGACTAGAGAATTTCAGTGATGACTCATTGTTGAATATTATAGTCTAACCGTTCATATTTCCAATAGCGTTTTTGTCGTTTTAAGACTCTCATATGTACATGACGATTCCGTTTTATTAATAGAATACCATTGTCGTCTCAGCATGTGTGAAACCGTCAATTTACTTCAAACCAAATTTCCAGGTCGTGTTGTCTTCCAAGAAAGGCGACATTGATTAACCACCAAGGTAATGCGAACTAACCCTATTGGACTTTTTCTGGTCCTATTTGAAGAGCCAACAAATCTGCTACGATTCCACAGATAGAATCAGAAGTGCCGAAACAGGGTCGCAATTGTATTAAAGCATTATAAACAACTCCTGTAAATAATGGTATTAGTCCATTGAACGAAGACCAAAAAAGAGATGCTACCACATAAGAGGTCGGGTACTTCTAATTCTTTAATAAGTGGTACAGGTTGATAGAGTGAAGGAAAAACCAAGTTTTCTTCCTCCTTCCTCAACCACGCGATCTTGGAAAACCCCAGAAATCGGCACTTTTCCCAGGTTTTAGGCTACAACTTTTCTATGTTGCATCATAGTGAAAAATGAGTTATGTGCTACAATTTTGATCTTTAAAGTTTGTACGATTAATAGCAACTGATCAGTGAAGTTTCAAAAGAATACAAAAGTTGCAAAACATAAACTTTTGTCCTAGTTTCCATACCAGTAACTCTGTAACACTCCATTTAAGCATACAAAATGTGATGATCAATCTTCTAGATAACTCAATTACCAACAGATTGCTTATTTAGATTCAACCTGCGAGTGGGGGTAAATTTGGAAGAACACTAAACTCTTATCATTATTGAAAAGCCTAATTTCGGCCGTAATACCCATTTTTTTTTAATTTTTATCATTTGCGGGCCACAAAGCTTCCATTTCATAATTAAAATTTTCAAAGTCGGGTTGGAAATCAGCGACATCATTAACATTTTCGCAATAAAACAGAGTGTAATTTCGGAAATATTAGATTTGTTATATATAGTTATTAATATTTGACCACTATAAATAGGAGAAAATCACTCTTACTCACTAAAAATACTATTAAGGTACCGAGGACTTTTCAGCTCATATCATGTAGCCATCATCAGATTAGCCTAACTAAGAAATCAAAATATGCCTGTTTAAATAGTATTTGGGGTTAATGATATGGGTTACCCTCAGGCGGAGATGAATCTGAATTTAATAAATTGCTTTTTCGCTTATACATTTCCATCCTTTCAAAATTACCTACATATTTGTCCGTACTGTGTTTTAAAAGTGATTTATGGGCAAATGTGCTTTTTAAATGTTCTTTTTGATCACTTTCAACTGTTGAAATAGAAACAGATAAGCAGCTTCCTTTCCTTGATATTAACCAATTAATTATGGAATAGCTCCATTTAATAGTTTTCTTCAGATTATTAAACGTCACTTTGAGCCAGCAAAATTATAACAACGGAGTTGAGAAACTTTTGCAAATATCGTTGGACAATGCTTACGACAAATCTTTGAATAATAGCTTAATTTCTAAATAATAGAGAAAATTTAAACGTAACCAATTAACCGAATTAAAACCACCTTCAAATAGGTCAATAAAATTCATAAAGAATCACTTATTATAATCATTCAGTAATGAATAAATTACGTGTTATTACGATGTTTCGATAGAATCTCTGAAGTTGACCAAAATCGAGATTTTGCCATATCTACCCCTTATGAAATTTTCAAAAATCGAGAACCCTAAAAAAATTGAAGTAATCGTTGAATCGTGTTCTCTAAGATATCAAAAAGATGTTTTTATAATTTTTTTAGTGTAAACCCTTTTAAACATGATTTTATTATGTTCAGTGTGTATCTGATAAGCCAAATTCGTAACGTGATTAATCATGATCTGATGTTAAAACTAATGACAGAATCGAATTTGTCATCATCGCAAAAAGCTATTATCACGATGTTTCAATAGAATCGCTAAAGTTGACCAAAATCGAGATTTTTCCGTACTCACCCCTTATAATTTGTTTTTTAAATTTGCAATACAACCCGTTTATTCATGTAAGAATAAGGTGAAAATCGTTTAGGTAACACTTTTAATAGACTTTTCGACTTCGACAAATCCGGAAATAACAAAATCTGTTGAGTCGTGTTCAAAATGCTGTGTGGACTAAACTGGAAGTAAAAAAAAACTCTGTATAAAGAAAGTTTGCTCATATAAAGGAAAATAATGGTGAAAAATGTTTGCCTAACATATTTTGAATATAAGACACACCATTTTTCAAACACAGTACAGACAAATATCTAGGTCATTTAGAAGGAATGAAAATGTATAAACGAAAGAGCAATTTATTAAGTTCCGATTTATCTCCAGCTGAGGGTAACCCCTTGTTTGCATTATTTACCCCAAACAGTATTTAAACACATTTTGATTTCTAATTTAGTTTACTCTGATGATGGCTATATGGTAGTCGAAAGGTCCTCAGTACTTTAAACAATTTGCTATTTCGGCAAATACGATGATGTTGGTGACGGATGAACTTTAGCGTATCCCAAAGGGTTTCAGACAAAAGTCACCTGTACACGGTTATTCTGAAACGAAATACTCGTTTGACTGGACTGATAGATGACATTGTTAAGTGATATCTGGATAGTGATTTCCTGCGATCTAACTTTCTTGTTCTAATATGTCGATGACATTGAATAATTTGTTCGAATGTCATTTGTTCTCCATATATTGCTTTATTCTTATCGTTCAGACCGAAGACATTTCAAGCAAATCTTAGACTATGATGTATTTTCTATTTGTTGGACCGCCACTGCCTCGATCCAATCTACAAATATTTCGAACCGACCAGCTTGGTCCGTTCAAAACATGTCTAAGCGGAGAAATTCACGCTATAACTCGCTAGCCAAAGATTGCCATGTAAAAGAAGTAAAAAGTGAGTTATCGTAATACGGTAGCTTAATTGTGGGTCCATATAAATGATTATAAAACACCTGCCTGAAATTCTCACGGATCCTTCGTTGGCGTCGTCTCTCTTCTTCTCGCCAGCACCATTCGTTCGGTTCGATTTCTCACTTAGTTCTGTTACCCAAACGACTTGCGCCCCTGACGGATCGTCTACGTAGCCTTCGTCTTATTCTTTGATTTTTATTCTCCGCACGAATATATATTAATCCGTGATGACTTTGGATAAATTATACCACCTTACGTACGACTCATCATAGAAATGAAAGAATAGCTAGGCTACTAAATAAATGCATCGAAAAAATCCTTATTCAACATTTATTATCATCTTGCATCCAGTAATCGATGTTATAATTAGAACCTAACCAGAAAGTTTATTTTTATTGTCCATCAGCCCTATATGGTCTGGCAGTAGATTCGCAACGGTTGAATAGGGAAACATAAAGACATCATGTTGAAGACTTTAATATAAATCAGTGGCGGCTCCTCGAAGGAGGCTATGGAGGCTCAGCCTCCTCACAAATTTATCTTGTTGATCATTCTTCATTTTATTTCCTGTTTCTCTAATAATTTATTTAATTTTACAATTAATTCCCCGTTCTCAGTAGTTATTTTTAATCTGGCAACAGTGCCCTGAGGCTAGACTCTCTATATATCTCAAACGCTGAGCACGTGTTGTTCAACACAGTTGCCGTTTTTCCGACCAGTCAATCGCCAAATTGCGTGAAACAGCGAAAATGGCAACATCCTCTGGAGGCTAGCCTGCCGCCCGCCTTTAAGTTCATTACGAGTACAGTCGGTGTGGTACGGAATACGACACATGCGTGTTGCGTCAGTGTTTGTTTTGTTTTATGCGGGTATAATGGTTGAGTGACACCACGCGAAATAAGGTTAGATTAGAATTTGTCTGTTCGGTAAATTATTAATTGTAAAAATGGACAACTAGTGGAAAGATTTTTAGGGTTCTACGATGTTAGTTCGGGAAGAACAGCGGTCAATTTATTCAATTTTTTAATGGAAACATTTCAACGATTCGACTTTGCGAATAAATCAGACTTATGACGGCATCTCTAATGGCGGGACATTTAAACGGTCTTCAAACAAACGAACGTAAGTTTTAAATAACATAGTAGGAAACAGAATTCCCTGTAATGCTCGAACTCGATGGAATTTTACATCACGTGCAATGTTTAGTTTACCATCCATAAAAATAAAGACAAATTAATTGAAACATTTGATTTTATATTAAACAGTGATGACTTTTCAACAGATCAGGTTTCATTAAATGCTGCTGTTGGTTTAAAATCTTATTTAGAATATGAAGAATTTTTGTTTTCTCTTGATAATTTTAAATTAATATTTGAACAAACTGATCTTATTTTTCAAATTTTACAACATAAATTCACTAATATAATTTATTCAAGAGATCGTTTAAAACATCTCATTGATAAAATTTCAAGTTTCCGTTATACAGAATTTAATTTTAATATTTTATTTGGAAATTATTCAACTGATGAGGCTTCTCCCGTGAAAAGGAGGAAAACATATAATTTGGTAGACAAGAAACTACATTATAAACAACTTTTTTATGAAATTGTAGATAGGTACTATTAAAGGTCAAATATTGAGATTCGATTTTCCGATTTACATGAATTGAAGTTTTTCGATTTGAGGAATAGAAGATTTTTCGAATCTTTTTCAAAAGAGTTTCTCAATACACTTTCAGATAACTTAGCTCTAAAATATAATTTTTTTGATAAAATAGCGCTGCTCAATGAATTATGCGTTGTATACTGGGATAAAGATATTTTAGGCCAGTACGACAGTCACGCCGATATGATGAAATATATGATAGATAATTATTTGCAACAAGTCTTACCTCAGTTTTATAAACTACTTTGTTTGACAGTCACCATTCCTGTCACGTCGGCATCGGTAGAGAGATCATTTTCTACTCTCAAACGAATTAAAACATACATGCGAAATACAATGGGCCAAAATCGCTTATACAATGTTAGTTTAATATCTATTGAAAAAGATTTAGTAAAACACTTAAAACATAATGATACATTTTATGATAATATTATTGATCGTTTTTCGCAAATTAAAGACCGTAGAATTTCGTTAATATATAAAAAAATTGATAAAATTAATAAAAAAGAACGAAATATGAAAAATTCCAAAAAAAAAGAAAAAAAAGTATAAGTCCAAAAAAAATAAATAACAAAAAACGAACGAAAAAAAATTTGTGGGCAAGAGAAACTCTGTACCTCCACGTTGGTTCTTGCTGGGTAACAATTAATTTTGTTACTGAAGTAGCCGGTACGGTCGCTGCGCGAAGGTTAAATTAATTGACTGAATATAGTATATTTTTACAAAAACATTTTATGTCCAGCCTCCTCTCTCAAAAAGTTCACGAGCCGCCACTGATATAAATAGCACCGATACTTCTAATTCTTCTACTTCCAGACCAACTGGTATTCATTTCATTTGCTATATTTAACAATAGACTAGTCTAATAGCACTAGAACAACCATTAGAAATGGACATTGACGGAAATCACAGCTATAAGTATTCGAGAGGGAGAGGTAGAATGGTTTGCCACTCCAATTACGAAGGAACCCAATGAATGAGTGATATATCCCCTTCAGTCGAAGGAAGAATTTAAAAAATCTTGTATGGAAACAATGGCCACAATCTATGATATAAGAAAAATGGGTAATTGAATGTCTAAAAGACTTAATGAAGACATTTTTTTCATGAGTCCCACACCAACAGAAGCTAAGGAGTACTCGCCTAGAAAGCCACAAGAGGGCTCAAAAGGCTACGACTACATCAGGCAAAAATGAGGATAAATCTTGGGGTAGAACTGAAATGATAAAGAAAACGCTGTCTTGACGAAATATCTAAAAAATTCATTCGAACCTTATCCCTCCGACTTGTACACCGAAGAGGAAAGAAAGATAATTGGCCTCCTAGATGTGCCATTCCAAATGCACCACCGGAAGCAATCAAAGAAATCATTATAAAAAATGCACCTATACGAGGAAAAATGCCATGTGACATTTGTGATGTACCATCTTTAACTAAAACGCATTAACATTTTTAGTTTGATATGTCATTCAGTTCTGTTTTGACACCCATCGACACCAAGCAACCTTGGAGATTTTTGCAGACATGGAATAAAGTGAATTTGGCGTGTTGATTGAACATTATTTCTTGCGTGGAAAATACATTATGCAAACCAATCGCTTGTTGGACATTACGGGGACTCTTCACCATCGATTGGAATGATCCACAAGTGGCTTACTGATTTTCGTTGTGGTAGCATGACCACAAAGGACCTCGAACGTTCTGGTCATCCAATTGAGGTGACAACGCCAGAAATCGTCGATAAAATCAGTGGTATGATATTGGACGATCGGCGAGTTAATATGCATGAGGTTGCTGAATCTATGGGCATTTCAACTGATCGAGTACGCAATTTTGCATAAATTTTTGAATATGACGCAGCTATCTGCCAAATGGGTGCCGCGTTTGCTTTCTTTGACAACAAGCGCGACCGCGTGATAACTTCAAAGGAGTGTTTGACGATGTTTAAAGCGCGATAATAAGGAGTTTTTGCGCCGTTACGTAACCGTGGCCGAATCATGGACCCATCACAACACACCGGAGACCAAAGAACAGTCAAAACAGTAGATTTTTCCTGGCGAACCGAAGCCGAAAAAGGCCAAAGAGGGTTGGAAAGTTGCTTAGATAATATTGATCTTCAAACCGGAAGACGTAGCCTTCTGAAGGCCCATAAGCTTCTTCAACCATGCTATACAACTGTTTTGAGAAGTTATACGTCAAGGGACCCAACATGATTTTAGATAGAAATAAAATAACCTCAGGTCATCAATTTGGATCCCACAATAAACAATATTGGTCATAGAGCAAGTACACAGACCAAATTAACAGGATCGAAATGTGAAAAAAATGACTGTTCGAATCTTTGTGACAGACAGACAATTATTTGTGAAGCAGGCCAGTGAACATACAAACCAACATACTATACACTCTGGATTAATTCAAGGAAGCATTTCAGGTCCACTATTTTACTTCCTATACACAAACGAGAGCAAGAACCACCGTAGTAACAACATATGCTGACGAAACTGCTGTATAAGTTTCCTATACTGATCCTGCATTGATATGAACATTCAACACTCCAAGGAAGTCCAATACTGGTCAAAGCCATGGCCCATCAAGACTAACGGAACAAAGTCCACACACGTAATCTTCACATTACCTAGAGATACTTGCCCTCCTGTTGAGATCAACACATATCAACTCACATAAGCAGAAGATGCTGAACATCTTGGCCTGTACTTAGACCAATATATCAACGGCACAAAACGAATACTTCAACGAAAAATTTGAAAAATCGTTTAGAATGATCACAATATACTACGTAATTATTGGAATAAAAAATTTATTGATTATTGGTGAAGATTAAATATCTATCGTATCAATCCAATCTTTGAAACGTAGATTGAATTTCACCTATTGATATGGCAATGTTCTTATCACAGCTTGACTTATGGACTACATGTTTCTATATTTTTTTTTCATAATTTGGGAACCTGTAATGTTCAAAGAACATCGTGTCCCAGCATTGGAAAGTAGGGAGCGGAGATAGGCATTCGCATTTTTCTTGAAAACTTGGAGGCTGTTGGCATAGGGAAAGACCTCACTAGGTAAAGAGTTCCACAACATCGCTGTTCGATAAGAAAATCTGGAATCTCTCATGGTGTAACAACAGACGAGATTTCTGACGAACACCAACCATGGAAATATCTATAGAAAAGGCAGATATCTCACACCTTTCTACGATATTCTAGATGGGTAAATGAACTCGTAAGTGTGACATCATCAATCAAACTAATGACTCTCTTCTGGATAGAATTTAATAGCTTCAGCGTTGTGGACGGGATAGGTGGCCACTTCCAGCAGATCGTTGATATGAAGCAAACAAAGTTGGTGCCAAGACAGACACCTGTGGAATGTTGATAGTCATTGTATCGGAGAATACTCTATCAACCACCCCATGGAGTCATCTAGCTGAGAGAAAACTCGATAGTAAGCGACAAAGTTGAGGAAACAAACCATGTGACGGGAGTTTTCCAAGAATTGGTGCCGCCAGACTCGGTCAAATGCTTTGGAGATATCCAATGAAACAGCTAGGGATTCCTCATGTTTTTCAATATATTTCTGCCATACATGTGTTACGCAGACAAGCAGGTCTGCTAACGAAAGCCATATTGCCGGTCGTTCACCATTTTGGAACACTCTAGGTATTGGATAAGCTCGATGGTGATTGCTTTAGATTATTAGGAAGGACCTTTTTTCCTTTTTTTGGAATTGGTTACACTCTAGCTGTCTTTCAGCTGGAAGGAGTAAACAATAATTTAGAATTTCGGAATTCTTACTCAATTTTTCGTGAAAATTGAATGTAAAATCCATTCCACAATGCAATTCAGGAATATCGTCTTACGAAAAACAAACCGTTCTATCAAAAGCACCACATAAATGTAACGAAGCATCACATTCATAGTTGGAAATTTAAATACGTATTTCAGCAGCTCAGTTGCCATCTTCGACAGATTCGATGAGAGGGGATTTTTTGTTCCACCGGAGATAGCACTTAGTTGCCAAAACCTTGATACCGACGGGGTGCTTAGGTTCAAAAATTGTTTGATTCTTTTGTGTTGACCTTAGGTACTATTCGTATATGTAGTAATCTTATTGCGTCGTTTCATCAACATAATCAGATCATAATTGATAGACTTGTCTGTACAGATAATTAGCGAAATATTTACAGTAGAGCTTAACGATACGATAAATCAAAAGTATTTCACCCTTGATGGCAATCTTGGTTCTCTAGCGAGATCTTAAGAATGCACCTGCTCAATTTTCCCACGAGTGAGAGAAGATAAGGAAGGTCGAAGCAAAGAACTGGCCGTTGCAAAACAACACGCTGCCGTCAACTCTCTTGCATATTGATGAGATGACCGCGATTAAATAAGATAATTTGTTAATTAATTTGCATATTAAATCATTATTCTTTTCGATAGCGTTGGCAATTTGTCATTTCGGGCTTCGCTATCAAATTCTTAATATTTCTTATTTCGTAGATTGTTATAGTCTGGATAGTTGAATGATAAACATGATTTAATCCAACCAACTTTAAAATATTCTCATAGCTCTTGGAACTAATAAACATACAAATATCACGATATATTATATATAATAATGGCAATAATTGAAGTGTATACTTAAATAAACGAAGAATACTCACTAAAGTCGGAACTTGTACGTGAGAACTAAAAAAATACGATATATTAAAATGAACGAATGAATGAATAATATCAATATTGAATCAGTAGCCTAGAATAGATATGTAAATATACAAACGCTATGAAATTCGAGGAAATAGATAATCTAACTTAATAATCTACACATAAATTATTGAATTTAAAAATCTATAAACATATGAAATTTGCAGTAATATGATTTCTTTGTAATACATCAAAATATATTCATACATATACCAGTGGCGGCTCGTGAATTTTTGAGAGAGGAGGCTGGAGATAACACGTTTTTGTAAAAATATACTCTATTCACAGCCTTTTAACCTTTGCACAGAGACCGTACCAGCTACTTCAGTGACAAAAATAATTGTTACCCAGCAAGAACCAACGTGGAGGTATAGAGTTTCTGTTGGCAAAAAATTTTTTTTTTCATTTTTTGTCTTTTATTTTTTTTGGATTTTTAATATTTTTCCTTTTTTTTTGGAATTTTTCATATTTTTTTTTTAAATTAATTTCATTAACTTTTTTAGATATTAACGGAATTCTACGGTCTTTAGTTTGCGAAAAATGATCAATAATATTATCAAAAAATGTATCATTTTGTTTTAAGTGTTTTACTAAATCTTTTTCAATAGATATTAAACATTGTATAAACGATTTTGGCCCATTGTATTTGGCATGTAAGTTTTAATTCGTCTGAGAGTAGAAAATGATCTCTCCACCGATGCCGACGTGACAGGAATGGTGACTGTCAAACAAAGTAGTTTATGAAACTGAGGTAAAACTTGTTACAAATCATTGTCTATCATATATTTTATCACATCGGTGTGAATGTCGTACTGGCCTAAAATATCTTTATCCGAGTATATAACGCATAATTCATTGTGCAGTGCTATTTTATCAAAAAAATTATATTTTGGAACTAAGTTATACAAAAAACTTCAATTCATGTAAATCCGAAAATCGAATCTCAATTTGACCTTTAATAGTATCTAAAATTTCATAAAAAAAGTGTTTATAATGTAGTTTCTTGTCTACCAAATTATATGTTTTCCTCCTTTAACAATATTCTGTTTACCGGTTAATTTAAACTTAATACTCGATGTAATAGTTTCCTGCGATTTTTCATGTCTGTCTATACCACGAGCAAAATTTTTCAAATCATCATAACCCGAGTGCCGCCAACATGAAGTTGTATCAGATGTAAATAGCAAGCAATACCAGCAATATAATTTATTGTGTACCTCAGATCCCGTTAACCATAAATATTTTTTACAATTATCTTATCAGCATCAAATGATCGATTTTGAAACATACCTGTCATCACTAATCTTTTCAGCAACTAAATCACTAATCATTTTAACGTTTAATAACCAAAGAACTCTTTGTTAATAACTCACCGAACAGATAAATTATAACTTAACCTTACATCGCTTCGCGAAACAAAAACAACAACTGACAGAGCTCGTTTGCAGCGGCGACGAGTGATCGTATTTCATACGACCGCCGGGTGCGTACGAGAAGCTAGCCTACATAGGGTGTTGCCATATTCGCTGTTTTACCCTATTTGTGAATTGAACTGGTTGGAAATACGGCAACTGTGTTGACCACATGTATTTAGCGTTTGAGATATATACAGAATCTAGCCTCTGGCCACTGTTGCCAGATTAAAAATAACTACTGAGAACGAGGAATTAATTGTAAAATTTAAAGAATTATCAGAGAAGCAGGAAATAAAATGGAGAATGATCATTAAGATAAATTGGTGAGGAGGCTGAACCTCCTTAGCCTCCTTCGAGGAGCCGCCACTGACATATACATACATAAATACATTCATAACAAAGTGTTAATGTGACCTATTTCCCGAAAATCTTTATATATAACATATTCATACATACATACATATACATACTGTGTGTCCGTAAAGTATGGAACAAATTCATTTTTAGGTAAACAGGTCATTTTAAGAAATAATCCTGAAACACGTTGATTTTTGATGTTAATTTACCGTATTTTAAAATAATAATCTAATATACAGGGTGAATTACGTTCGAGTAATGACGTCACCGTCATTTTTTTTAAATGGAACACCCCCATTTTGTCTCAATTTTCGGATTACTCTAGCTGAGCTGATTCCAAAAATGTATCACATGTTGATTCCAATTGGTACAGGGTGGACAAATTACAATAGTTCTGTGTGTGCTCATAAAGTAACGCGTAACATTTTTTATTAGGTAAATTAACAATATTATCAAAAATACTTATTGTCTAGCGGCAATTGGTTTAAATGTAACACCCCGTAGTTTGCTACATGTTTAGAGTAATAAAAATGAGCTGTTTCCAAACATGTTTGGTACTTGTGATCTAGCAGACAGAATATGACAAAAAATATTTCTTATCAATTTACAAAAAACATAGTCGTCTACTTTTTTGGGAAATGTCATTATTTGTTTAGTAATTTATTGATGTTCAGTGACAGTTTAGTACTACAATATTTTTGGTATTCGTGAATATTCGAATGATTGCTTAGATTTAATTGGAAGTAGAAATGGAGTTAAGTGTAAAACAAAGAATTGAAATACTTATGATGATTGGGTATGGAGACAGATCGCGAACTCAGATGGAAGTGTGCAATTTGTTTAATGATAAATATCCAGAAAGACCTATAACGCGTTCAACAGTCAGTAAGATTGAAACGAAATTTCTAGAAATTGGTAATGTAGAAAATGTACGCAAATCAGGTTGTCCCCTTGCAAATGCTGATACAGCATTAGATGTTTTACTGAGTTTTGAAGAAGATGCGCACACTTCTGTTCGTAAAGTTAGTCGCTATATCGGTGTTAGCAAAACAACGGTACACAAACTATTGAAGCTTGAAAAATGGCATCCTTATAAAATTAAACTTGTGCAAGAATTAAACGAAGATGATCCCGATAGAAGACTCCAATTTTGCGAAGAAATGATGGATAAATGTCACCGAGACCCTCTCTTGATACAAAACATTATTTTTTCTGATGAGTCCACTTTCATGTTGAATGGTGAGGTTAACCGTCAGAATTGTAGATACTGGGCAAAAGAAAACCCCCACTGGATGCGTGAGCATCATACACAATACCCTCAAAAGGTAAATGTATGGGCTGGAATTGTACGAAATCGAATCATCGGACCCTACTTTTCGAAGGTAATTTAAACGGGGCAACGTACCTTGAGTTTTTAAGGGGGTATCTCGTACCTACTTTACGTAATTTGTTTCCCAGCAGACGTAATCCTGGAGGTTTTGATGAAAGTTTATGGTTTCAACAGGATGGTGCACCTCCACATTATGCTGTAGATGTTAGAAGGTACCTAGATGAAATTTTTCCGAACAGGTGGATTGGTAGACGTGGACCCACTGAATGGCCAGCGAGGTCACCAGATTTAAATCCTTTGGATTATTTTCTGTGGGGGCATCTGAAGAATGTTATTTATAAAACGAAACCAGCAAATATTGCAGATGTACAAGAGAAAATTCGAACAGAAATAAACAATATTACGCAAGAAACCATACACAAGGTTCAACAAGAATTTGTACACCGTTTGGGTTACTGTCAAATACAGCAAGGGGGCAGTTCGAACATTTATAAAGTCATGTATTCCAGCATATTCTGTCCGCTAGACAATAAGTATTTTTGATAATATTGTTAATTTACCTAATAAAGAATGTTACGCGTTACTTTATGAGCACACACAAAACTATTGTACCAATTGGAATCAACATGTGATACATTTTTGGAATCAGCTCAGCTAGAGTAATCCGAAAATTGAGACAAAATGGGGGTATTCCATTTAAAAAAAATGACGGTGACGTCATTACTCGAACGTAATTCACCCTGTATATTAGATTATTATTTTAAAATACGGTAAATTAACATCAAAAATCGACGTGTTTCAGGATAATTTCTTAAAATGACCTGCTTAGCTAAAAATGAATTTGTTCCATACTTTACGGACACACTGTATATGATCACAATATACAGGGCGTTTCAGAAAGACCTCCCGTAAATGCAAGGGACGGTAGATTTTACAAAAAAAATCCGATTTTTCATATAAACTATGGTCCTATCTTTCGTTTCGAAGATACGCCCTCTACAGCATAATCTGAAACTAACTAAACCATCTTATTCGGCGTTCTCTGAAACCCCCGAACCAGATTTCAACGAAATATCTGTAGCTGCACAGTGCACAGGAGCTACAGTAAAATTTCATTAAAAAAAATTAAATTCAACGGCCCTGTATCTCAGAAACGAAAGAAGATAGGTCCATAAATTATATGGAAAATCTGAATATTTTTGTGGAATCTACCGTCCCCTGCATTAACGGGAGGTCTTTCTGAAACATCCTGTATAACCCAAAACTCTAAATGATTTTTTATCTTCCAGTTTTTTTACTCATATACACACATACACATACACATATACATTATATATAAATCCTTGGGTAATACGTCACACTAACACTCAGACTATTAAGGGTCACGGTCACAACCGTCAACCTCAAAAGAACCTCGCTCACAAGTTTCATCCCATTCCAAAAAATAATTTGCCGAATTCCCTGAAGACGACGATAGTACCAGGATGCCCTGGGCTCCAGGTGCGTGATAGATCGAATCTGGCACCGGAATCGTGTTCAGCGGCCCCAAAAGCCCCCGAGATACAAATTTGGTTGCATTTCAGAGCATATTAAAAAATAATTCATGGAGATGACCTAGGTCATCAGGGTATCCTGACCACCAGGTTACTATTGAGTGTATTGGTTATGACCGGCAACCTCGAGAGATCCTCCCCAATAAGGTTCGCTCTATTGCAAAAGATATTTTCCTGAACTCCGTGGAGACGAAGTTTTTATTGGGAACATATCGTTTTTTGTAATTCTGAAAACAATTTCACTGGGCTAACTATTATCACAGATAATATAAATAAAATAATCCAGATTAAATGACCATAGATAAAAACAGTCTTTGTGAATACACATAAATAAAACTTTGTGAGATCTCCATAATCAGCAACCCCAAAAACGTCCCAGTAAGAAATTCTGACCTATTTTGGATATATTTGGCCATTTTTTCAACATTTTAAATATTAACACCTGAAAGTGCATTCAAAAAGATACATTTTCCTCTGTAGAAATGTTAAAATGCACATCATGAAAAAATAGACTGGTAACTTTTCTTTTAAATGACCTCTAGAATCGATTAAAAAGAACTTTACTTTGGTCTTTTGTTCTTTATTTCCTCGACTAGTAGGAATTAAAGAGAAAACACCCAGTTGTGGATGTTCGAACAAATTCATTTAAGATCTAACGGTTTAAAAAAAAATTCACGAGGAAATTTTTTAATAATCAACAAGTCTTTCCAAATACTAGGAAGATCAAGATGGGCTATAGGGATCTGAAATGATGGTTAGGTACCTGCTTTACCATTCCAGTATGGCGGACGAGTTGTCACATTATTTGTTTACGTACATATAAAGCAATGCGTATATCTTGATTTTGTTTCTAATTTAAGAGGTGATCCTCACAAAACAGAAAGCCAAATTATTAAAAATAATGGTTCTATTTTAAGTATGAAATGTTCTTGCAAGGCAGGACAAGGGGGACAGTGTAAACATGTCATGGCAACATTATTATATTGCTACAAGTAAGAGGTTATGTTAACATAAAAATATCAATATATGATTATTAATATTGTTATTACTAGAAAGAAAATAAAAGTTACCGATTGACTGATAACATCAAAGAAGTAATAAGGAACATTTTCAGCTTACAGTCAACCAGCAGTCTGCACAGTTGGCTTGACAAATTAAATGTATGTGAAATGAACGACTGTTTTAAAAGTATAACCCAAAGTGTAGAAGGAGCTTATATTTTCATCTGTGAGGAAAGTAGTTTAATTATGATTTCTGGAAAAGTCATAGGAAATATCGTATAACAGGTTCCAGAGTTAACGAAATATACACTTATGCCTCTAATAAAAATGCCAATTGGAATCAAAAAACTAATACGTACTTCAATCCGCAAGAGTTCAGGAGTGACTACACAAACCGGGATTGCGAGTGAAGATAAAGCCATAGAAAAATTCATCTCAGTTTCAACAACAGAGGCAGTCGAAGTGGGTTAAATTATTTCTACAAAAAATTATTGGCTCGCTTACTCTGCTGATGGTGTAGTTGTGAAGAATAGTAAATCCAAGTCTTTACTAGAAATAAAATGTTCTGTAAAAGGATCAGAAATGACAATTGAGGAAGCTTGAAAATGTTTATAAGTGTATAACACAGTAAAAGAAATACAACTTGTTAGGTTAAGTTAGGTAAATAATAGAAATATAACTTGTTACTCTTTTGCACAGAAAAATGTTATCAAACGGGTTTCATTTATTGTTTGTTATTAAGTATATTATTCTTACAAGCTACTGAATGTACAATACATTTTTAATTCTTCCTCCAAAATACTCTAAAAACTCTAGTAATACATATCTTTATATGTAAATAATATTTTTTTGTGACAATTCGTTGTTTCGGCGTAGAAAACACCAGAGGGCGGTAATGTCATTTCAGGTCCCTATAGTTTTAAGGCAGATATGATTACCCAAATTACCCTGATATTCTTGGGTATGAGGTTTGAGCGGAAAATGTCATTGTTTGAAGCCTTTATCAATCATATTGGTTAAGGGTGATTATATAATTTTACTATGTGACCAAAATTATTGAAGATATCATTGCTATCGAATGATAAGCCCGCCAAAAACTATTTATACGTTCCGTTTGTTTCAGGAATAATTAAACGAACATTCAAGGAAGTTGTATCCAGGTAAATTAGGGGTGGTTAGAACCCCTGCGAAGAGACGTTATGCATGGCCTATTGATCTGTTGGTGAGGTCACCCTTTATACACGTGTACGTCATAGGGCCCGGCATGTGTAGTATATGTGTAGGCATCGTCAGAGCAAAGTGCCAGGTGCATTCTCTACGTGGGAACTAACATCTCCACGATATTCCCAGGCTCTAAGCACACCGTACGGAGCACCTGCCACTACGTTACTACGTTACTGACTATTGTTGACATACGCTAATCCCATCTATCCCATACATAATGCACGCGTAATGCACGTACAAGGATTTTCTATACAAATATCCACCCCTCCACCTACTCAACGTTTTCTAACCGTCTTTACGTATGTCCATTGCGATAATTGTACGTCCTCACATTAGCTGCCCCTCAAATCAGAGTGTATCATGTGTGCTCTTATCAATATTCTCCCTCCTAACCTTGACATTTTTAATATATTAACATAAATAATGATTCTTGACCCAATTATGAATTATATTTAAATTCTCGGGAAATGGGTCACACTAACACATATGCTTATTATTTTCGTCTTTACGTATTTAAAACGGGATTTATCGCACCAATTTCAATTAAAAATACCCACGTCAACGAAACGAACAGGAACATGAATAATCGAAATAGTAACACAATAATGTTTTAAATATATGGATCAAAAAGCCACTGCATAGCAATCTACATCTAATATTCGAAGTCATCTCATGCAATGTTTGAATACGACTGAAACCAGTAAGTATCGACTTACGAACCAGATGTTAAAGATTTATGAGGTAATAGAAAAAGGTTGTCAGACTTTATTAAAAATAATGATATTTAGGCATTCTACCCAAAATATACTTTTAACATTATAAGGACGCATGTAGGAATTTGCAAGGGTTTTAATTAATTAAATTAGTACAAATCTGACTTAATGACTGAATATTTGATCTATGATTTACAGACTTGAAGTCATGTTTTAAGTGAATCATCTCCAGAATAGATCTTTTATAATAATTGGTTTTCTTAGTTAAAATATTGACATTTTTGTAATCGAAATGATGGTTATAATCAGAATAGTGTTTAGCAAGGGCGTAAGCATAGTGTGACCTATTTCCCAATAATTTGTTTATAATATATTATAAATATTTGAAATTTGAAAAATACTCTTCATCATACTTGTCTGAAAACACCTTGTTTTCATCCATTTTCACGATGACGTAAAGACGACCATTTCAGAACAGCCCACGAAAGACTTTTCCCGATCTTTTTTCCCTGCGCTAAATGGAAAAAAAATCAATTAGAGTTTATATGAAAGAATCATAGAAAATTCCGAAACCAATTATGTCTTACTCTCAATTGTAATCACATTGGATCGACATAAGTTGAGTCCGGCATCTATTGATTGCCTTGTGCTTCTAACCTAACCTAACCTAACCTAACCTAAGACCTACTAACTTACCTAACCTAGTCTAACCTACTAACCTAACTTTGTTGATATAGAATGCAAATATTGTAATCGCGTTAATCTTAACACTCTCATAATAACCAATAATGATTTTTTATTGTACCCCCTTTTTTCTAACCTAACCTACTAAACTAACCTAACATATCCTAATCTAACCTACTAACCTAACTCTGTTGATATAGAATGCAAATATTGTAATCGCGTTAATCTTAACACTCTTATTATAACCAATAATTATAATTTGTTGTACCTTCTTTTTTTCTGACCTAACCTAACCTAACCTAGCCTAACCTTTTTTTTCTATAGAGAGGAAATGCTTTATGCACACCAGGAGCTTTGGTTCTATCACTCCAGGTAGTGCAGGACTCACCATCATATTCACCCTTTGGTCCGGAGCCACGTGAGTATTTCTCAAGATCCAAAGGGCAGTCTATCTTTAAAGGACTCTATTGGTCATTCGTCTCTTCAACATTGATTATCTATTTCATCGAAACGAATTGCGCGATCGGTGTATTGTACCATAATATTGTTGATGGCCATATTCATGGACTCTGTGTCTTAGTAAAATTGTGATGGGATTACCCATAACATATAAGCCATCCATATTATACCTATCACCAGAGCTCGAATCGTTGGTGATGACAGAATTTTTTGACATGAGATTTTTTTAATTTCGCGAAACTACAACAATGAAGCGCCCATTATCTTTCACATCGTCTGAACTCAAACGTGAATCATCTCTACGACATGATCCAAAGAACCCAGCAGCTCCTCATAATCAATAAAGCAAAGACTCGACCTGTCCTGGAGTAAATATGTTTCGAGTTCGACTACCAAACATACGCTGAAGCTCTTGGATTCGATTCAGAAGAGAGCTATTCGTTTGATTGATGATGTTACACTTACGAGTTCATTGACCTCTCTAGAACGTCATATAATGGTGAGAGATCTATCCCTTTTCTATAGATATGTTCATGGTCGATGTTCATCATAAATGTCTGTTATTCCACCACGAGAGATTCTAGATAGACTAGACGAGATCAAACTGAAGTTGGGGAAATATTTACCTTTTGATGTCCTTTCCCTATGCCTATAACCTCCAATTCTCCGAAAATAATTCGAATGCCTATCTTCTCTCCCTACATTTTACTGTTGGATCACACGATGCTCTTCAAACATTTAGGTTTCCCTCTTGTGTAATTAACGAACAGAAAAAAAACAATAAAATCTTTTCTGCCAGTAGATATTGTTCATCTAAAGCTTCACATAAAAATGTAGTTACTTGTTCTGCTGTTAATATCCTGAATTTTTTTGATATACAGGGTGTCTTCGAACTGCGTGGCTAAAATAAAACCGAAGATTCTTTGATTCGAAAAAAATTTGATGAGCCTTTTTACTTTTGCCTCAAGTGTCTTGTTTAGCCGGTAGAGGGCTTCAAAGTTGCAAAAATAATTTTGTTTTTTCGGTATAACTTGAGAACGTGATGGAGGACTTTCACAATATTTGGCAGGTGAGTTACTGTCAATAATAGCCGTTTTTGAGAGTGGAGCATAGAGCCTTAGATACCATAGAAATGGCTCACTACACTTCACTTCACTAACACTGAAATGGTTAATATCTCGATAAAACACGAATAATAAAAACAATAGAAATGGGGAAACGATGTGATTATTTAGGAAAAACAAATGCTAAATTAAAAGAAACAACAAAACTTTTTGGGAAATCGCTAAGGCATCAATTGTTCGAAATGTTCCCCATTTTCCTGAATACACAAATTAATTCGTTTCAAGAAATTTGATTGAACTCTGGCTAGTACTTCAGGATCATTCTTCAATAAATCCGCTTCATGATTAATTCGTTGCAACAATTCCTCTCGTGTGTTCACTGGAGCTGCATAAACTTTCGACTTCAAAGCGCCTCATAGAAAGAAGTCGCAGGGCGTCAAATCAGGGGAGCGGGCCGGCCAGTTCACTGGTGCATCGTGTCCTCTACCTATCCAGCGATCTGGATATTCCGCATTCAAATGTCGCCTCACAGCTAATGTGAAATGAGGAGGTGCACCATCATGGATAAACCAGGCCACGACGAATGTGTAAGGGCAAGTCTTCCAACAGTTCAAGTAGCCTTTGTTCCAAAAAGTTCAAGTAGTTCTCCCCGTTCAATCGATCGGGTATAACGGTAGGGCCAATAATAAAGTTATCCACAATTCCAACCCAAACATTGATTTTAGTTTGATTCTGAAAACATGTATCTTCCGTTTCATGAGGATTTTCATCAGCATAGAAAGTTCATTATGGAGGTTAAAAAGACCACATCTCGTGAAAGTATCTTCGTCCGTGAACCGAATTCTTCTACAAAAATTGGGGTTTGCGTTTTGTCTTTGGACAATAAGCCGACAGAAATCTAGCCGATGACCTGGATCCATGGGCAATAAGTCTTGAACTGTTTTAATATGATAGGGATACAACAGTTCTTCTTTCATTACATTATGAACTAATGCTTTTGAGGCTCCAATACGAAGTCCCAAACGTAGTGTGCTTATCCCAGATTCAGTTTCAACCGCTTCCAGTATCGCTTCTTCGAGCTCTAACGTCCTTCTTGTTCGTCTGCGTCCAGTTTCTCTGCGATTTGCTTCAAATTTGCCAGTTTCGCGAAGGTTTGCCGATTTGGAATTCTGCGATGCGGATATCTTTCCCTTCTCCGGCCATTGCAACGACGAAGTCCATAAATCAATAACATATCAACCATTTCAGTGTTAGTGAAATTTTGAGCCATAATTTTATAAAATTTTTACGGAAAGCAAAGTAAAAACTGACAGTTTTGAGAATGAATTCTTCAAATGCCAAAATGACATTAGAAAAGCAAAGGCAACTAAGGTATTTTAATCAAGTAAAATTAGTAAGCCAAAATTGCAGAGACTCGAAAATTAATTTTTTCAAGCTAATCCGTTGATTTTATCAACATTATCTAGGAGTAAGAAAAGTTTTCAAATTAGATAAGCTATCTACATCGAGTGAATTACATTGACCACAAAAAAGTTCTGGACACCTTTCCCGTTACATCCTCAAGTTTGAGCCATTTCTATGCTCTCTAAGGCTCTATGCTCCGCTCTCAAAAACGGCTATTATTGACAGTAACTCACCTGCCAAATATTGTGAAAGTCCTCCATCACGTTCTCAAGTTATACCGAAAAAACAAAATTATTTTTGCAATTTTGAAGCCCTCTACCGGGTAAACAAGACACTTG
Source organism: Endomychus coccineus (assembly GCA_958510875.1). Taxonomy (NCBI): domain Eukaryota; kingdom Metazoa; phylum Arthropoda; class Insecta; order Coleoptera; family Endomychidae; genus Endomychus; species Endomychus coccineus. The sequence continues at coordinate 136,709,215 of OY294070.1, forward strand.
AGGCAAAAGTAAAAAGGCTCATCAACTTTTTTTCGAATCAAAGAATCTTCGGTTTTATTTTGGCCATGCAGTTCGAGGACACCCTGTATACCCTATAGCCTGACGCTTGAAAAAAATCAATAATAGTTTATGAATATTTTATGTTACCAACATTTTCTTTGATAGCCAAACGACTATTAGCATAAAAAATCGACTCAATAACGTGGAAGATTTCTTATTCTTTGCTTTTTCAACAAATCAAACTAAAAGAATATCATTATTAATTTTGGAAATATAGCTATATAGCTGTAGAAATCCTAAAACATCCAAATAATTTAAACCGTGACTCAGGATATTACCTTCCCAACATTTGGAAACTTATCCTCGAAAATTCCACTTCGCACATGATCACACAACGGCAAGGTCAGAATGAAGGCAGTAAGCTGTGTAGCGTGAAGGATTTTTCCTACAATAAATACGCCTACAGAAACCATTAAATTCAGTTTCAGTTCAAGCCTCAAGCCTGCCCTGAAGATGCAACCTGTAATGGTTGTCGAAACGTCCGCATCAAGTTGTGACGCGGAATCCATCCGGAAGCCAAGATTATTCAAGATAGCTATTCGCGGAAGTCTACTATTCAAAATATATATACTTTCCGTAAATTTATTAGTTTTATTTAACATTCCTTCCTTGATTCAAACATTCCAGAATTCTTCGGTTAAATCGAACCGTTAAAGATTCCTGATATGTTTATCCGAAGAACAAGTTTAAAATCCATTTTTCTAAATTAGATAGTAGTGTTTTATTTACGGATGTTGGGTGGTCCTGCCCTGAAGAGTTTTCGGATGTGAAGAATCTTGTCCCCCAACAGGACCTCCGTCAACTCCGACCCTGCTACCAGCTTTTAATTTATAAATAATGTTGCAATTTCTAAAACCAGTTCAGAATTGAATTCTGGTGCCTGACACGTTGAAATTTGATTGTGACCATAAAGAATATTGATTTATTGGCAGGTAGTTAACGTTCGAATCATTTTATGATCGCTCAATGACAAAGTTGTTAAATAGTTATCCGTTACGTTGTACGAAAAATAAGCAATTGTCGTAAAAAAAATGCCTTGATAAAATAAAATCATAATTAACTACTTTGTAGTTAAGTGAAAAACCACCATGATGGTTGATTTATGAAGCAAATTGAAAGTTATTGAATCGGTTGGTTTTATAAATCTGGTATAAATGTTTTGTAATACTAGTTTAGAATAAGTCAAATATGTATGGAAAGAGTATACAACTTGAAAAAACGCGGAATGTCTTGTGACAGCCGAATCAATTTGTCTTCCTTGGCAACGTGTAAAACACCTACGCTATTTATTTCAAACCAGGCAAGTTTTGGTCCTTGTCGATTAGACGATTTATGATTGTATGTAGAACATATGTACATTATTATCCTGTCTTAAATTCAAGGGTTGCCTTTCATTTTTACTTCCCATCACTCTATGTAGTGTAAGTGTTTTGTGGCAAGGTAGTTCCGTTTCAAGTGGTATTTTTTAACATCCATGTTTTTCTGGGGAAGGAATGAAACGTGTTAAATAACCTCCTTCAGAATCAGAAATTATGAGTAAAGGAAACATTCCAATTCAAACATGATGTCTTGCCTCTGCAGGTGAAGACTAAAAAAAAAAATACGTGTGGCACTCGGGGACTGGCGCGGTAAAGCTATTGCATAGCATTTTTTCTCAACTTATGCAATTATAATTATTTTTTTTTTTTAATTTATGCAGTATTTTTTTTTCTTTGATATTAATTCAAGATTTTTCTTTGATATTCATTCAAGTTATACTTTTTGAGCGTGGTGACCGATAAGAAAACAAATTTTTTTCTTTTATTGAATAAATGAGAAGTTAATATCGTTTAAATATTTTAATTATCTTACAATACATGTAGGTTATTCAGGAATTTGTTATCATTGAAACTATAGGTTTATGGTAACTGAATAACTGAAATAAGAGACATAAGTTTGAGACTTGATATCCTCTAAATATCTGGAAAATACCGCGTCAATGGTGGTCCCATATTTTGTTGTGGATTCTTGTGGATCATTATTCATTTTCAAATTCAATTTTTCCGAAAGAAAGATTGTCAACCGCTCTGATTTTTCATCAGCGAAGTTGATGTTGAAATCGCCAGCCAAGATAAGTGGAAATTTATTACCATTTGTACCAAGTATTTTCGACTCTTCTTCAGTGTACTCCAGTAAAGTGCGATGGATAAAATGCTCTACCTCGTCCAATTTTGGATTCGGAGAAATGTAAATTGCTACCATTACTATGTGTAGGCCATTTCTAAGTTTGCATGAGCACGCACAAATATCTCAGACAAATGAGCGCCTAACATTAACATCGCTATATTTATTTCAATATTCGGAGTCATAATATTAGTCACATTATCATTATTTTGGTAAATAGCTATCACACCTCCTGGAACAGTATCTCGTTTGAATTGAACAATACAATTGAAATTAGGTATTTCAATCGGATTATCATGCGCCATGCAAGATTCGGTAAGAAGTAACACATTTGTTTGTCTCGTAACTGAATCTTGTAAATCGTATTTGTGACTATTTAGACTTTGGCAATTGAAAGTCATTATTGAAATGCCATTTCTATTACTAATGAAATCTAAGACACTTTGAGCTGTCGTCTGAACACTATTTAAAGGCAGTCTTTTGAATTCTTGCAACAAAGATGCAGTCGATGCAGCTTGCCTTCGATTATTAGAAAACTTGAATGTAGAATTATCGTTTTTTGTCGTGATATACAATTTTTCAATATTAGTCACCCAAAAGAGCGCAACATAAACGAGTTCCTGTTATTTTTCGTTACGGAATTACGCGTAGCGAGCTCCTAGAGGCATATGTCAAAATGATTTCGTTCGTAGCTAATTACAGAGGACGTCTGGAGTTCATGCAATTATGTTTTTAGATAATTCGAACCTTCTAATTTCGATAGGCCACGTGAAAATCCCGAAGTCTAAAGTGCTAGAGTGTTATAACATTCGTATAAAATAGCGAAATTTCTCACTTTTAGAAACTTCAAATTAATTAATTAATTTGACACATATTAGGTGTTTAGGTCTTACATTATTTTTCGTTACGGAATTTCTTGATTCGGTCGTCGCGCTCAAAGCCCGCGATAAAAGCTATATGCAATAGCTTAATATTTGCTCACAGTTCCTGATTATAAAACCTGTGAATTTGAATACTTTCAAGCATAACAGTTGCAGTGATATTCCTGGATGGAAATGTTAACGGAAAGTGAACATTTTGTAACATCGAGGATACATTATTTGGCAAATTTGTTGTGATTTTGAACATTTTTAAAATTATTATGACAATAATTATTCACAATATCAGTCTACTTTTTAGGGAACCTAGTGTAGGTACAGATGGTTCCTCATACATTTTATAAATTGTACTTTTAAATAAATCCACATCATTCTCGTCAGTACTTCTGAATGTACCAGAGTCGAGTGACTTTTTTCTAGGAATAATATCCTTTACCGAAGAAAAAGAAGAACTTCTTAAAGCAGACCTTTCTGCTAGAGCATCACTTCATCATCATCATCATCGTTTTAGGGGAGGGGGTTTGTCCCCAAATGCAACTAGGCTACTTAGTCCCCCGTCGTCATTAGAAGCCTATTCTATTCTAGCAGGTTTGTGGCCCGCCAGAAGCCTTTGACAAGCCTTGTCCCAGGTTTGTGGCCCGCCAGAAGCCTTTGACAAGCCTTGTCAAGTCACTCTGGGGGACTTGAGAGCTCCCCCAACCGACCGGCTGTCTGTGCAAATATATACAGGGTATTCCACGAGAGCCATCCGTTAGAAGTTTTCGTGGTTAGAAAAAAGTTAGAATTCTGAAATTCTGGGTTCCAGATTTATCCAAGATTTTCTTTCTTTTCAAAATATTTTCAAGATCATACTACTTCCTGTTACACCAGAAGTCGCCATCAACTTCCTTATTTTAAATGGAACACCTGGTATATTATTTCATTTTTAGATTCCTGAGAAAATTTCATAGTGGAATATACTCCGAAGTTCGTCTGGACTTATATTAGTAAGCGCATGGTGAACACGGTTCAACAATTCCTCTCTAGTTTGTACCGGCCTAGAGTACACTAGTTCTTTTATGCGACCCCAGAGGTAAGAATCCAAGGGGTCAAATCGGGATGATCTGGGTGGCCAGTTCCAAGGTCCTCGCGGCCCAATTCACGGATCCTCGAACATCAGTGACAATTGCCGGTGTACAGCTATAGTGGAATGTGCTGGAGCTCCATCAAGCTGATACCAACTGTTTGCTCTATCACGTGGAGGTAGGGCATGTAGAAAATCACTAACAAACCCTCTCAGTATCTCCAGATATCTTGCCGCATTTAAATTTTGGTAGAACATTTGGAGTTTGATCACCTTTTGATAAAAATATGGATTAATAAGAAAACCACTGGAAATAGGTATAGGGAATGTTATAGCAAATCGATGCAGAATCAAATTCTGCATCCGACCATCCAATAAAATACAGGATGTCCTATCTGAAAAAACGAGCTTTTTCAAGTTTTAAAATGATGTAATTGGTCATTAAATTTTGGATACCCTGTATGCGATAAATCAGTCAATATGGCATTCGAAAGAATCATTCCTGTGCTTCCGTTTACCTCAGAAGCGCTTTCCACCAATCGAAATTGGTTAAAGGGCGCAATGCTCAAAACAGCGCTACATCTGTAAAAATTTTCAAAAAAATCAAGATATCTAAGAAAAAATTGAAAATAGGTATAGGGAAACCTGATGGAATCCACTATGAAATTTTCTCAGGAATCTAAAAATGAAATAATATACCAGGTGTTCCATTTAAAATAAGGAAGTTGATGGCGACTTCTGGTGTAACCAGAAGTAGTATGATGTTGAAAATATTTTGAAAAGAAAGAAAATCTTAGATTACCCTGGGACCCAAAATTTCAGAATTCTAATTTTTTTCTAACCCCGAAAACTTCTAACGAACGGCTCTCGTGGAATACCCTGTATATATATACCTATTTACATAGTTTCTCGGCAGGTTTTCCATGGCACAAGTCAATATTGCGTAGACCTTCGCCTGAAAAACCGTTGCAGTAAGCTCCTAGAGTCACTGAGATAGTGACCTTTGGTCTTTTGAGATACACTCCCGCCCCAGAAGCCTAACCTACCTTGGACCTATCTGTGAACCTACGAGCCCGTCTATTGGCAGTAGGGTGGGAGTTTCGTTACTCCAATCTCCTCTATCCGGGATGAGGATTTTGGGAGAAGTGAGACATATAGCAGGAATCATGCTATCTTGCTTAATTTCTAGTATGGGGCATTTAGAGATTGCCTCATTTAAAATCGATGAGTGTCTACGAGAGTAGTGCGTTTTGGTCCAGTGGCCTAGGCAGGTGGTAATCTGGCGAGAGCGTCAAGGGCTCTCGTTCGAGCCGGCCTAATACTAGACGACTTGAATTAAAATCTCGTTTTAGCAAAAATTGATTTACATTTCTAATTATTTGTTTAGCATCGGGAGATGAATGATTTTCTCTGAAAGTGACACTATCAGAACAAACCCAAGTCGCCGCGTTCTGACAATAGGACAACAAAAATCGCTGGCCGGAAAACCAATAAGAGCTAAAAATAAGAATAACAATTTTATATTTGTATTATTAGGTATACATTACCTCCGAATGGTCTATTTCTACCTACTTAAAATGGTATAATATGGGTTACCGGTAAATGAAATTTGTATATAATCCGGCTCTGCCCGAAAAGGTGGTAAATTTGGGGCTTTTTATGGCTAGGGAAATTTATTGCATTTTATGATCTCATGTTACGAATAACTAAGTTAAATTTATGCAGTCCGTAATTTTGTGATGGTTTGAACAGTATTAGAATAAACGTCACTTACAAACACTTACTCTAGTGAATTCTCGATGATGAAGAAATTTAAAGAGCTAGAAATTTATATAAAACCATCCCGCATTGTGGTGATGTCACTTTTGTAAAAGCATAATAATTTTTTCCAAATTATCGTTAAGCCAGAAAAAAGTTTTAATTGTTATTTAAAATTTTCATAAATAAACCAGGAATTTATTTCACGTGCTTGAATATAGTTTATAACGTAACATTATTGCAGAGCTCGTGATGTTGCATTCAAATTATACGTATAATTGACATAAAAACTTACTCATAGTTTAAAATAATTACTTTGTTGTGATTATACTCGAGTAAACGTCCGTTACAAGATATAATTTACCAAACACTCCTAGAGAGAGATGGAGAGACGACAAAAGAAACGGTTTGGAATTAACGTTCGATATGAAGCAATGAATATCGCTTTAGCTAAAGAAGGACAGACAGACGGAGAACGGTTCGAACGCGTGGTGAGCGCGAGCTAAGATTGTGCATGCGCCCCTTGGTCCGAGCGTATTGCTAGGCTGCGTGTATATAACGCTATTTCTTCGCTCATGCCCAGCACACTTCGATACAGTGCTCGGCTAACAATCACGTACGTCTTGCGCTGCTGAAAAAAAGTTTTCGAGTTACGTAGAAAATCATAACAACGTTCGAAAATGTGCCTGATCAAAGAAAGTGCCGAAAAATCTATCAAAAAGACGCCCAAGTCGCCTTGGAGAAGACACATATCCGAGGTAAGTTTGATATTTATTTAGTATTTTGAACATTTTAGCGCTTTTTATTTTCACGACATTGAGAATGGATTCTGGTTATTTTTCATAATTTTTTTCCAATTTATCATTTGACGTTAATTGATTGACTATACTCAATTGAAAAACTGAATACATATTATAATGAATTTTAATATTATTATCAAATTATCTTCATTCAATCGAAATATATTATATTCATATTTATATATGCAAAAATCATCATCACGTAATGATAAATTCAAAAGAAATTCAATTATGACTTATCAAATTAGTTTTTACCCCCTCCATAGACTTAAATCTGTCACTAAAACGTCATCTACAACCAATGATTTGAAAATTAGTTAAAAGAGTTCTGAATATTGATAATTAAAATTAAAAGTAATGATATTTTTACTATGCAAGATTGAATTATGATTTTAAGAGCTTTTAAAATTGACTATAACTAGTTTTACATATTTTAATTTTTTTATCTGTTTCTTTTCATATTCATACAAACTGTGAGATAATAAAGATAAATATTATTGATGCTTTTATTCTGTATCGTTGTTAAATCCACTTTTATACAATTACAAACAAAATTTAATGATGTATCGTTACTTTTAACCTCAAAAACCAGATAAGATATCATATCATAGTATCTTACTGACTATTGATATTGTAATTGTATATCAAAACAAAACAACTTTTTCAATATTTTATTCCTTCCCCTACTTTTCATTCAATCCAGTTTTCTACTTTTTCAAGGTATCTCTTAATTCATGTAGAATGTTGAATGTTCTTTATCCAATTATAGTGAAAGAATCAAAATCATTGCTGGATCTAAATTAATTCTTCAAAAATCAATCTGACAATTACCGTTGAGTTATATATTCAAATAATAATCTTTATCATAATTTTATGAATAATCAATACTTAATAACATGAAATATCCAACAATAAATGCGAAATAACTAAAAAAAATCAATTTTTTGATTAAATTTCTTTGTGATATTTTTGAATGTAGATAAATAATTTATTTGATACCCTGCTGTAGTAAAATCAAGTAAATTACCGTAATAATCCAATTTAATTATTAATTTATTGTATTTTCTAACGCTGATTTTATTATTGTTACAGATTGCGAAACCCAGATTATCACGGTCTGTGGTAACGACAGCTCGAGTTAATTTGAATCGCTATTGGTCCAAATTCGAAGAGATATCGTCATTGAAATTGCCAATAGTCACGTTCGACATTCCGACAAGCAGTCGACATTTCAAGAGTCAATCGACTTCCGCCGATTGTGACATTAGCGACAATCTTATAAACGAATTCAGAGATTTGGGTAAATAAATGCATCATCAGTAATTGCTATTCGTAATAAAAATTGTAAATAATAATTCATGTCTTCCATTCTACATTTGTATAAAGCTTTAGGCCACAATGTTTAGGATTTTTAGATGTAGGATTTATTTTTAGTGTGATAAAAAATAATGGAGGGACCTGGAATATGTAGTTCATATATTTCAATTTCCAGAAGTTTATATTGATCAAAACGTCTTCCTTTCTCTGTACATATTATTAACCTCATCATTATAATTACTATTTTTTTAAATTTAATATTAGATTATTTGAATTTCGTAGATTTAATCACATTGATTAGGCTATATTAATTAATTCTAAATAATAAATAGAGAGAAATTGTATATATTAATATTAATGAAGAAATATTATCAATATAGATTCAATAAAGACAATCGTGATATATTTTGTGATATGTGCCTATAAGGCTTAAGAGCTTTAATTCACTACAGATTAATTCAAGTTTTGAAAACATTAATACTGAGCTTTAGGTACAGATAAATTATATATTAAATATAGTAACACCTCTTATTTTGCTCAAGCTTTAATTTAGTTCTTTTGATTTACGTCGCTTGATTTTTTGTGTATTGCCCTTTATTTTGGATTGAAACCATCACATTCTCCTTCAATTTTTCACCATATTCAATTTTCAATAATTTATTTTATTTGTTAATCGAAAAATATTATCAACTGTACAGAGTTTAATAATAAAATTTCCATATATTTCAGTATAATAATAAATAATTTTAATTATAATTTGCAACGTATTCCTTATCTTTTTGCTGCTTGCTTTAATTCCTACTGTGATACGAGTAATTTTATGAAAATAACTAAAAATTATATACAAAAATATGTATTTCCATAAATATGTAATTTCAACATCCAATATTATTTAATAAATATAATTGCTGATCACTGGAATTTTTCAATAATTTTTTTGTATAGTTAATAATTAAAGCCGTTATATTTTTTTACAGAATATTCATAATAATTAAACAACTCTTTCCATTTAATTCAGCTTCTTTATCATATACAAACACAAATTAAAATGAAATGCATATTTATGGCAATAAAATAAAATGTTTATGATGAATTTGTTAGTGTATTTTCACAACTAGGCCGAATAGTGTCAATTTATTGTACATAGAATTGCATGCTTCTAGTTTTTAATATTTTTTTTTGTCTCACGTATATTAAAAAAATTCTTTTATTGCACCTTTTTGTTCGACTTTGCACTTTCACTGATATAGCTTTCGGTTAATTTAATTGAAAGGCTCAGTAAGCTATGTGATATGTGTAATTGATCTATTGTATTTTTATTATATTGTCAATGTTTGTACATTCTCTGTGATATCAGCTTCATCATATGATTTCTGATTGTATAAAATATGGAAATTTTAGGTTAGTTTAGCTATGTAAGTTTTATGTTCGATTTTCTTATTTTGTTTTTCGTTCTCCTACGTATGTCTTTCCGTATTCATAATTTGCCAAAATATTTGTAAATGTTATTTGCAAATAATTTTAGTTTGTACTATAATACAATAATTGTATATTAATCTATTACGTTATTTTTAAATAAACGAAGTTTCTATAATTTATTTGGTTTCTTTCGACTCCTTTCATTAATCATTACCTTAGGTTAGGCTACTTTTTCATCCAGATCTAGATTAAATGTAATAGTTGTTATTGGCTATTATTACACACAATCGAGTTTATTATAATTGTGATACGTCATACAAAAAATAAAATAAATACATGATCCAAAAATAATAATAGTGTACTACAAATTGTGAGTTATACTAATTATAGCTTTTGAATTAAATTTCTTGAAGACTAGTACATTATTATAACTTGTCCAGAAATCTTATCAAATTGTCTGAACAACGTTTGAAACCTTTCAATTCGTATTCATTCTACTAAAATGCCATCATCAATAGATATTTCTGGAGAATATCAATAAATTCATCAGATCTTTTGTCTGTTTGCTTTGTCTCGATCTACTGAAGAAGTTGCGCTCTCAGGTTACTAAATATTATGATTTTATATCAGGTAGGTATATTTAATTTCCTATGACTACAGTCTCCATAATCCCAAGTAACAAGTTAATGTCAATTCTATGAAAGATGAGATGATGCTATAGCTTATAGTCAGGCAGTCATATTCAATTAGAGCATTAAACATATTTTTTAAAAGGTTGCTTTAGAAGTTTCTGAAATGATTTTGACCATTTTCATTAAAGAAATTATTACCTGATACAGACATCAAGTAAAAATACAATTTCATCAACCAATATTGTACAATATCTACTCATTTTAAAAAATATTTAAACAAGAATCATATTTATCTATAGAAAGATATTTGGAAGGGGTTAATTACTACTGACATGTTCAAATTTATGGGGACCTAGGCCACCTCTCCCTGAATTTGTTCGTGGAAACTAGTTTCTTCTTATTACACAACTTTTATATGGGCAATTATAAATTAAAGGAGTCGGCCAAGGGGGACGAAAATGTCAAAAAACTGTTTTTGACCCCAGAAATCGACATTTCATAATGAATAAGCGTCCAAGGAGTCATTTCCGATCGGAAATTGGTCGCTGAATCCGAAAATGGTGTCAGTTTCCTTACATAACGCATCATTTTCCATCCATTGGCTGATTTTCGAAAAAATACCTTTTTTTGACGGCGTCATATCGGTGTAAGCAGGCACTTGGAAAAAATTTTACGATAAAATGATGATTGTTCTAACTAAATGAATTTTAGAGGTCGAAAAATTGAAAAAACGACAAAAAACCGATATTACTGTACAAAAATCTGTCGTCAGGTCGCTGACAAGTTTTTTTTTTGAGACATATGACCCCGGAATCGGATTCAACGGAAAATTTTACGATAATGAAACAGTTCTCGAACGTCATCCATCAGTTTTACACTCCAGTCTACCATTAATTTTACGCCAAAAACCAGGTAAACGTAATTTTATTCCAGTTTTTGAACTTTTTCGACCTCAAAGTTACAGAATTTACAATTGTATGTAGGATATTTGGATAACTTGGACAATTTTCGATCTAAAACATCCTTTTTCATTATTTTTCAAAATATTTTGGTGCTTTGGAAATACAGTTTGAAAAAAAGCTTTTTGGTAGCTGCAAATCTAGAGGGGTACAGGTCAATTGCGCCCCTCAAAGGTACCTGATAGTTTTATGGTAGCAATGTGCCCGATTAAGCAATAGGTCAATTGGGCCCCGAATTCAGTTTAGGTACCTGCTTAGGAATTCCCAACACCCACCCCTGTTTTGCCACCCTTTCATAATATTCAATAAATATTCATTTGTCGGCTGTTTGTGCTTACGAACGTTTTAAATTTATAGTTTTACTTACATTAAAATGGAGTCAATGATCAGTGAACGTGGAAAAAAATTACTTATCGTTGATAAGTATACTTTGCGAAAAAATAAGGAAACGGCGTTAGGAGTTACCTATAGGTTACGAAAAACGGCTGTCCGTCTTCGATTTCTGTCGATAAGACAGAAGAAGTGGTTTTAAAGGGAAACGGGGAACATAATCATCCCATCAATGAAAAATTAGAAGTAAAGGTGAGTCAAGTTTTTTAATACATCTTGCTCTCTGGAAAACATCGATATCGATTTGTGGCCTCGCGCTGATGGAGATTTCTTTCGGGTTTGCAGAAGCTTCAAAACTTACTTAAAAGAAAGGCAGTCGAAGATATTTGTCAACGCCCCTCAAAAATTATCAATAGTGGTATACGGTGTGCAGGAGATATAAATGTGACGGTGGCTGATATAAGCAATGTACGAAAAAGTATATACAGATCAAGAAGAAACATTTTCCCTTGTCTGCCTCGATCTGTAGAAGATGTTCACACCTCACTTATATCATACAACTGTAAAACCAACAAAGGCGAGAACTTCTTACTGGTAAATTCTCTTAGCCAAAATATTATTATATTTTCTTGTGTATCAAACTTAAGTTACTTATGCTCGAGGCCGAAATTCTTTGTAGATGGGACGTTCGAGTATTGTCCAAAGTTTTTAAAGCAATTGTTCGCCATTCATACCATAGAAAATGGACACTACATACCACTAGTATTTATTTTACTTCTTAATAAACATACGGAAACTTATACGAGTAATAAAGCTTATCAGTTATTAATTAATTATTCAAAATCTGTAAATTTAGAGTTGAATCCCAAAGAAATAGTGTGCGATTTTGAAAAAGCGATACACAGTAGTATCAGGCAAAATTGGCCTAATGTTACCATCATAGGCTGTAGGTTCCACTTAACCCAATCCTGGTTTAGGAAGATACAAAATCTAGGACTAGTTTCTGAATATCAGAGTTCAGAATCGCCAATAGGTAAATGGTTACGATGGACATTTGGGCTATTGTTTTTGGACCCCGCCGATGTAGGGAACGTGTTTGCCGAAGATTTGTATTCTATTATCCCTGAAAATGCCGATTATCTTGTTGATAACTATATATCCGATGATTGTTCTTTTCAACCAGATATATGGGCATCTTGTGATAACTCCATTGAACAAACCACTAACGCTTGTGAGTCTTTTCATAGTCACTTAAATTCGAGCTTTTATTTTTCACATCCCGACATATTTAGGTTCATAGCTGTTTTATCCGATATTCAGCTAAACTCCTATATCAAAATAAATAGCGTACATTTACCAGCGCCTTCTGGAAACAGTAAATATAAGAAGCGACAAGAATATGTTACTAATTTAATTAAAAATAATGAGCTAACTCCATTTGAGTTTGTAAAAAGTATTTCATACAAATTTGTAAAATAGTAGTTAGGTACCTATAAGTAAAAATAACCTATTTTAGCTTAAGTTCGTTTTAGTAATTAGATAAATATTTTGTTAACACGGTTTTAAATTTTTTACTAATTTAATAAATATATGTATAACATTTATCATTATGTTTCATTCCCAATTTTAAGCAAGATTTTTAAGTTATACTATTTTAATGAAGTGCCGTAAAACAGGTGGTTGGGGCTCAATCGTCCTGTATTGTAGGAAGGACCTGAGGCGCAATTGTCCCATATTACTTTATTACATGCACAATTTTTTCTGACTGCGGGGCTCAATCGTCCATTGCCCATCTAGAGACTTCGTTTTCTTGTAATGTTTGAAGTTTGTTTCTTAAAACTTTAAATCGACTAAAATCGTGATCCAAATGACTGATTTTGATGTAAAATTTCCCAAGCATTCTGATTCTGACAATTTTTCAATCCCACATGATGACCCAGAGCCACAAATTTACTAAATTACACTAATTTATATTCGGTTTTGTTGTTTTGCTTCCTATTTTTTGCGCTTTGTTGAATTTTGTGACTCTGGGTCATCATGTGGGATTGAAAAATTGTCAGAATCAGATTGCTTGGGATATTTTACATCAAAATCACTCAATTTTGATCACGATCTTAGTCGATTTAAAGTTTTAAGAAACATACTTCAAAAGTTATAAAAAAACGAAGTCTCTAGATTTGCAGCTACGAAAAAGCTTTTTTTCAAACTGCTTTTCTAAAGCACCAAAATATTTAAAAAAAATAATGTAATAGAATGTTTTCGATCGAAAATTGTCCAAGGAATCCAAATATCCTACTTAAGATTCTAAATTCTGCAGCTTTGAAATCGAAAAAGGCCAAAAAATGCCACAGTGTGGTGACACTATTTATCCAATTCTAAATTGAATGTTACTTGTTTAATTTTCCAAATTTCGTAAACTACGTAAACGCCGAAATCATAGATATAGATGTATATTTCATCTCGTAATACAGTCTCCAGGAAATAATCTTCCTAATAGCCTTCGTGCATAAGCTAATTGATGGACAATTTTCACCTCAGCAACCAAGATCTCTCATGCTTCTGTAAAAATGTACCAGGCACTTGAGATAGTATTAGATTATAACCTATGATAATTTAAAAAGAGCAAAATTTGCCCCTCACCTGTATCAGCCACTTTTCATATCGGTACATAATTTCCATCATTATACTTTTTGCTTACATGAAGAAGCTCATATTTGGCGTGCCTTGTTATATCGAGCTTGAGGCTAAAGTAATATAGTTGAGCGTATCCGGTATTTTTACAATTATTTGCACCTTTACAAGAAAGCTAAGTGTAACACCTAATGGTGTTTTGAAATGGGAATATAATAATACAGTAGACATTAAACAACTTTAGTGGAAGACGCAAGAAAAATACTAAATGGAATCGTTTATCTTTCATTATACTTTGTTAATATTCACTTCAAATATATCGTTATCGAATGCAAAATATTAGCCTTAATATGAAATAGCTATTAGTGTATTAAGAGCGCAAAGTGATATATTGTCGCTCGACAAAAAGAGTTACCGCGCGACGCAAAGCGGAGCGCGGTAATCTTTGGAGAGCGACAATGACACTTTGTGCTCGAAATACACACAAGATTTTTTCTACAAACGCAGTTTTCAGAAAAAAAAAAGAAAAAACACCAGATGCTTTATTCAACAAAAGTACATCAAGTACAGTTTATAAATTCCTGATTAATGTTGATTTAATTTATCATTGACTATACTAAAATTGAATGTACAATTGTGACACTCTTTAATTATTATTCCTGAACCTGATGGACGATCAGTAGATTTATCTAACATTAATTCCCCCGAATATTGGAAATCTACAGAACGAGATGTAGATGGTCTTGAGAATATTCTCTTGGTAGTTTCAATCTTATTGTTGATTGAATCATCTATGTAGCCTTCTGCTACATTGTTACTTTTCCATCCACCATGTTTTTTCAGTTGTATTAGGTCACCTCCACCATTCACCAATAAAGTAGCAGAGGTTCGTCGGAGACAGTGTCCAGTATATAAATTATGCTCGGGCAATTTCAAATATTCAGCAATGTCACTGGGAGTCTTGCCGATTGTATTCATACCCACAACTTGTTTTATACATCTACCTTTTTCATAACGTAAAAATAGACGTTGGACAGTATTGTTATTCAGACAATGTTTTCTGCGTGCAATATATTTTTTACAAATTGAAAGATAATCAACTGAATTCTCTTCATTATGACCAACAATCGTAAAAACACGGCTTATTCTCGTTTTTGAATCGGGAATTCGGACTATTAAAATAGAATCCTTATCTTCTATGTCACCAATCTCCATTTTGACCAACTCATCGCGCCTGCAGGCACCAGTAATACCCATAATTAGAATAACCTATAAAAAAACTGCAATTAATAGCTATTCCAAATGTCTATGCTAACCAAATTGCACTAAATTCAAAAAAATACTAACCGCTTCTCAAACTACTAAGAGCATGAAATATTAAAATTTACCTTTTTTAGTAGATATTCTTCATCGGGCGCTTCTTGTAAAAATTTGTGAATATCTTCAGTGGTGAATGTTTTGGATTTTTTCGCTTTATATCCAACAGACTGTTTCTTCAGAAATGCGATAAGTTTAGGATACTTATTGATTTCGATGTTATTTTTAACATTCAAGCATGTCCGTATCATCGAATACGTAGACCAAAGAGTTGATGACTTACAAATCAATGATTTTTCTCCAAAATAAGCCAGTAATACGTTTTCTGAATACTTATTCACCTTCTTCGACTGGCACCACGTCATGAATTTACCGTATTGTAATTCATATTTCTTCCTTGATTTCTCTGGTAGGAGATTCAAAGTAACAATTTTTGCACTTTCTGCTACATCAGGAGGAGTGTTTGATAATTCACTGTCACTATCATCAATCATCATGCAGAAATACGTTGGAGAAGCGAGCGTTTTCGAAATATTTCCGCTTTAGAGCGCAAATGCTGTCACAAAATGACATTTCACGGAAAACGTCAACTTTGCGTTGAAATCTGAAAGCGTCAAAGGCTACTTTGTTAAGCGTTTGTAGAAAAAAGGATTTATGAGCTTGCAAATACAAAAATTATTAGGTGATGTTTCAACATCTGCTAGGAAAAAGTTTCCTGATATTTGACTTAATTTTAGACGAGAGAACGGCAACTATAGTGGAGTCATTCTACGGAAAAATTAGGCGAGGTTCGTAAAAATTTGATAGAGGTTGGGGAGGTTGAAAAAGTTGTTTCTTGTGATAAGAGTAATGATATTCCAGAATTTCTACAAGAAATATTTGGTGCAACCATCCCAAAAATCCCAAAAACTGGTTTCTGGGCCTTTTTTAGGTCAGTTTTGAAGTTTTAATTTTTTTCAACCCCTTAGACTTCCGACTAAGATTTGGGAGTTATACCCTTTCATTGTCCATGTTCAAGGAAGCTTTGGTTCAAATTTGGAGTGTTTGCGATCATTACTTCCCCTAGAATATATATATGTAGAACTGGATTCTCGGGTATTGATCCGCGTTGTGTGGTTTCGGTCCTCAAAAGGACCAATTTCACGACGTTTCGGCAAAGTCGCATTTGCCATCTTCAGGTGATTCGACCGTAGAGTCTGGAAAATCTAGGCGAAGTTCGCGGATCAATACCCGAGAATCCAGTTCTACACATTACGTCCGCGAGAACCTAAGAAGAAACATATATATATATATATATATATATATATATATATATATATATATATATATATATATATATATATATATATATATATATGTAGAACTGGATTCTCGGGTATTGATCCGCGTTGTGTGGTTTCGGTCCTCAAAAGGACCAATTTCACGACGTTTCGGCAAAGTCGCATTTGCCATCTTCAGGTGATTCGACCGTAGAGTCTGGAAAATCTAGGCGAACTGACGCTTACTTGGAGGGACAGGTATTTATATCCCCCGTTATGTTTGACCTTTGGACTTTCGAACTATTTCACGCTTGGTTGATTTCTACGTGTTTGGCTCCGAGTGACACGTTTGGATGACGTCATTGCGACGCTGGAATCAGCCGGAAAGTTTCCGTGACCTGTTGCACGTGCACTGGATATCACGTTCTCTCTTGTTTATTGGAGAAGGACAACTAAGAGGGTTTCTCGATCACCTGAATGGAATCCATGATCGGATAAAATTCACAATAGAAGCCGAAGAGAACAACCAATTACCATTTCTAGATGTTTTGGTAACAAAGAAAACTGACGGCAGTTTGGGACATACAGTATTCAGAAAAAAGACCCACACGAACCGATATTTGAATAGTAACTCGCATCACCATCCATCCCAGCTACAATCAGTCGTAAATACCCTCATGACAAGGTCAAAACGTCTCGCTGATGCGGAGAACTTCGATGGAGAAATGGAAACCATCCGAACAGCCCTTAGGATGAATGGCTATTCAAGAAAACAGATTCATAACTCTCAACGCAAAAATGAAAAGGATGTCAACAATGAAGATCAACCAGTGGGAAACGCTTTTCTACCTTACATAAAAGGCACAACTGACAAAATCTGCAAAATACTGAGCCGTCATGATATCAAAACAACCTTCACAACAGATAGGAAAATCAAAAATGTTCTTCGGAATCCAAAAGACAGAATTCCTCTAGAATGCCAAGGAGTGTACGAGGTGCCATGTGGTAATTGTGAAAAGACATACATCGGGCAGACCAACAGACGCATTGATGTGCGAAAGACTGAACATGCAAACGCTGTGTCGAAAAACGAAACCACGTCTTCACTAGCTGAACATGTAAGAAGTACTGGCCATATGATCAACTTTAGCGGCACAAAGACTCTAGCCAACATTGAACACTTCTACACCAGAATAACCAGGGAGGCAATAGAGATCGAGAAACGTCCACATAGTCTTAACAAACGAGATGACGGACTAAGATTACCAGCAACATGGAAACCCGCTTTAGAAAGTCGGAAGATAAAACCAAAAACAAGAGAGAACGTGATATCCAGTGCACGTGCAACAGGTCACGGAAACTTTCCGGCTGATTCCAGCGTCGCAATGACGTCATCCAAACGTGTCACTCGGAGCCAAACACGTAGAAATCAACCAAGCGTGAAATAGTTCGAAAGTCCAAAGGTCAAACATAACGGGGGATATAAATACCTGTCCCTCCAAGTAAGCGTCAGTTCGCCTAGATTTTCCAGACTCTACGGTCGAATCACCTGAAGATGGCAAATGCGACTTTGCCGAAACGTCGTGAAATTGGTCCTTTTGAGGACCGAAACCACACAACGCGGATCAATACCCGAGAATCCAGTTCTACACATTACGTCCGCGAGAACCTAAGAAGAAACATATATATATATATATATATATATATATATATATATATACGTTTTTTGGGGTAAAAATTAAAATTGGGCTATTTTGATCAAATCTTCACCAAATTGGATAGTTTTGATAAAAATCCAAATTTGGGAGATTTGGCCCAAATTTTGAAGATGCCCCCAATTACGGCGCAAACAAATCGCAGAGTACTCTTTTTGGGCTCAAATTGGAGGTTATTTTATAGAGTTTGACGTGGTATAACTTGTTTTATAAAATTAGCCCATTTCTTGGTCATTTACAGCATATATATATGCGCGCGCAGATTTCCCACCATTATTGTATTATAATAGGATTTTATCACTATAATATTGTTCTTAGAGTATAGATATGGCTTTTTTTGCATATATATGTGAGAAAACATATAAATTATTCATTTGAGGTCCGCTTGTGACATAGAGACATTTTTTTACTACACGTATTAATTGTTATAGAATATATAGGTATATACAACATCACCTGCGCTTTTTCTAATTCAAGACGCGACAAAAATTCACTTCTGATGATGTGAGCCACGCCTACCAATATTATGAGATAAAAATTATTTTTATAAAACAATGACAGGTACAAATATAGTGTATCTTATGATGTTTTTTTTACTGTATTTTTCTGTTTCAAAAGAATGTCCGATTTTCCGATCTAATAATGTCTAATCTATAATTTCAACGTTATTGAATTCAATAATCTCATCAAATTAACTTATAAATATTCAAAAATAAAAATTAACTATGAGGTAATAATAAAAGTTGAATTGGAGATCAGGTAGATGAATAAATATAAATAGGTTAGTTATTAAAAAAAAACAGTACTATATTCTTTATCTGTAATATGTAATTAGTTATTATATTTATTATTATATGTATGATTTTTTGACTCCATTATTGGTACTTTCTTTTTCTGCTTGTTGTACCGGATGTTGTACGGTACATAGACAGTCGGTTCTAGGATTTTCGTTCAGTACTATTTGTGGCCCTGAGAAGGGCCGATGATACTCTCGTTGTACGAGTTGATTTATGCTTTCTTTTAGGTTTTCTTGGGCAGCAATATTGCTTGAATGTTAGGCAAGACTCCGCTTTGAGCGATGGTCACACCTGACAATAGCTTGTTCAATTCTTCGTCGTTGCGGATGGACAATTGCAGATGACGGGGGATGATTCTTGTTTTTTTATTGTCCCGGGCTTCGTTATCGGCTAATTCCAAAACTTCGGCGGTCAAATATTGCATCACTGCGGCTAGATAGTTATTATGTTTATCATTATATGTATGATTTTTTGAATCAATTATTGGTATTTTCTTTTTCTGCTTGTTGTAATCGACGATCTGCTGCAGCTGCTAGCTAATTTTGATCTGATAATATTAGTAGGCGTGGCTCACATCATCAGAAGTGAATTTTTGTCGCGTCTTGAATTAGAAAAAGCGCAGGTGATGTTGTATATACCTATATATTCTATAACAATTAATACGTGTAGTAAAAAAAATGTCTCTATGTCACAAGCGGACCTCAAATGAATAATTTATATGTTTTCTCACATATATATGCAAAAAAAGCCATATCTATACTCTAAGAACAATATTATAGTGATAAAATCCTATTATAATACAATAATGGTGGGAAATCTGCGCGCGCATATATATATGCTGTAAATGACCAAGAAATGGGCTAATCTTATAAAACAAGTTATACCACGTCAAACTCTATAAAATAACCTCCAATTTGAGCCCAAAAAGAGTACTCTGCGATTTGTTTGCGCCGTAATTGGGGGCATCTTCAAAATTTGGGCTAAATCTCCCAAATTTGAATTTTTATCAAAACTATCGGATATTTTAACTTCATCTTTGGATCACTTATCATGGTCACCATGATCTACTTTGACACCAAATTTCATCCAATTTGGTGAAGATTTGATCAAAATAGCCCAATTTTAATTTTTACCCCGAGAAACGTACATATAATATATATCTATTCTAGGGAAAGTAATGATTGCAAACACTCCAAATTTGAACCGAAGCTTCCTTGAACATGAACAATAAGAGTATAAGAGAGTCCAACTCCCAAACCTTAGTCGGAAGTCTAAGGGGTTGAAAACAATTAAAACTTCAAAACTGACCTAAAAAAAGGCCCAGAAACCAGTTTTTGGGATTTTTGGGATGGTTGCACCAAATATTTCTTGTAGAAATTCCGGAATATCACTCTTATCACAAGAAACAACTTTTTCCACCCCCCCCCCCCCAACCTCTATCAAATTTTTACGAACCTCGCCTCATTTTTCCGTAGAATGACTCCACTACTATTGGAATATCTTTGTACAGTTGATATTTGTCCAACTTGTTGCAAAATGTTTTTGATGTCCTAAGAATCATTGGTCACCCAGTCTCACCATGGGGAATTGGTACAACAATTGTTTCATCTACAAATTGACCGTTTATAAGCAATTTAAATTAACAAATTTTCTAGATCCCAAAAAAATTGTTATTTTGGGACAGAAATACCCACTGGAAGGTTTTGGGGGTCTCTAATTACAACTTCGAAGTTAAAAATAGCAGAATTATCCATCATCACCTGGAAATTGGCCAATTGGCAAGTTGATTCATACTTTCTTCTTGCAAAAAATGTACTCAATTGTTTTTTTCAGCTAGCAATCACTTTACCGAATCCAAAGATGACAAGGTCATTTAAATCGCCCGGGAGTTGGCCAACTGGAACCGGAAGTTGATGGAATTCACCATAATTTAGACCATTTTCTTTAAAAAAATAAACTCAATTGGTTTTTTTGAGCTATCGATCACTATACCAAATTCAAAGATAACGAGACCATTCATAATCGCCCGGACATTGGCCAATTAGAACCGGAATTTTCAGTTTTTTATGAGCATCGACTTTAAGTTTCATATTTGAAAACTGTGTGCATAATAACTAACTTAGTTCGGTGATTAGGAATACAAAATAGATTAATATCTTATGAAATATTTGAATTTTGAATATACTTATTACGTCATGCCATTTCTCAAGAAAGTTTATTACTTTTAAGACACAGTATAGACAAATATCTAAGTAATCTAGAAGAGATATAAATGTATAAGCAAAAAAATAAATAAAGTATTCAGATTAATCTCCGGCTGAGGGCAATCGCTTATATACCATACTAATGCCAAATAGTATTTAAACAGTCACATTTTGTTACCTCATGTTGGCTACTTGATAGCTAAAAGTCACTTTAACAGTATTTTCAGTAGATAAGGTGAAAATCATCAATTTCGAAGATCAGTACTGTTTTTGTAAATGTTAGAGCTACTATGACTCAATATGTAGTAGAATAACCAAATAGATCGGAAGTCAGTTTTTTTCTGTCTTGTCAATTCAACTTTTGTGTCAACCTGGAACATTTCTGATGATGATTCATTGCGTTTAACGAATTGGAAGCATTTTGTGAAGCATTAATCTGGCTTCAACTTCATAGGACACGTAACGTGATGCCCACTGGCCACCAACAAAGAAAAACACTATTTTCCCTGTCAAACGTTGCAAATACTGACGAATTAATAGCGAAACGTTTGCTTTTCATCTTGACACATGCACACGTATTTTCTAAGCGTGTTTGCACGAAATTGTAACAGTCCACAACAGGGGGCTTCTGCATAAAGACCAAAATACCAAACTCGTTATCTCCACCATGTTTGTTCCACTAACAAATCTTCCCATTCTAAAAAATCAAGTGAACTAAAATATTTACAAGCACAATAGCCTACTTAAATAAGTCCTCCTCTGTGTGCTGTTGTGCGGGTATTATTGTGTTAGAATTTATCAATTTTCAACCGAAAGCACTAATATCTCAGTTTCAGAACTTGTACGGATACAATGGGGCTTTAACTATTCGTTTAGCACGTGTTTTGGGTTAGAATGTGAGGTGGTATTCGAAGAAGGTACGAGTACGGTTCATTCTAAGAGAACATAATACCAGCAACACGTGATATAACAAAAGATTTTTAAAATGGTTAGCTGATTGTTCACCACCTCTATTATGTTGTTATATTGTATACAAACTTCAGGTCCAGACCATTGTTGTTTATTTATGGTTTAAGCAATTATAGAATGGGGCTTTAAGGATTTAATTTGATACGAGATTTATTTTATTGATATCCTCCATACGAATGCTTCTACTTTACAATAAGTATGATTAATTGGGTCCTTTTGTTTTTTGATTGGTTGTTAGTTTATAAAGTGGTTAACTTTAGTAGAGAGGGCGTTGTGTCAAGACAATCGACTTCTTCCCCGTTCTTTATACGAAGAATGAATTGAATGTTTGTACAGGATTTCCCCCCGGAATATCCAAATTGCTCCATGGCCACAGCCTCCACTCAGAGTTCACTCTCAAGCACGAGACCAACTCAACTTGTGAAACTCCTAGATGCTTATCAACATCCTGAAACTCTGAATTCTGGTCTTCATATTGATTAGAATCCCAGTAGAATCATGTTTTATGAAAATAATGTAAGCAGAGTTAATACAAGTAATATTCTTAGATCCCAAAGAATCCCTACAGAGTACAGAAGCCCAAGGGCCACCTACCTCAAGAAACTACAAGAGGCCCTTGGGGACTGCCCAATGAAGGCACCTACAGTGCCGCAGTTAAACATAATGGTAACAACTGTTACCTCAGCCATAATAACAGCCTTCGAAACCTCATGCCCAATGAGAGCGAAAATACGGGGAAGTTCTACTACCCCCCATCCTGGTGGAGCTGAGAGCTGTCCGCAATGAGGGGGCCGGTAAGAAGACCGTTCAACAATGCCAATCGAATCGGCACTTACTGGGATGATTTTCGCTTGGCACTGACTGCGTATAACAATGATATCAAGAAGATCCCAAAGAATTAGTACCCTATTGTCCATTTTATTATACTTTCCCCAAAAGGGACTAAGTCTCGTCCGAAATCACTGAAGTTTTGCTCCTTTTCGACATTCTCAGATACCCCTCTATCAACAGAGTCACTGCCTACAGAGTACAGAAGCCCATGAGCCTCCAAGTGGGACTCCTACCTCAAAAAACTGCAAGAGAGGCCCTTGAGGACTACCCAACGAAGGCACGCAGTTGAACATAATGGTAACAACTGTTACCTCAGCCATAATAATAGCCTTCGCAACCTCATGCTCAATCAAATCGGTTCAACAAAGTCAAGCGAATAGGCACGTACAGGGATGATTTATGAGCTTGGCACGTTGTATTTCAACGCTATCAAGAAAGCGCGATGAACTGCGTGGAGAAAGTATTGTCAGGGAATAGAGGATATAACCAGCTACGCTAGACTCCACAACCGGACCACGAGGAAAAGTGGGCTCCTAAGGAAAACCATAAGGAGGATATACCACAACAGAAGAAGAAACGCTGGAACTGCTGCTCCAAACTCACTTCCATGGATCACGTTCTGAAAACGACCGTAGTATGACAGAACCGGAAGATCTCGTAGCTCAGAAAATAAGGAAAACTGGGCTCTGGCTGCGAGTATCATTAACAAATCAGACATCAAATGGGCAATAAATTTAATTCAACCATACAAGTCGCCTCGAACCGATGGGATAGCTGCCAACTTTACTGTAGCAGGTAGTCGATATAGTGGCCCCCCATTCTGTATAAAATGCTGAAAGCCAGCTTGGCACTGATCTACATACCGGACGGGTGGAAGGCGACAAAGATGGTTTTTATACCAAAGCCAGGACGAGAATCTTACGTTCAGCCGAAATATTTCCAACCGATAAGTCTAAGTCGTTTCTCCTGGAAACTCTAGATAAACTTATCGATAGGCATGTCAGGAGTGGGACTCTCCATGAGGAACCCCTTACTTCGTAACCAGTATGCCTATCAAACCGGAAAATCTTGCGAAATAGCAGTATACGAGCTAACACAGGGAGCAGAAAAATCGCAGGATTGCAAGAAATTGCACTAGCGAACTTTCTGGACATAGAGGGAGTCTTTAATAACGGATATGCGGATACCATCGTCATTGTAGTACAATGGAAGATCGAGAGAACAGTACCATATCTGATGCAGCAAGCACAGAACATCATGGAAAATAACCATTGTACCTTTCACGAGGAGTACAGACGGTGAGCACGGTCGAGTACCTTGGAGTAAGCTTAGATAAAAAGCTGATCTTTGGGAAGCATCTGTGAACCTGTCGTCGTACAGTAGGGAGAACTTGAGTATTCACACCACGGATGGTGCACTAGGTGTACACCATCATAGTGAAATCCATTGTAACATACGCCGTAATCGTGTGGTGGCAAAAAAAAAAACGAAACTATCCCAGCATTCCATGAAGATAGCTCAGAGGAATAACGGGTGCAATGTCAACCACTTCAACGGCCGCGATGGGAAGGCTTTTAGGGTTGAAACACTGTAATTCAAAAATGGCTTTAGGCGGAGCATCATATGTCGCACTCCAAGCGACCTACGCAACTCCAGCAGCAACGAGGGAAAAATCTGCTGACGTTCAGTAGACAAGAAATGCGGAATCTTGTTGCATTCCTGACTGGACACGCCCCATGCAACAAACATCTCAGCATTATGGGTCTAGTAGTGCGTGGAAGAAGAGACATCAGTCGTCCATACTTTGGGGACGATGAAACTACAACCGAAGAAATCATAAGTATCTCCTACATATGTCTACTGAAATTCATTCAATATAGGGCAACACAATAGGATACTAATGACCGCAGTCCAATGGGGTTCTCTCTGAAGGACGGAGAATCACCCTCACGGAGTAGGGTCTTCGTCGGTAAGAATCCAGCACTCCCGGAGGCATGAGAATCCGAGGCGTCAATGCAAGATTTCCACTCCCCTACGCTAAAAAAAATTATCTCCAAGGGATGAAATGGTATGAGGCAGCTCTGTACATTCCTGTTTTAAGATGGTTTTTCTTATAATATGGCATTTGATTGATACAAAAATCAACTACTGAAATGTTTTGACAGGTTTTTGTTCAGCTCATGTCGGTTACTAGCCAAGTTGCATTGGCCAAAACGTTTCAGGATGGCTTAGTAAAACAGCCCTTGTTATCTAAGGTTAGCTGGGATCTGTGAACAAGTAAATTTGACTTAGCTTAGCTCACAGAAGGGCAAATTTCTCTACGTAATGAAAAGGTTACGTGAATGGACTATATTCCAATAGTCTGGATTCGCAATGTATTTAGCCAGTGTGTTTGTCTTGTAAATTCCTAGAGGCTGATGCTGAGTCATTGTGAGAGGTTAATTCACCAGTGTCATCAGTATATCTTGCTACCGTGGTTGTGCTTAATATCGCTAGGTCGACTGAGTATAAAGTATAGTATTGGTTCTAGAAGACTGAGTTGAGGAACTCCTGAGTGTATGTCATGCATGATTACTGCCCTGCTTCACAAGGAAGCGTATGTCTGCGAGCAGTTGGATGTGGAAGGAGTTTCTTTAGTTGACTTGCGATCCGCTGAGCCTTGTCAAAAACTTGAAATATATCGAGAAAGACTGCAGAGCAAATATTTTTGCCACTTAGAGTCTCATCAATTTCTATGAGAGGGGATTATATACTGATCTTTAATTTATGTTTTATTCACAATGAAAGACCCGCCGAAATTTGAATTATCTTTTAAAATAGTTCGAATATTCCAAAGGAGCTTTTCGGAAAGGCACAATTGAAAATAAATGACCAGTAGTCGAGTATGAAAATGCAATATTCTAGAGCTGAGAATGCTCTCGTCGATAACAGTCCATAGCATTCATTTGCTCGGATAACTAGCTTTACAATTGCCCACCATTCAAAGAACTTTACGCCAAATTAAAAGTACCGCACGACAAAAACGATAATTGTATGTTTTTGTTAGGGAATTACTGAAAAGCTCAAAGCTAAAGTTAGAAGAATGGATGGGACGTGGACGTGAACAAAGAGTCCGTTGTAAGTCGTCTTCTGTGTCGGCACATCCAAAATATGCATTCATGCCATTCAAGTGTGGCTGCTCATTCGATTCGCATGATATACACTTCGGTCCATTCTCGTAGATTTAAACTTCTCTTAATACCATGCCGCTTATTCAACACGTGGTTATTCTCGCATTCTCAATAAGATAGATGAATTTTGATTAATCCCGGAAGAATCTCGAGAAATGGAAACTTTTCAATATATTCTATATTCATAAGTCCCACACGAAGATGTGTGAGAACCATAGGGCCTCTCCTATATTTAATAATATATAAACAAATGCAGTATACAAGATTTGGTGCATCAAGTTAAAGGATCAAAAATCAAACCATTTTATTTCTCGGAGTGAGTCGCGTAACGGACTAATTACTACTACTACTACTACTACTGTTATAACATATGATACAATTGCTTGGGGCATGGCTATTATTACAGTGAAAAATCAGTATAATAACATTCATGTAAGACTTAATAAAATAATGTAAGGAGTAGCTAATACACTTGATGCAATGGTATACTACTACAAAGAGTTATCTGAATAATGTATTATATCAAATTCAAGAACTAAAGATATTTATTCCCCAAAGTAATTTTGGAAATTGGAAATAAGAGTCCTAAATAGTCACCTATCAAATGTTTCAGTAACATATCGAATACATATAAAGCAACTACAAAAAATCATATAAAATAGAGAAATACTAAGATATATAAAATATCAAACTACACATCAAGCTGTGTAGATACCAACTTGATTTTTTATTTTCCGTTTTATTATTAAAACTTAAATAATGGCGAAAATAAATCATAGTAATTTTTCGGATTTAAGTGAAATGTTCAGTCAAAGAGGAAAACTTCTCTTAGTTTACGAGAACTATAAGTTTAAAGAACACAACAGAAAATTAGATTCCGGAGAAACTAAGTGGAGGTGCATGAAAGATAAATTTAAAGCAAATTTTTATACTTTAGGTGAGTCAAAAAGTCGAGTTATAACAAACCTGAGTGTAAATAATAATCATGAACCAGAACTAACAAATGTGTTGCAGAGACAAGTTTTAAGTCATTGTTTGAAGAGAAAAGCCGGAAGTGATATGACAGAAAAACCTTCCAAAATGATCAGAATGGAGCTAGCTAAAAATGATGTGAGTTTAAACAATTTGACAATATGTGATCTACAATGTGCTAAAAGAAACATTTACACTGCACGTCGAAAATACTGCCAGTTTTGCCAAAATCACTATCGCAGGTTCATGAAGCTTTGAATGAACTTCAACCAAAAACCTTCCTAAGACTTCCTAATTGTTAATGATTCATCCGAAAATTTAGTGATATTTAGCTGTAAAAGTAATTTAAAGTTTTTATATGAATCAAAAATTATTTATATGGACGGTACATTTTCTTACTGCACAAAATATTTCACACAAATGTTTACGATACATGGTTTTTTTAACGGCCATTATATACCATTGGTTTTTTGTTTATTAAAAGACAAAAGTGAAAAAACATATAGGTTTTGCATATCAAAAATTAAAGGGTATTGTTATTATATAGAAATCAAATTTGTACCAGATGAAACAGTAGTAGATTTTGAGATATCTATTCATAATGCAGTGTTAGAAATTTATCCAAATGCTAAAATTACTGGGTATCGATTCCACTTAACTCAAACATGGTACAGAAAAATCTAGGTTTATCAAAAGAATACCAAGGGGTCATTTCATCTCAAATCGTCCAGCCGGTTTGAGTTAGGTCTTTTTTTTGCATGAAATTTTTTTTATAGCTTCTACATCGAAATTGATGAGACACGTATTTTTTCCTTTTGCTCGATTTTCAATTCTTTGACCGTGGGGAATTTTTGAAAAATTTTCTAAAAACTCGATTTTGCGCTATTGGCGCATGTCAATTTTTTTTGAAAATGTAATAACTTTGCGAAAAAACGTCCGATCTTTATAATTTTTGGTATGTTTGTAGCTAAGAGGTTTCTCTAAAAGACAAAAATATGAAACTTGGAATATTTTGAAAAAAAAATTTATATCGCGATTTGAAGAAAAAAATCAAAAAATTTTTGACTTGAAAAATTTCGAATTGCATCAGTTTTTTTTTTCTTCATATTTTTTTCTTTGATAGTCATATATATAAACAAAATTCTGTAGCAGCCTCTATTAGCCGAAATTCGTTGTTTGGAAATTATGATTTTTCAAAATTATAGTCACAATTATTGAGTAATTTTGGGCTTTCCTCATAAAATAAGCTATCATTTCGTCGAAAGTAGCTCAATTGTTGAAATATTTTGTCTGTCAACAGTCAAAGGTTAGTCCTAGAAGAAAAAAATATGAAGTGTAGAAAATTTTTGGAAATTTTTTCCATGATCGTCTTTAAAATAGAAAAAAAATCGGATAAATTTTAGCCCGGAAATTTTAGCATTGCCTCGATTTTTCCATTCTAAATTACTGTTTTTGTATATCAATTTGTGAGTGAACAATTTTCAGAAGCTTCTTTCATAACTCCGTTTCGTTTTTCATTTATCATGATTTTTCGAATTCCAAGTGCTATTTTTCAATTAATCTGTTTCTATGGCTAACGAGACTACAGACTATTTATACTGTATACCGAGTAAGCTTCTGGTTTTTCTTTTGTCCAAGTTTCTCAGAAATATACACTTTGTTCAATTTACTGAGCAAGTAGCTAATTTAAGTATTGCTCGTATGCCATACCTTGAAAATTGGAATTTTAACTGAAAATACGGCCAGCGCCATCTTAACAAGAAGAAGAAATTCTGTTATACCAACACGTGGTCACATTTAGCATTCACGCGCGTTTGTGCGTTTTGTGCAAGTTGTATTTATGACGAAAAATTCTGCTTCCTGAGTAAAAATCAGATCATTCTTGTGAATTTGATTGTGCTCAAAGGTGATTTGCGGTAAGTAACTTTTGGTCATGAATATAAATTATGCCATAATTTTGTCGTAAATGTTTGTTATTTCCAATGAAAGCAAAACCTAACCTCATTCTACATATATTATCCTCATTGCGAGTTGCCATCCACTTTAAGGGCAATTACATGGCAAATTAATAGCAAGCCGTTATTGAATAATTTTTTGCGCTTAAGCGCAATATTTCATTTCAATCGCATCTCATACTTAAAAAAATGCCAGACCATGAGTAAATAATTAACTATTTTGAATCATTCGGTTTCTGTTGTGAGTAGTTATATTGCGTTAAAATTTTTGCAATTGTATGTACGTGACATTTGCAAGTATGATAAGCTTTAAAATATTAGCATCATTGGTTTGAATACATTTTGTTTAAAGTTGGAATTCATTCATTTGAAGCATCATATAGTACGTTTATAAATATGTGTTTTTTAAATTTCAGACTTATTCACACGACACTTTGGGCAGAATGAGTCGATATCCTATAAAGAAAAGATGCCCGGATTTAGAACAGAGCCATAAAAAGGCCGTTTATGAATCTCAGAAGAGAAAATTTCGTCCACTTGCAGAATTGGCCGTTCGTTTGCAACCATTGTTCCCCAATAATGTGCTTCACAGTTCCGACGAAGTTTGCAACGACTGCTACACGTCACGCTCATCGTTATTATTGGCGTCAACGGAAGAAACGGCTTCGCTTTCGGAAAATTGCACTACTTCCGAATCTCTGACTCAATCGAGTGGCGAATTGTTCGCCTCATCACAGAATAAATCACCGCCAAAAGAATTGGAGTGCAATATGTGTGAGCAGTGGGTAAAAACATTCAGAGCATCACTGGTGAGTTGTAAAACGATTTCAGAAAAAATTCGTCTTCTCACAGCAGCCCCAATTCATGTTTTGTCAAAAGAGGACATTATGTCTAAGTTTCCTACGATTACCAATTACATGATAATACAAGCAAGAATTTTATCTACCCAAAAAGGACCTTACGCAACACGAGATGTTTATTCTGGCCACCCAGTTCCTGAGACTACGGTGAACCTGGCTATGGAATATTATCTGAACGATGACTTCAATTGCTCTCGACAAAGCCCGAACAAAAAGGACATAAAAACCGTGATTGAAAATGGAGTTGCCGTGAAAAAAGTGAAGAGATTTATGACACGGACTGTGAAGGAAACATATCAAATGTTCAAGGAAACCTATCCAGACTCAAAATTGGGTCTCACAAAATTTCACACGCTCAAGCCAAAATGGGTTCTTCCTTGCCCAACTCAAGAGGTTTGCTTGTGCATCTATTGTTCCAACTTCGATTTATTATTGACAGCGGCCATGGGTTTACAAACATTCAAAGATACCAAGAATCTCAAAGAACTCCGAAACAAGTTTTTATCAGCCATTGTTTGTTCTGATGACAACCAGTGCATTTTCGAAAACTGCAAGACGTGCCCAGGAGCTTCAGCCATCAATCTTGAATTTCTTGGATTCACACAGGCGAATGAAGACGATGAAATTTTGTTTGCCTTTTGGGAAGATAATAATTTGATCAAGAAAACCCTGACTCTCACTAAATACGTCGATGTGCTGGCGGAATGGACCCTTAAAGCCAGCCCGCATTTGAAGTCAAAACAAATCCAACAGGAAGCCATCAGGGAAGAAAAAGAAGCGGCGAAGTTATTTCCATCTCGACTGTTACTTCACATCGATTTTGCCGAAAACTGGTCCGTCATCTTACAAGATGAAATTCGGGGTCATCATTGGAAGAATGATCAAGTTTCAATATTTACTGCTGTATGCTACTTCAATTCGGTGACTTTGAGCTATGCACTTGTTAGCAATGACAAGGAACACGACTCGGCTCACGCATTGTTCGCGATAAACTACATCAAAGAAGACATAAAGGCCAGATATCCAGGTATTGATATATCTTGCGAAGTAATAATTTCTGATGGCGCAGCTAGTCATTTCAAAAACAGATTCCAATTTCACGAAATGAGAAATTCACCACATGAGAAGAAATGGATTTTTTCTGCTACTGGTCATGGAAAAGGAGCCTGTGATGGCATCGGCGGACTCGTCAAGCACGTAGCCACGAAACACAACTTGTCAAAGACGCTGATCGATAGCATTCAAGATGCGGAAACATTTGCAACTGTGGTCCAGCATCATACTCCAAATGTGGCGGTCAAATTACTCAAAGATCGTGACATACAGAAGTTCAGAAAAACCAAAAAAACCCAGTGGAAAAATGTTGCGGCAATAAAAGGAATACGGCGAATGCATGCATGGAGGGCCAAGAAGGGTGAAAGTGAAACCGAAATGTACATTTCAAAAACATGCCAGCACGAGTGGGCATTGGTAGAATGAAGTTGAATGTATAGCAATACTTTTTAAACCAAATGTACGTAATAAATTCTTTTCAAAATGCCATTATTTTACTTAAATAATTATACCTGTTTATTCTCTTTACTGTCTATAAATACAAAATATTGTGAAATTCAAAACATTTTTAAAACATTAAAAACGATTATGAATTCTAATGACCTTCTATTCAAAAGTCAACATCAAGTTTTGATAAAAGAGTTTTATAAATTATCAAATTATAAAATAATCAATGGAATCAATCAATAAATAATAAATGAAAAACGAAACGGAGTTATGAAAAAAGCTTCTGAAAATTGTCCACTCACAAATTGATATACAAAAACAGTAATTTAGAATGGAAAATTCGAGGCAATGCTAAAATTTCCGGGCTAAAATTTATCCGACTTTTTTTCTATTTTAAAGACGATCATGGAAAAAATTTCCAAAAATTTTCTACACTTCATATTTTTTTCTTCTAGGACTAACCTTTGACTGTTGACAGACAAAATATTTCAACAATTGAGCTATTTTCGACGAAATGATAGCTTATTTTATGAGGAAAGCCCAAAATTACTCAATAATTGTGACTATAATTTTGAAAAATCATAATTTCCAAACAACGAATTTCGGCTAATAGAGGCTGCTACAGAATTTTGTTTATATATATGACTATCAAAGAAAAAAATATGAAGAAAAAAAAAACTGATGCAATTCGAAATTTTTCAAGTCAAAAATTTTTTGATTTTTTTCTTCAAATCGCGATATAAAATTTTTTTTTCAAAATATTCCAAGTTTCATATTTTTGTCTTTTAGAGAAACCTCTTAGCTACAAAAATACCAAAAATTATAAAGATCGGACGTTTTTTCGCAAAGTTATTACATTTTCAAAAAAAATTGACATGCGCCAATAGCGCAAAACCGAGTTTTTAGAAAATCTTTCCAAAATTCCCCACGGCCAAAGAATTGAAAATCGAGCAAAAGAAAAAAATACGTGTCTCATCGATTTCGATGTAGAAGCTATAAAAAAATTTCATGCAAAAAAAAAGACCTAACCCAAACTGGCTGGACGATTTGAGATGAAATGACCCCAAGACAAAAATTCTGAGATTGGATAGTGACTCCATTATTGTTTTGGTCTTTTATTTTTGGAACCAAAGGACGTTGAAGATTTTCATTTTTTTGAGCTCTACGAAGTTGAGCCAGTAGATGAGAGACATGAAAAATTTTCTGATTATCTTCTCGAAAATTATTTGACAGATAATTCGAAATTTCCACCACATATATGGTGATGCCTCTGTTGCATTAAATAAAACAACCAATGCTTGCGAATCGTTTAATTCCCATTTTAATGCATCCATGTACCAAACGCATCCTTCTTTATTTATTTTTGTAGACGCACTTCTTAAAGTACAAACTGAAATCTATATTAAATGCAGCAGTATTAACGAAATTCATAAATTTAAAAATAAAGCCACTAAGAAACTTCATCATTTTGTTAATTCTAAAATTATAGAATATAAAAATAGTAAGTTGTCCAAACTGCAATATGTTGAAATAATATCGCATTAATATACAATTAATTAAAATAGTACAGTGTAAATATAATTTTGAATTTCTGCATTCTATATCAACAAAGTTAGGTTAGTAATTTAGGTTAGGCTAGGTTAGGTTAGAAACAAAGGGGGTACAATAAACAATCATTATTAGTTATTGTGCGAATACTTGCGTACAGAAGGGTGGTTGGCCTAGGAAGCAGGTACTATATGCTAATTATCACCCTAGACTGAATTTAAGTAGATATAGAAAGGCAATTACTAGACTTTCATAAAAATTGGACCGACCAAAAAATCTACATCTAAAAATGTCCAATCCAGTTTCAATTGACTTCATGGCAAAGTGAATCTAACCATTCGGCCGACATTGTAGACCTTACCTTAATCATGTTTTTATTATGCGCAATTTTCTATTTTTCCAAGGGGGGGGGGGGGGGGGGGGGGCTAACAGCCTATGTCGATGACGTTACAATAGCTGTTAATTTTGATAAAATCCTATTGCTTATCGTGCTATGTTTCGTAAAATTGATTCAAATAAATGGTAGGATATTTTTTCAAGCTTCTTTGGAATAATCGCTGAGCGATATGGTACAAAGAATGTAAATCAAAGATTGGCAAATATTTAAAATGGGTTTTAAGTGCTTAACGATGTAGCCTTGACGATTTTATTGTGTGCAGTTTTTAAACATCCGATTTGAGAAGGGACAACGGAATTATTATTAGAAATCGTGAAGCGTAAATTCGTAAATCTCAAATTACAAATACGGTCACAGCAATTGCAACAAACTATGCGTATATATCAAGAAAACGAATCGGTGAAGCGCACATAACAAGAGCTTGTGCACTCTTTTATATTTGCCAACACAATACTCACACACAAGCATCCAGAAATATTCTTAAGATACATATACACACATACCTACTACTAAATGTGTTATATTATATTATTATAAAGAAATAATTTCTTTACGGTGAAATGGTTGGCAAGCAAACCCCACGAGAGTGAGAGATTGTATCTTAAGATACGGACAATAGATCGCCCGAGCCAAATTCTATTCAAAATCTTTCTTTTCATGGCCAATGTTTGGTTAGCTGTCGGTCGGTATATGAGTTCTTGGATGGCACAATAGCCGCCTTTGCCTTTTACAATATCTGGATCTTGGAGATCGGATGAATACTGATAAGGATGCGGGCGAGACCAACTACCCTTGCATTTCAAGATTGATCCGCTGATAATCTGGTCTACATCAGCAGATGTGATGCGGATAGAATTTAGAGATTGCAGATAACGATTGAAGAGAGGAGATTGAGGACGAGATAACGTCAGATAGTGCAGATTTTACGTTCTTTTCATGGTTGATAAGGGAGAGATCTGTTTACGATTATCTTGAAGATTGGATATCTTAATTTGGTGGTAATAATGTATTATCAACAACTTAATTGGGGTGATATGCTCGATGGATGGAGAAGATTAGTTTTATAACTTCATCACACTGAAAGTTATTGCAAAACCTAGTAAGCTGAAGCATTAATTATTGACAGGTGATTCTAATTATATATAAATTCTCGGGAAATAGGTCACACTAACACATATGTTTATTATTTTCGTCTTTACGTACGTTTCGATCTCACGACCATCATCAGAAGACGTAGCAATGTATGAAACGTGAATTAGGCTATCCTAATGATATGCAGAATCTAAGTACCTATGAATAAACATGTCTCAAAACCTAAATGATATAATGACATAAGTAAGTATTTCTGCATATGAGTTGTTATTTAGAGAAATCATCAACGAAATTCTGATCCATTACAATTTTAGAAGAAGTATAACATTTGAAAAAATTACGAGGGCAATGTGAAAAACAAACAGATAGCGCGACAATCGAAAATCCCATGTGATATTTGTGATGTACCATCCTTAACTAGAACGCGTTGAAATTTTCAGACTGATATGTCATTCAGTTCTGTTTTGACATCCATCGAAAGCAAGCAGCCTTGAAGATTTTTGTAAAAACGGAAAAAAGTTAATTTCGCGTCTTGATTAAACATTATTTCTTGCGTGCAAAAAACATCACGCGAACCAAAGTTTTGGAAATTAGAAAAACTTTGAATGAAGTGTATCGGGCTACAAGGAGAATATGTTGAGAAATAAAATAAGTTTGACCAAATAAATCATTCCTTGGTTAATTTTTCAGGGGCTTTTCATCTTGCCCTCGTATAATGTGATGGATGAAATAGAGAACCATGTAAAGCGAAGCAAATTTAGACATATTTGACTTCCACAATTCAGGCAGCAAAATGGATTGTAAAGCTATAATAGATGATTGTTGCTTAATCTGTATATCAGTGTCTTTTGTTGGGTGAGATTACAGACAATCTAAATTTTAATTGAGAAAGGTTCATTCATACAAATAGACCTATAACTGATTTTTACATGTTCCCTGGTATGAATATCTTGTCATAAAGATGTCTCTCTGCGTATAAGTAACAAATGAATTTTCGGCTTTGTGTCCAATGAAAAAAAACTTCATTAAACTCGCCCATGTCTATGTGTGGATGTAAAGTATACCAGTAATATGTAGGTAGAGGGATTAAGTATCAGCTTGATCTGAAAAGTGATAACCGAGTTTCGTTGACATAATAAAACTTTAGAAGGTTAGTATAGCGTAAAGTGATTTGCCTATTTTGCTCCTATACGTATAATAGTTTCATTCCTTGAATAGGTTTAACATTGAAAGAAAACGTTATATCCCCGAAGATATTGTGTGCTGCTTCTTTTATTATGTCTTCACGGTTAACCGAGCCTGGGCAATCTAGTGGGCGATGCACACAAGACGTTTCAAGGATTAAAAAGCGTGTAATATTGTTTCATGCTTGTTTGTTTCTCTCTTTAGAATGTTGTGCCATTTTGCGTTCTCAACATGGTGTTTGTAAAGATCGAAACTTCGGATTTCCTAGTTTGGGAAACATCTTTTTTAACATTTGCTTAAGACTACTTTATTTTGTTGCATTCATATTTGCGTGACAATCTTGAATGACGACAACAATTTATTTCTCGGCCAACTCGATATAGATTCAGGGTTATTCAGAATGAATGAGCCCAAAATCATTTGTTATTACAGATAAAACAAGTTTTACTTTGTTAAATATTTAAAAGAAAGTTAAGTAGATTGTTTGAAGGATTACTGTGTTTAAATATTTCTATACCTTCTAATAGATTATATTCTCTACCCTTCGTATATAAAATATTAGAGTTTTCTAGTGGAGGAAAACGGTGTTTGGTTTCTATGAAGTGGTTTGAAAAATTTGAATTACTTTTATTTAATTGACATGACTTAACTTGTTCCTTATATCTATCTTCAAACGATTGTTTGACCAATGTTTGTGTCAAAGTTGGACATACATATTTCAACCAATGAGGGACTCAATGGAGAACCCATTGCTAAACCTAAATTTTGTTTATAAAAATTGAGACAATATTTTTCATGTTTTGGTACAGATAAGTTGGTGACATTCTAGCATATTTTACAGGTGATACAGATGAACTTACATTCATGAACACCTCAACCCCATTCACCCCTAACGGTTAATGGCCTCTGGCACAAAACTAATAAAACAATTCTATTAACTTACGTTCTTGTAATGTTACTCATACGCTTTTTCACAGCCGTAGTTTCGAGATTTGTACGGGCCCAAATGACCACGGGAACTGTACTATTCAAAGTGTCCAATAAAACAATACTTTCCTTATAACCATACGACACGAGTTTATCCATTTGATGCTGTTGGGCAAATATGCTCTCAAAATTTCGTCAAGTCAAGTATTTTTGCCTCAAGTTTGATTCGACTCCTGATCAAGCACATCGTGAGCGGATTTAAGAAGTAGCACGATATGTAGAAGTTGATTTTAAGAAATGTTGTAGAATCCTTTCTTGAAATTATCCAGATATACTTGAAAGATGCTGAGAGCTTAGTTGGGACCATCTTAAACCAGTTAGATCACGATGAAATGGATTTGCAGTCGGTCACAATGCTACGACAACGCTGCTATGATGGCGGGGTACAAAAGAGATGTTCAACTAAGAATCGTTGAGAAGAATCATCTGACAGTTTTCGTGAACTGTTATGATAATCATTCGCTCAACTTGGTTAGTGTAAACTCAGACAAACAGAATGTAATGATGGTCACATTTTTCGGAACTATTCAAGCTCTTTACGTATTTTTCCACGTACACTCAACGGTGTGAAAAACTCACAAACGCTGTGCCCACTGTTGTTAAATCGGAGTCTACAACAAGATGGATGATGGATGATGCAACGCAGACTACTGAGAGAAGTAGTGGCCCCAGGCAACTGTACAACCATATATTGACTTGGATTTTGGACCAAAGTACTCTTTCTCATTCCCAAAAGTTTGCAAGATCCAAACATGAACTTCCACGATACCGCCTTAGGTGTAAGGTGTAAGAGATAATGTTCACAATGAAAGAGAAACGGTAGTGACTGAAGCTCTGGAAGTTGGACTTGGTATCTGTCAAGAGTCGAAGGTTGAGACCGAAAGAAGGCCAAGACGAAGAAAGAAGATGGCTGGTGAAAAGTCGAAGGAGGCCGGATTATCAACGGAACAAGAAATTGAGCAAGTTATGAAGGAAACAATTGTCCAATGGACGATAGATTCACTCATTTGCACGATACTGACGAGAAGCTTGGCTTTCTAGTTGACGTTGGGGAATTATGTACCAGCATTAGTAAAAACGTCCTGAAGAATGAATGAAAACTTCGGCGTACAACTGTTCCCACACTTCAATATCTTGAACAAAGGAATAATGAATATAAGTCGAGAAGATCTAGATCTTCATCATGTGAGAGATACCTGTATTGATTACTGATCGTGCATTCATACAAAATTAATTCAGAAGTTCCTAAAGATTTTCCCCAACATTCAATAAATAAATAATCACCGACTTGCTCGATGACTAGAAAAAAAAAGGTTTGGTGATTCTGTTTTAATTGAAAGGTGTGTCATATTTATGTATTCAAATTGAATCGTTTGGAATTTCATTATAAAACATTTTTAAGCGTATTATTTAGATAACCCATTGTGTCACTGCTCGGTATGACCTTAAAATATACTGATAGTTATTTCGTTGCTGTACTCTTTTATTGCCATTCGTCTATATAAAAAAAAAGAAGAAAAAAGTAGTTTTGACCAATCGCTTAAAATGATTCATTATGTATTAAAAATTCACCATATCCCGCTGAACTAAAGCGAGAAACAAATTAACTTGATTGTACATTTTCGATGGGGGCGTAATTATTACCCTTGCCATGGGCGCCATTTCAGCTAGTTACGCCCCTGGAAAAATGATAGATTATTAATTTTTTAATTTTATGACAGTAATATTAGTCCGGTCAAATTAGACGTTTTTTTTTGCCAACCCAGCAAATTTTCCGGACTCAACCAAATGGGATGCGGTTTTTTGCAAACTGTTCGGGAGGCTAAATAGAACATTTGAACAATAAAACATATAGCCGCTAGGACGTTCTCTAGCTTTGGGGCCATAAATTGGCCAATTTTCATGTCCAATTTTTTGTAAAATTCGTAAAATCCTTAAAAAGTTCTCAAAGTGGCCAAAAAATTCCTCTCGGGGGTTTTCGAGGTCGCTGATCAAGATTCCGAAGTCAGATTTTATATTTAGCCATTCCCTGGGGAGTAATTGGACAATTATTGCCCCAAAAATGGGGCAAATCGACAAAAAGTTTTCAAAAAGGACAAAAAATTCCTGTCGGGGGTTTTCGAGGTCGCTGATCAAGATTCCGAAGTCAGATTTTATATTCAGCCATTCCCTGGGGAGTAATTGGACAATTATTGCCCCAAAAATGGGGCAAATCGACAAAAAGTTTTCAAAAAGGACAAAAAATTCCTCTCGGGGGTTTTCGAGGTCGCTGATCAAGATTCCGAAGTCAGATTTTATATTTAGCCATTCCCTGGGGAGTAATTGGCCAATTATTCACCGAAAAAAGACCAATTTCTAATTTAAAATAAAAATTCGTTATTTAATTTTTTTTTTGCGTTTTATTAAATTAACAGGAAATAGTATTTCAAAATGTTTCACAATAATTTACATCAGCATCTTAATAGTATATTATAATATTTAAAACGTAAATAAAGATGAAGTTAAAAACAATGTATATAAATATATGTATAATAATAAAAATAATAATGATAATAAAAATGATAGTAATAATAATAATAGTGATTGAATGATAATGATAATAATAAAAATAGTAGTAATAGATAATAATGATTATAACAATATATATTGTATATAAGAATTTTCAATTTTTATTCCATTTTAGGTATTATCATAAACTATTAAGATATACTGATGTAAATAATTGCCGAACATTTCAAAATACTATTTTATGTTAATTTAATAAAATGAAAAAAAAAATTAATTGATGTTTATTATTATTTCAAATTAAAAATTGGTTATTTTTCAGAAAATAATTGGACAATTACTCCCCTGGCTAAATATAAAATCTGACTTCGAAATCTTAATCAGCACCCTCGAAAACCCCCTAGTGCAATTTTCTTGATGTTTAAAATTTTTTTGAAAGTTTGCCCCATTTTTGGGGCAATAATTGTCCAAGTACTCCCCAGGGAATGGCTGAATATAAAATCTGACTTCGGAATCTTGATCAGCGACCTCGAAAACCCCCGACAGGAATTTTTTGTCCTTTTTGAAAACTTTTTGTCGATTTGCCCCATTTTTGGGGCAATAATTGTCCAATTACTCCCCAGGGAATGGCTAAATATAAAATCTGACTTCGGAATCTTGATCAGCGACCTCGAAAACCCCCGAGAGGAATTTTTTGGCCACTTTGAGAACTTTTTAAGGATTTTACGAATTTTACAAAAAATTGGACATGAAAATTGGCCAATTTATGGCCCCAAAGCTAGAGAACGTCCTAGCGGCTATATGTTTTATTGTTCAAATGTTCTATTTAGCCTCCCGAACAGTTTGCAAAAAACCGCATCTCATTTGGTTGAGTCCGGAAAATTTGCTGGGCTAATTGTCTATTTTGACCGGACTATATCTAATTGTAAAACTTTGATGCTATTATTTTCTTCGATTTCTATCTAAAGTGAATATCTCATATAGAGTCATATTTATATTAATAGAATGTAGATAATATTTCAAATGTTGTATAAAATGTGAGTATTAATTGACATTTTCGTGGAGAGTTATTATATTTTATTGTTATTGGCTTAACAGTATTTACACAAAGAAAGTTATAGCAAGATTTGTAATAAAAAGCAGAATCGAAGGTTCAACAAAAGTTCGACTGCTGAACGTATCTTTAGAAAATATTGAAATCGGTTTTGTACGAGAGTCAAAAGCGATGAAACGACAAAGGTTGTCTTGGGCGAAACGGGGCAAGGCTTTTAAGAAATCTCTCGTACAATTATCTTTACTGCACTATGGGGCTGGTGTGGTTTTCGAAATTCTTTTAAATTGTATTTTCTTTTTTCTAAGGACGTGTAAAGGCAACCTATTCAGTACGATTATAATAGTTATAAATTATGCCTTTTAAGGTATTGGTTTTGTCAACACGTGTGTGACGGTTTCCAAGAGTATTTTAAAGTGATCGTTTATAGATCGAGAAACGTTAGTTCTTTTAAATCGATAACAATGGGGTGGTGCCTATAGCCACAAAGCTCGACTTCTCTCCAGCTAATATGGATGACCAGTATTGAAATTTCCTACCTCAAACTAACTACTATAACATGTATGGGTAAAATAACAACAAAAAGATATTCGATATTATGAACAGAGTTAGATAAAGTGTGTTAATTCTTTCAGGTATTTTTTATAATCACCAAACTATAAGAATTTTAGACTCAATAGAGTAAAAGTTGGCTACCTCTAGATTTTTTCGCGGTGTATTCATAGAAAAATATATTAGGTCTAGCGAATCGATGAACCTGCAACTTGCGGCGTCAATGTCCCTCAGTTAAAAAAACATACTTTGTACAAACTTTAATTTAATTCAGGGTTTCGGAACGCTGCGACATGTTTCCTCAGGGTCTGAGGTGAAAGCCATAAATCCATAAAAGTGTATTATGACGGCGTTATATCGAAATCGATGAGATCGACCAAATTCACAATTTTTCCATACTTACTTACTTGACCCCTTATGAAATTTGAGAAAATAGAAAAATTCCCGTAGGTTCATGTAAGTGATGGAACTTGTTCTATATGATCTCATAATGTTGTGGGTACCAATTTCGGGGGTATTAATCATGTTAAATCTGATTTTATAATGTTTTTATCTAAGGGATGACAAAAATTCAGGGTTTCGGAACGCTGCAACATGTTTCCTCAGTGTCTGAGGTGAAAATTAATGGTAGAATCGAATTTCTCATCCAAAGTGATGTATTATGACGGCGTTATATCGAAATCGATGAGATCGATCAAATTCACTATTTTTCCATTCCTACCCCTTATGAAATTTGAGAAAATAGAAGAATTCCCGTAGGTTCATGTAAGTGATGGAACTTGTTCTATATGATCTCATAATGTTGTGGGTACCAATTTCGGGGGTATTAATCATGTTAAATCTGATTTTATAATGTTTTTATCTAAGGGATGACAAAAATTCAGGGTTTCGGAACGCTGCAACATGTTTCCTCAGTGTCTGAGGTGAAAATTAATGGTAGAATCGAATTTCTCATCCAAAATGATATATTATGACGGCGTTATATCGAAATCGATGAGATCGATCAAATTCACTATTTTTCCATACTTACCCCCTCATGAAATTTGAGAAAATATGAAAATTACCAGGTTCATTAAGTGATGAATGAAACTTGTTCTATATGATCTCATAAGGTTGTGGGTACCAATTTCGGGGGTATTAATCATGTTAAATCTGATTTTATAATGTTTTTATCTAAGGGATGACAAAAATTCAGGGTTTCGGAACGCTGCAACATGTTTCCTCAGTGTCTGAGGTGAAAATTAATGGTAGAATCGAATTTCTCATCCAAAATGATGTATTATGACGGCGTTATATCGAAATCGATGGGATCGATCAAATTCACTATTTTTCCTCACCTACCCCTTATGAAATTTGAGAAAATAGAAAAATTCCCGTAGGTTCATGTAAGTGATGGAACTTGTTCTATATGATCTCATAATGTTGTGGGTACCAATTTCGGGGGTATTAATCATGTTAAATCTGATTTTATAATGTTTTTATCTAAGGGATGACAAAAATTCAGGGTTTCGGAACGCTGCAACATGTTTCCTCAGTGTCTGAGGTGAAAATTAATGGTAGAATCGAATTTCTCATCCAAAATGATATATTATGACGGCGTTATATCGAAATCGATGAGATCGATCAAATTCACTATTTTTCCATACTTACCCCCTCATGAAATTTGAGAAAATATGAAAATTCCCAGGTTCATTAAGTGATGAATGAAACTTGTTCTATATGATCTCATAAGGTTGTGGGTACCAATTTCGGGGGTATTAATCATGTTAAATCTGATTTTATAATGTTTTTATCTAAGGGATGACAAAAATTCAGGGTTTCGGAACGCTGCAACATGTTTCCTCAGTGTCTGAGGTGAAAATTAATGGTAGAATCGAATTTCTCATCCAAAATGATGTATTATGACGGCGTTATATCGAAATCGATGGGATCGATCAAATTCACTATTTTTCCTCACCTACCCCTTATGAAATTTGAGAAAATAGAAAAATTCCCGTAGGTTCATGTAAGTGATGGAACTTGTTCTATATGATCTCATAATGTTGTGGGTACCAATTTCGGGTGTATTAATAATGTTAAATCTGATTTTATAATGTATTTATCTAAGGGATGACAAAAATTCAGGGTTTCGGAACGCTGCAACATGTTTCCTCAGTGTCTGAGGTGAAAATTAATGGTAGAATCGAATTTCTCATCCAAAATGATGTATTATGACGGCGTTATATCGAAATCGATGGGATCGATCAAATTCACTATTTTTCCTCACCTACCCCTTATGAAATTTGAGAAAATAGAAAAATTCCCGTAGGTTCATGTAAGTGATGGAACTTGTTCTATATGAT
The DNA here is from genome assembly GCA_958510875.1 of Endomychus coccineus. Classification (NCBI taxonomy): domain Eukaryota; kingdom Metazoa; phylum Arthropoda; class Insecta; order Coleoptera; family Endomychidae; genus Endomychus; species Endomychus coccineus. The sequence goes on from OY294070.1 coordinate 136,752,433, forward strand.
CTCATAATGTTGTGGGTACCAATTTCGGGGGTATTAATCATGTTAAATCTGATTTTATAATGTTTTTATCTAAGGGATGACAAAAATTCAGGGTTTCGGAACGCTGCAACATGTTTCCTCAGTGTCTGAGGTGAAAATTAATGGTAGAATCGAATTTCTCATCCAAAGTGATGTATTATGACGGCGTTATATCGAAATCGATGAGATCGATCAAATTCACTATTTTTCCATTCCTACCCCTTATGAAATTTGAGAAAATAGAAGAATTCCCGTAGGTTCATGTAAGTGATGGAACTTGTTCTATATGATCTCATAATGTTGTGGGTACCAATTTCGGGGGTATTAATCATGTTAAATCTGATTTTATAATGTTTTTATCTAAGGGATGACAAAAATTCAGGGTTTCGGAACGCTGCAACATGTTTCCTCAGGGTCTGAGGTGAAAATTAATGGTAGAATCGAATTTCTCATCCAAAATGATATATTATGACGGCGTTATATCGAAATCGATGAGATCGATCAAATTCACTATTTTTCCATACTTACCCCCTCATGAAATTTGAGAAAATATGAAAATTCCCAGGTTCATTAAGTGATGAATGAAACTTGTTCTATATGATCTCATAAGGTTGTGGGTACCAATTTCGGGGGTATTAATCATGTTAAATCTGATTTTATAATGTTTTTATCTAAGGGATGACAAAAATTCAGGGTTTCGGAACGCTGCAACATGTTTCCTCAGTGTCTGAGGTGAAAATTAATGGTAGAATCGAATTTCTCATCCAAAGTGATGTATTATGACGGCGTTATATCGAAATCGATGAGATCGATCAAATTCACTATTTTTCCATACCTACCCCTTATGAAATTTGAGAAAATAGGAAAATTCCCGTAGGTTCATGTAAGTGATGGAACTTGTTCTATATGATCTCATAATGTTGTGGGTACCAATTTCGGGGGTATTAATCATGTTAAATCTGATTTTATAATGTTTTTATCTAAGGGATGACAAAAATTCAGGGTTTCGGAACGCTGCAACATGTTTCCTCAGTGTCTGAGGTGAAAATTAATGGTAGAATCGAATTTCTCATCCAAAATGATGTATTATGACGGCGTTATATCGAAATCGATGAGATCGACCAAATTCACAATTTTTCCATACTTACCCCTTATGAAATTTGAGAAAATAGAAAAATTCCCGTAGGTTCATGTGAGTGATGGAACTTGTTCTATATGATCTCATACGGTTGTGGGTACCAATTTCGGGTGTATTAATAATGTTAAATCTGATTTTATAATGTATTTATCTAAGGGATGACGGAAATTCAGGGTTTCGGAACGCTGCAACATGTTTCCTCAGTGTCTGAGGTGGAAATTGATGGTAGAATCGAATTTTTCATCCAAAATGATGTATTATGACGGCGTTATATCGAAATCGATGAGATCGATCAAATTCACTATTTTTCCATACCTACCCCTTATGAAATTTGAGAAAATAGAAGAATTCCCGTAGGTTCATGTAAGTGATGGAACTTGTTCTATATGATCTCATAATGTTGTGGGTACCAATTTCGGGGGTATTAATCATGTTAAATCTGATTTTATAATGTTTTTATCTAAGGGATGACAGAAATTCAGGGTGTCGGAACGCTGCAACATGTTTCCTCAGTGTCTGAGGTGAAAATTAATGGTAGAATCGAATTTCTCATCCAAAATGATATATTATGACGGCGTTATATCGAAATCGATGAGATCGATCAAATTCACTATTTTTCCATACTTACCCCCTCATGAAATTTGAGAAAATATGAAAATTCCCAGGTTCATTAAGTGATGAATGAAACTTGTTCTATATGATCTCATAAGGTTGTGGGTACCAATTTCGGGGGTATTAATCATGTTAAATCTGATTTTATAATGTTTTTATCTAAGGGATGACAAAAATTCAGGGTTTCGGAACGCTGCAACATGTTTCCTCAGTATCTGAGGTGAAAATTAATGGTAGAATCGAATTTCTCATCCAAAGTGATGTATTATGACGGCGTTATATCGAAATCGATGAGATCGATCAAATTCACTATTTTTCCATACCTACCCCTTATGAAATTTGAGAAAATATAAAAATTCCCGTAGGTTCATGTAAGTGATGGAACTTGTTCTATATGATCTCATAATGTTGTGGGTACCAATTTCGGGGGTATTAATCATGTTAAATCTGATTTTATAATGTTTTTATCTAAGGGATGACAAAAATTCAGGGTTTCGGAACGCTGCAACATGTTTCCTCAGTGTCTGAGGTGAAAATTAATGGTAGAATCGAATTTCTCATCCAAAGTGATGTATTATGACGGCGTTATATCGAAATCGATGAGATCGATCAAATTCACTATTTTTCCATACCTACCCCTTATGAAATTTGAGAAAATAGAAAAATTCCCGTAGGTTCATGTAAGTGATGGAACTTGTTCTATATGATCTCATAATGTTGTGGGTACCAATTTCGGGGGTATTAATCATGTTAAATCTGATTTTATAATGTTTTTATCTAAGGGATGACAAAAATTCAGGGTTTCGGAACGCTGCAACATGTTTCCTCAGTGTCTGAGGTGAAAATTAATGGTAGAATCGAATTTCTCATCCAAAGTGATGTATTATGACGGCGTTATATCGAAATCGATGAGATCGATCAAATTCACTATTTTTCCATACCTACCCCTTATGAAATTTGAGAAAATAGAAAAATTCCCGTAGGTTCATGTAAGTGATGGAACTTGTTCTATATGATCTCATAATGTTGTGGGTACCAATTTCGGGGGTATTAATCATGTTAAATCTGATTTTATAATGTTTTTATCTAAGGGATGACAAAAATTCAGGGTTTCGGAACGCTGCAACATGTTTCCTCAGTGTCTGAGGTGAAAATTAATGGTAGAATCGAATTTCTCATCCAAAATGATGTATTATGACGGCGTTATATCGAAATCGATGAGATCGACCAAATTCACAATTTTTCCATACTTACCCCTTATGAAATTTGAGAAAATAGAAAAATTCCCGTAGGTTCATGTAAGTGATGGAACTTGTTCTATATGATCTCATAAGGTTGTGGGTACCAATTTCGGGTGTATTAATAATGTTAAATCTGATTTTATAATGTATTTATGTAAGGGATGACGGAAATTCAGGGTTTCGGAACGCTGCAACATGTTTCCTCAGTGTCTGAGGTGAAAATTAATGGTAGAATCGAATTTCTCATCCAAAGTGATGTATTATGACGGCGTTATATCGAAATCGATGAGATCGATCAAATTCACTATTTTTCCATACCTACCCCTTATGAAATTTGAGAAAATAGAAAAATTCCCGTAGGTTCATGTAAGTGATGGAACTTGTTCTATATGATCTCATAATGTTGTGGGTACCAATTTCGGGGGTATTAATCATGTTAAATCTGATTTTATAATGTTTTTATCTAAGGGATGACAAAAATTCAGGGTTTCGGAACGCTGCAACATGTTTCCTCAGTGTCTGAGGTGAAAATTAATGGTAGAATCGAATTTCTCATCCAAAATGATGTATTATGACGGCGTTATATCGAAATCGATGAGATCGACCAAATTCACAATTTTTCCATACTTACCCCTTATGAAATTTGAGAAAATAGAAAAATTCCCGTAGGTTCATGTAAGTGATGGAACTTGTTCTATATGATCTCATAAGGTTGTGGGTACCAATTTCGGGTGTATTAATAATGTTAAATCTGATTTTATAATGTATTTATCTAAGGGATGACGGAAATTCAGGGTTTCGGAACGCTGCAACATGTTTCCTCAGTGTCTGAGGTGAAAATTAATGGTAGAATCGAATTTCTCATCCAAAATGATGTATTATGACGGCGTTATATCGAAATCGATGGGATCGATCAAATTCACTATTTTTCCTCACCTACCCCTTATGAAATTTGAGAAAATAGAAAAATTCCCGTAGGTTCATGTAAGTGATGGAACTTGTTCTATATGATCTCATAATGTTGTGGGTACCAATTTCGGGGGTATTAATCATGTTAAATCTGATTTTATAATGTTTTTATTTAAGGGATGACAAAAATTCAGGGTTTCGGAACGCTGCAACATGTTTCCTCAGTGTCTGAGGTGGAAATTGATGGTAGAATCGAATTTTTCATCCAAAATGATGTATTATGACGGCGTTATATCGAAATCGATGAGATCGATCAAATTCACTATTTTTCCATACTTACCCCCTCATGAAATTTGAGAAAATATGAAAATTTCCGAAGGTTCATGTAACTGATCCTGAATTTTTTTAGATCCTCAAATAGTATTTAAACAGACACATTGTAATTACTAATTCAGTTCACTCTGATGACTACTTGGTAGCCAAAAGTTCCTCAGTACTTTAACCGTATTTTTAGTGGATAGGGGTGATTATTTCTTATTTATAGTATTATAGTGTATCCACAATATGAACTCTCATATAGTTTATTAGTAACTGGAGTATCTAAACTCTATGCATTTCAACCTTGTCATAAGTCTTAAAATGGGCAATGTATAGCTTGACCGACTATGAAATAAAAAACGGCACCCCTAAACGACCGGTCTGTGAAACTTCAACTTCCCGGAATCCATTAACATAACTCTGTCTTGATTATTTTTCCTAACCTCATCAATTTTATTAACAGACCACAGTTTGTTTCATTATTCATTAGTTTCTGACACGTGTTTATACAGCAACACGTGTTTTAACTTTGAGAAATATAATATTTTCTTTAACGGAACCTCTTCGAATAGCTCATCTATACACCTGCAAGAGCCTGCGACAGAACGGAGTTGAAAAATCGTCTGTTCGATTGTAAATTAAGGGATGAAGAAATACGATATGACCCAGCAATAACGAAACACACTTTTAAAGGAAAAATGCCATGCAATTATGAAGATTCAACTTGAGATTACAGCGTGTCAATGTTCGTATTTCTTTCTAGACGGTCTCGAAGACATGGTAAATATTTGTTGACGACTTCCATGTGGTAAATATTATCAAATACACATGGCTTTTATATAGTTAAGAGAGGCATTCGTCGAGCTTTGTCGATAGATGGGCAGGGCGAGGGAGGATGAGGGATGGTTATCTTATTTGTTAATCATTCAAATCATCCAATAATGTCTTCAAAGTACCCACATAATTGCCAGCAGTGTTGACTCAGTTATCCATATGTAAAAAATCTGTCTGGAGGCAAGCAGAACTTCCCCATCTCGTTCACCGTACCCACATCCCGCCCATCATTCAAATACTCTTTGGCTCCATTAATGTTACAGATACTAAAAATAACAAAAACTCAAATTTTCAATTACCGACGCGAAGCTGAGATTTTTGATCGTTTTTCTGTTTGAACTTGCTTGAAGGTTGCACTAGAAGGTTTTAGATTTGAAAAATATTTCCCTACACAGTTAGTAGGTTTATGCGCAACATTTATATCATATTTTTTCCTAATTTTCTCTGAGGTCTCCGGAATATATTGTAATGTTATAAAATTATCTGTATTACCGTTTATGTTATTTATATATGACGTTCCATCATAGATTTTGTTTATTCTTTCTTTAATGATGGGATTGGAAAATATTTTTGGGTAGCCATTCCTTTCCAGTGTATTACGAACAATTTTTCAATTTTTGGGACGGTCATCTGTGTGGGACAATATAACCGCGCGATCTGTAAGGCTGTTCTTACACTTTTTTTATAACTTGTTGGTGCAACGGAATTGAAGTGAAGATAACGCTGAGACCAAACTTTTTTAGTAAGCCACGGAGTTTTTTTCCATCTGCATCATGCCTAATTTTCATATCTAGGAAATTCATGTTCTTGTTCACTTCTATTTCACAAGTAAATTGAAGTTTACAGTGTAAATTGTTAAATTTATTAATCACGTATTGAATTTTATCATTGGGAACACACATTAGGCAATAATCTACCGTTTACAGAGTATGAGTTGTAAATCTAATGAATGAAAGTATTAAAATATACTTTGCTCTATAGACTTTTAAATAAATATTAAATAAAAGATCGAAAATAACTGTCTTTACTGCAGGATCTTATTCGTCGGATGATTTTAATTACATTTCGTATAAACAAGGGTCGAAAAATGCTACAGCCCTCTAGAGAGTGAAAGCTGAAGATTGATTTTTATAAATATCTCGGTTCAACATAAAATAATGAATTTCAAAATTGGTGAAAATAAATGGGTATACGATTCTCAACTATGTCTGCAAACAAATATATTAATTTATTTATCAGGAACGTCTAGAACTAGGAGAGCGTAGGGTAAAAAATATTCGCGAGTCTTAGATACGGAACTTAATCTTGAAAGATGGACTTTTCGGGCAAAAAAGGTCGCCTTGTTTTGGACTCACTATTTTCGAGTAAAATGGATTTGAACATTAACGGACTTATATATAAATTCTCGGGAAATAGGTCACACTAATACATATGCTTATTATTTTCGTCTTTACTTATGTTTCGGTCTCACGACCATCTTCAGAAGACGTATCAATGTCTAAGACGGGATTTTATAAAACTAATTGTATCAAACACAATTGTCCTTATCCCACCAATTTCAATTAAAAATGCTCACGTCGCCGAAACGAACAGAAACACGAGTAGTCGAAATTGTAACACATCGATGTTTTATGTATACGTGTTTCGATTACTCGTAATTATGTTCATTTCTGCAACGTGGAAATTTTTTATTGAAATTGGTTCGATAACGACGCTTTGTACTTGATTCAATTAGTTTTAAGAAATAGCGTTCTAGACATTGATACGTCGTGATGATGGTCGTGTGACCGAAACGTACGGACAGACTAAAATAATAAGCATATGTGTTAGTGTAACCTATTTTCCGTGAATTTATTTATAATTCATACTTGGATCAAGAATTATTATTAACATTATCTGATTTGAACTTAAGGATGTCCCCAACATAATGATTTAATTTTTTTTCAGGCGCGATAAGTTTTTAATATGAAATTCTGGGTACGGCCTGTCATTAATTAATCATAAGCGTACCTACCATCAGGGGGGTATTCTTTTTTTCGTCATATCTTTTAATGATTCTAATTTTTTTGCAGTTTAATTCCCTGACTGAATTTACATAAGAAAGATTCCTCTTGTGATTTGCAGTATAACTCGCTGTATGAGGTAAAATTAGTTATGAAAGATACGAGGCAAAATTTGATGAAAATGCATAAATAGGACAAAAATTCTCTCCCTTCCCCTCTCGGGTCTTACTGAAACGATGTCTCTCATAGTCATTGTTGTTCCCCTTTTCAAAAGGGCAAGTTTTACTTAAACTCTGAGACAAACACGAGGAGGTTTTTTCGCATACAAATTCCGTATAAATAAATATGAAACATTTCAACTTTTTAATTATACACGGTGTCCCGGAACTAATGGGAAAAAAGTCGAGAGCGTATTTGGTTGAGCCAAAAGAATATTAACACTTTATAAGAAAAATTTATTAGGGTCTCCATTTGATCTGTATACAATTTTAAGTATTCTTAGAATGTATGTGTAAGTTATTGTCATTAAGCCAGGGATGGACTAGTTAATGATCCCAATTTTCTGCAGGTGGACAGTCCCTTCCCCGTATGCTAAGATCAAATTTTAACTAACGAAAACGTGCTCTTACATTAATTCGATTCGTTTGAAATATATCTGCCATTTTATTAATGTACTGCATACTTCAAGGTCATTTTTTGCATTCACCATTTTAATTCTATTATTATTATTTATTACTATGGTAATTTATCATTATAATTAAATGAAAAGACAATTACTTTGTAATAGTAACGTTTTTATGTTATTATTAAAAGTGGTATAAAAACAAAGTAATTATTCAATAAAAGGTCCATACTTTTGTAGCATTGGCTTCATCATAGCATAGTAGAAATAACGAGTTGGCTAGGCTATGGCTTCATTAATTGCGCCATCTATTATTTATTAGAAATCTAAATTATCGACCGAGTCCGTAAAACTAGTGAAATGTCAATATACACCGTGTAACCCATTGTGGGATAAATCGACTCCAGGGGTCAACATGCAAGATGTTCATGTCAGAGTAAAAAATTGGGAATACATGAGATGTAAATGGGGGTATCATTTAGACAGATCGTTACCAAAATTCTGGCTCCCCTTGAATGTAATAATCCACTACATAGACCATACCATGTAGGTACGTAATACTTTTTTACTTCCCTCAGTATTCGTAGTATGTAGTGTAAATGTCATTCAGTTCTGTTTTGACACCCATCGAAAGCAAGCAACCTTGGAGATTTTTGTAAACATGGAAAAAAGTGAATTTCGCGTCTTGATTAAACATAGTTTCTTGCGTAGAGAGAACATAACACAAACCAAGGCATCGCCTGTTTAACATTATGGGAACTCTTCACCATCGATTGGAATGATTCACAAGTTGGTCTACTAATTTTCGTGGTCGTAGTATGACCACAAAGGATGCCGATCCGTTTTGGTCGTCCGATTGAGGCTCCAACGCGAGAACTCGTCACGAGATTGCTCAAGTTACGGGCATCTCAACCGAATGGGTACGGAACATTTTGCATACATTTTTGAATATGAGAAATCTGTCTGCCTTGAACAAAACGTGAATCCAGCACAACACACTTGAACTTGTCCTGTCGAATCGAGCCCGAAAGAGGTGAAAGTGTGTTTATTGGCCATCAGAGTCATGGCGACAATTTTTTGGGATGCACACGGATCGTGGATTACCTTGGAAAGGGTAAAACGGTCACCAGCGTATATTATGCAGAGCTGTTGGATCGATTCAACGCCGATGTGAAACGAAGTTGACCGCATTTGGCAAAGAAAAAAGTACTCTTCCAACACCCAACGTACAGGCGCACAGGTCCGCAGTCGCAAAGGCAAAATTGCTTGAGCTGCGGTACGAATTGATTCGTCATCCACCATATTCTCCAGATTTGGCCCCCTGCTATTCTTATCTATTTCCAAACTTGAAGGATTGCCGACATCGTATTATTTGGAGAGGATCGAAAAATTTTAAAAACGTTGGACGAAGTGTATCGGGTTATGTTGAGAAAAAAAGTTTTGAACAAATAAATCATTTCTTGTTTCATTTTTCACCTTGCCCAAGAAAAAATACCTGTTTTTCGCGGATATTCCGTTCTAAGCATTTTTGAATCGATCTAGACTAGTTTCTATCTGATTTCCATTCCGGTATCGCTAATTGTAGATGGAATAATTGTAGATCGAATCTACAATTGTTGAGTTGAAATTGAAACAATCAAAATCACTGGTTAAGACTTGTGAAAATTTGTTGTTGGCTCAAACTACACGTTCGTAGTTTATTATGCCAATTACAATTATCCTGAGAGATAGTCGAATTGCTTTAATAAACTTGTTGCACGAATGCGCAACTTCATAAAGGAGAGATGCGAGAGATACAAATATTGAATTATATATTATATTACAAATATTGAATGACATTTGTATAGAAAACCAATGTACTTCGACCAGTCCCAATAGAATAGCAATTATTCTCAATGCGCTTACTTCGATTCATTCGTTCGCAAACATTTACCTAAGATTACGTAGTGTCATTATCTATTACCGATCTATGACAACAATGAAACTCATTCTGCAAATATCTCGTCCGATCTCACGTATTCAGAAACATCAATATTTACCAACCTTCCGCGTTAGTTTTCCTGTAACTATGTTCTTGTGTTGTCCTTGTATACCTGACCTATAAAACCCCGAATATTTCAAGTATTATTTCTTGTCAAACTTAAGATCAAGTACGCTAGAATGATTCCATCTTATTTTTGACATTTCGAAAATAAACAGATGACATGTGTTTATCATAACACAATGGGCTCTTAGAAGCGGAATATTTACCGTAACATAATATTTTGTGTAATATTATGGTCGTCTTGGGCAACGCGGAGGAATTTGCAGAGATTAACCGATATGTTTGTGTTGGTATTATTTTTAAAAAGTTCACTTGAGCGAGAGAAATTGGATCTGATATTTTGTCAGTTGTATGGAACATTTTGCATTGTCCCGCAAATATCTAACAAATGAAAAATAAATAGTCGCTTCCGTTGTATGAAACATAACGATCTCAATTCGAATGACGATGTAAGATAGTAAACAAAAACCCATTATACTTTTATGTCTGTGGCTTTTTGAAGTAAAGAGGTTGTATACCAAAAATCCTCTATGATCCCGGAGCTGTAAGAGAAAATCAAACGTGTAATTGCTGAAATAAAGTACCAGAAAAACCTCGTTGAAAGAATAGTATTATGTACAAACGTCACTTGACGAGTTGGAAATAGGTGATTTTAATATTCGACAACTCATAAGGCAAATTCAACTTTTCTAGAGAGCACTCATATACGACAGTGTAGTATCACTTAAAAGTGATAAACTTTCTTCAGAAATGGTGTGACCTGTATTCAAAATGTGTTCGGCTACTGCTGATTTTTCAGTATTATTTTCCTTTAAATAAGCAAAATTTTCCTTATAACCAACCAGTTAAAATGTTCCTTCTAATTTGACCCACATAGAATTTTTAACACTACTCACACATGATTTTGTAAATCCCGGATTTGTCGAAATCGGAAACTTTATCAAAAGTGTTGCCTAAACGGTATTTTAGGTTGTTCCTACATCTATAAACTGGTTGTGTTTTAAATTTAGGAAACAAACTATGGAATTTATTAATCACTGAAGAGTGATAAGTGGAACTTTTGAATTTTATTGAAGTATTTGATGGTAATGGCTCTAATTTGGTTGGTGGGCTACGTTCCAATTTCCTTTTCTGTTTCGAAATTAAATTATTGATCAAAGATTTTTGGTAACCATTGTCCGACGCAATTTGCTGAAGTTTCTCAGCTTCGTTGTTATAATTTTGCTGGCTCAGATGGAAGTTCAATAGTCTAGTTCGGAGCTATTTTATATCTAAATGGTGTAGCTGAATCTGCCGGGGTATACCTATTTGTTTGAGTGGGTTTTCTGTATATGTCGAAATTCAAGTGAATTCCATCTTTTGTAATGTTAATATCAAGGAAAGGAAGCTGATTATCTGTTTCTATTTCAATCAAATTGTCTATTAAAAGGTGTTCCAAAAAGCCATGTAAATCAAAATCTTTACTTGTTATCATGAAAATGTCGTCAACATATCCATACCAAACTTTTGGAAACTTCAAGTTCGCTTAGAACGATATTGGCCACAAAAGGAGAGAGTGAATTGCCCATTGCACATCCGCTTATTTGTTTATAGTATTCTGTGCAGTTTCTATCAGGGATATTAATATTTGAAAGCCATTTCCCCAGAATGTTTATCGGCTCAGGGATTGGAGTATTTGTAAATAGTGAAACAACATCAAATGAAACGATAGTATCACCATCTTCAATTTTGTCAAATGAGCTTGATTTAAACAGGGCAAATCCCTAACATCGGCTTTTGTCAGTTTGATTAATGTGATAGCATCGGCAAAGGAAGCAAATTGATATCTGGAGTTCTCCAGGGATCTGTTACGCTTCATCATCTACGTATATCAATGACCTGCACTGTAATATACAAAAATCGGTCATACTTAAAGAACGTATAATATATAGTTGTAAAATAATCAGAAATGGTTCAACGCAATCTCGAAAAATCAGAAGATGAATAACTCAACCAGCGTGTCCAGAGTTCCTTTAAAATCTGTGGTGATTACTTTGAGCACCTCTACGTTAGTGCATCTCGTATAGAGCATGGATAGTAATAAATGTTACGGTCTAAGTCGCGAGGAAGAAACGATTCGATACACCATATAAATAATCCTAGATTTTTACAAATGTACGATTCTAAAGCTAAGGGACAGGCCGTAATTCAATTATTCTATTCCTCATGCACTATATCGTACACATTGATAAATCTTAGTGTTGCGCATCGAATCAATTTTAGACGCATCACTTTTGTGCAATCCTCCAGATGGTCTTTTCAAATAAACATAAGAACCGGTAAAAATGCACAGAGTCACTTCGCCTTTGTGACCGAGGTTGGCGTGGTAACGCGCGAAAAATCCACATTCGTGCCGTGTAATTTTCAAGTTAAGTAGTTCCTGAATGCAGCTCTAATTTTGTAAGAGAATTATGCGTATTTAACAAACGTTTCTAAGTGGGTATGTCGATCATAGACAAATGACACTTTGCAGGGTGGTACAACAAACCAAGCGTTTTATTCTTTTAGTGTAATATGGTTCATTCACGTTAAAAATGATATGACGTCATGGATCAAGGACAGCCATTGTTGTCAGATTGAGCAGGTTTTACATGTTTTTGAATACATACAACGTGTTTGAATCTTTCAAGGAATGACCGACAGTACCATCATTGAAGATCCATGTTTCGTCGAGATAAACAATTTGATGAACCTCTCCATCTTTTGTTTGATATACTGATGTAAAAATGTACACGTTTTATTACGATAGCAGGGAACTTCATCAACTTCTATAATTTTGACACACTCGCTCAGTGACGATTGGTTACCTAAATTGCGAATATCTTCTGAATCTGCTCAATCACCTACACATCAATTTGTTCGCTTTGTCGAATTAAGGCTTCACGAATGTCCAGAATGTTTGCACTTTCTTCAATTGTGGAAATATCACATGAATCCAGGTTCGCGGCAAGAGGAGGCCAGGGGTGATCCCTCCCGGACCAGGGGTTTTCAAGGGGCTCGAATTTTAACACTTGAAAAGCATTCAAACATTTTTTGATGAACCTTAGCGATTTTTTTTCGTGGTTTAAGATCTAATAATCCTGAAATTATGTCCTTGTGAAAGACAAAGATTCCAGAATTCCTATTGATTTTCTAAGGAACTGGAAATTAATATAAATGAATAGCCAACGGTGGAATGTTGATTGAGGAAATATCTATAGAAAAGGGGGAGATCTTCCACCTTTCTTCGATGTTCTAGAGAAGTCTATGAACTCTTGAGTGTGACATTATCAATCAAACGAATAGCTCTATTCTGGATGAAATTCAAGAGCTTCAGCGTATACTTGGGAGCCGAGCTCCAAACATATGAGGAGTACTCCATGACAGATCAAATCTGTGTCTTGTAGATTATAAAGAGCTGCTCTTGGCACGAAATAGAAAACCAAGTTTTTTCTAAAGCAGTTTTCACAATGGACTGTATTTGTAACCCATCAAAAGCGATGTTTTGCAACCAGTAAATATTTCAAGTTCCAGAAGTTTCCTTTTAGTGTTATATGTTCCTTGCTTCTAGACATTCCATAAATGACATTCCAAATTGCACTCTGGTCAAAATGATCTATAATTACAACCACTTTAGTCCGTAACCGTATTCTTCTTGTTCTTGGAATTGCTTCAGATACCTGCGATTTTATTGACTGGTGAGATACCCTGAAGCAACTCTATATCTGACGGCAGTGATAGAAAAATATGGTCCCCATTTCCACGTTCTTCTTCAAAGCAATTTATTGTTGAACATACCATTTGTTTTTGTTGTTATTTAAATAAATTGATACGAGGGAACAATCTGCCTGAGAGCTGTTTTTTATTGCTACTGAAAAGTAAATCAAATAGGGAAGAAGAAGTTTTGCTAATAATAGTCTCGAATAAAGAGCTAATAACCACAGAATGAAATAAGGGCTTCCGTATTCTGTTTTTGCTATGACGATTTTGTAACCAAGTAGATTACCAATTTTTTTCGAGCATAGATTGTTGCGAGACACTTATTCTAACAAATGCCCTCAATAGCAAACAAATACTTTCAATCGTGGAGTGTGTAATATAAAAACGCTTACTTACATTTGGACGTGTTCTTTTTCATTGTGGGGTAAAAAAATTTTGCTGAAAAAGCTCGTTTGTACCTTCTATAAATACACTTGATCTGCTGGTAGTATTGAAAAAATACAAGTAATCCAGAAAAAAATATACGTAAATACAATACTATTCTCGAGAAATAGGTCACATAACACATATGTTTACTGTATCTTTCGTATTTACGTACGTTTCGGTCCCACGACCATCAGAAGACATTTGCACACCAATTCACATCAACTAAGGACTGAGTGTTTCATGTTTCTTTCGCTATTGCGACGTTAACATTCTAAATTTAAATTAATGCAATAAAGAGGCATAGTGCAATCAGTTGATGATGTGAATTAGTGTTCAAATGTCTTCTGATGATGATCGTGAGACCGAAACGTACGTAAAGACGAACATATGGTAAACATATGTGTTAATTTAACCTATTTCCCAAGAATGTATTGTAATACATAACTGAAGCAAGCACTACACCATGTATAAACTAATATTTAACAGTTTTTTTATATTCGGATATTGACATTACTGATTCAATATACTTTAAATTTCAGATGAGCTTCGAGTAGACGAATAATAGTGTAAAAATAGGGAAATCTCTATAGAGTGGATATTCTCGCTATTATGTACGATTTGCCTTGAGTTATTTATAAGCTATTGTGAAGTTGGAACGTAATGAAGCAAAAAGCTCAACCTATGTAAGCTTTAAGTAGTGCCTCATGTTATTCATCGGTTTACCCATGTTTAAATTCAGTTTATGCGGATCTTCTCTTACCTAAATCCAGAACAAACCCATTAAATCCTGTTTATATACGTTCAGAGTGAAAGAACAAACAAAACAAGAACTGACGATTGTAACAGCGAATTTCCCTCCAGCACTTTTTGTTAACACAAGTTTTCGCTTTGGGATACTTTTGCGAGATCGGTTATATCAAACTTTTTACGATCTGTTATTTTTAATTTTTTGGTATAGGCTTGTTTCAATTCACATGACATTTTTCGCTGCTGGGATTGGCGTTTCTTGTTATCTGTTACTATTTTCTGGTACTCTTCCTCCTGTTCTAAGAAGTTTTGATGAAGAAAGCTCCAGGTGTATCTTTTTGCACTTTGATGATCTCAATGTCTCCCATTTTCATATTTTTCGCGTCATCTGTTGAAGAGCAATTCATTTCCTGGCGTTGAGAAGCATCGTTGAAATCTATAAAATCTCCATTTAGACAAGATTTAGAAACCGCTTATTCCAGACAGTTGATCAGTTCAATAGACTAGCGAAACAGCTGCCTGGAACTAATAGAAATGTTAACCTGGAGGGCCAAAATTTTGTCTAATACAAATAGAATCAATAGATATTCAAGATTATCATGAAGTGAAGGATATATTTCAACTTATTATATACTTTTAACAAATAAAATTAATATTTAAAAGTAAATGGAATCTAGTTGCTCACGTAATGGGATTTGTGATGTCAAACAGTAGTTACCGCAAATGCTCGATATGACCTCCATTTTGTTGTTGTAAAATTACCAACAGTTCCTCCAAATTGTATACAGCACTATTCAACATTTCTGGTTGAATTGCATGAATTTACTCTCTGATACTGTCCTTTAATTCCTCCAGCGTTGTTGACCGTGTTCTAAATACAAAAAATTTCAAATAACCTCACAGCCAGTAATCCGCTGGGTTAAGATCAGGCGATCTTGGTGGGCATGAATTTGCAAAATGTCTGCTTATAACACAATCTTGAAAAATCGCAGTTAACAATTCTTTAACTGGTCGGTAAATGAGCATAGGTGCTCCATCCTGCATAAAAATCATGTTTTCAATTCCTTCGTGCTCGTTTTGCAACTGTGGAATTGCATAATCCCTTAAGATTTGCAGGTATCGTTCACCAGTAACAGTTACAGATACGGCCATCCCATTCTGTAGTTCCTCGAAAAAGTATGGACCAATGATAAAATTAGCTGTGAAGCCGTACCAAACTGTCACTTTTTTGTCATGAAGGTCTAGCTGAACGATTTCATGTGGATTTTCTGTTGACCATATTCGACCGTTTCGGGTATTAATTCCACAATTAAGACAGAAATGGTCTCGATATGTTCATAAAATACGGGATAGCTAGTGGGGTTCAGTTTCCATCAGAGTCAATACGTGTAATGAAAACTTGTACCTGACAAAATCTACGTCGTTTAACCCAAACAGCAGTTGCTGTTTATAGGGATACATTATTAGGTTTTTCCGTAAAATTTTCCATGGCATTTCTATTCGTTTTCATATCACATTCGCACTACTGATTGCTAGCCACGTTTTTCCTGAAGAACTTCTGTAACTTGAACATCACTAAACCTAAGGTCTTCCTGATCTGGGAAGGTCTTTTACAGACCCTGTTCATTCAAATATGCTAATAAAATTACGATACGCCTTCATTTGGCACGGCCCTGCTCTCAAAGCCATTTTCGTAAGAAATCTTCGTAATCCAGTAGTGTAATTTCCACCGCCTTCATAATAACATTGCACTAAACCAATTCTTGTTTGCTGATCCATGTTCAAATTGTTACAATTTACGTTACGCGAGTTTTATTTTCAGAACAATTCTCTAAATTACGATTATTTCGTTTGACACTTGTATCAATAGTTGTCACAACAATTCTTTTGTTTTCCATAGATACACTAAAATCCAATTATTGAAGCAACTAGATTCTGTTTATTTTTTGCTAGTAGTCTAATTTCTTAAAACTATATAACAATTTAAAATAGACCCCTTACTTTATGATAATCCTATATATCATTTCAAAAGTATTAGTCCTCGCAAATAATCTGTCTATAAATGATGAGCTGTAAAGTCGGAGATTGTAGCACAATCTAAAAGTTACAGTAATGATGCAAAGTCATATGTCGTTTTTCATTCAGTGAATTTTGTTGGAAAAACTTGATTGTACACCCCACTCACAAGAAGGTGTATTTCCGAATTTTAAGAAAGACGTTACTGTCTCGTAAATACCACCATTTATTAGCAAAGAAATTTGGAGTTTATTAGTCGTTCAAGCGAATACTTATAATGACCATCCGCCCTTAACAAAAAATATCGGAATTCGAGCTGAATAATATTTATAATAATATAAAACCCGAAATTGAAGTTTAAGCAGCCTACACACACAGACAGGGTCAGGTAGAAGAAATTCGAAACCCCTATTTGATGATATTTTTCGAGAGATTGTTAAAGTGTTTCGGCAGGTAGATGGATTTTATTTCTGCTTCACTTGTTTTGCCGACTTATTATTAGATAATGGTTTACAACAAGGGTATGAAAGGTTGTCCCGTATGGGGGTGGCTGAGTAGTGGAGATAACAATATACCGATAGAGTATTAGGTTGTATGGTTTCTCATTATATTTTTAAATAAGTAGAATTTGGCTATTCGGCATGAATTTCATTTACTTATTGTTATAATCTTATTTGGATGTATTCACCAAACAATTCAATATATTTTGAAAACTGTAAACGGAATGGAATAATAATTACATCCAGAATGAACGAAATTTGGTAGAATTTCCAAATATACTTTATTTAACCAAAATTATCAATATTTTCAAAAATTTTAAAATCTTCCAGATAAGAATAAAGTATTTTTTTGAAAATTGTAAACTAAATGGACAAATAATCACATCCAGAATGACCAAAAGTTGGTAGTAAAAAAAAATTAAGTTTTCAAAAACTGAAGATGGAGATCAAAATAGCCTCATCATTTCCACCATTTTAAAGCGATTTCCAAATTTTCAAATTCGCATCACCAATAAGAATGCGGTGGAATGCTTTACACAGTGGGTTACGTATGAGGATGGTCGATTTTAAATAGATTCAACGCTGAATCGATTCAAATCGTTTAGATTATTTGCTGAATTCAATGTTTCCGGTTATTTATTGATGGCGATCGTGTAATTTTGATGCCGCCCTCTATTAAGCGATAGTGCAGCTTTTGGCATTGATTATACATTTCTCTTCCTTGTTGGTTAATAATATTTAGAGTTGGTTGGAAAGAGGTCAAATAACTAAGCCCACTCAAGCTCTGGTGTCGATGTTTCGACTTTTATACAGTCATCCTCAGGGCACTACAATAACAATTTGATGTAGTAACTGTCTTATAATTTTTACGTTACGTTTTCCGGTAGTAATCAGTTCAAATTCTTTATCCATTATAATCATTTGTACATTTTTTTCGTTGTTTCTATAACTATACAACATATTCGCATTCATTACACATAGCACATAACACATTCATCGAATCAATCAACTTCTTATAATCCATTATAATTATAATCTCGATCACGACGTGTTCGTGGCTAAATGAAAGTGCATGCGTGTGTTTGCCAACCAAAATCCAGTTAATGAAATCACTAATTATGTGTACAGCTGAAGTTGAACAGATTGACTGACTTGTCGAGACTTGTAGAATCTTGGAAGATTGTGCAACTGCTCTCACTGATCCGTTTCTTTTACAGATAAAAAGACTAGTCTCGACTACCTACACCCTCAATCCCTCATATCGTACGCACGATAACAATGTAACAGTGTACTTATTGGCCGTGCTTTCAAGTCTTTTAACTTCTTAAGGAAATATATCGCCATTTTTACTCATTGTTGACAGATCCTTTTATTCCAATGGATACGGAAAAATAGATTTCCGAAAAATTCACACGGTAACTTCCCACGCAAGTTCAGACTTGCTTAAAAATATTCGATGAATAAGTTTCATGTAATTGTGGAGAAACTATACATAATTCTTGATGAGCATTATTACAATAAAGTTTATCATTAAATTTTTTGTTTAAATACTATTTGGGGAAAGTAATGTAAACAAGGGGATACCCCCAGCTGTTTTCATTGATGGTGTTAAGTTCATGTTCATTATATCGTAATATAGATGTTTCTCTAATCTTCTGTTCCTTGAATTTTTTGGAACGAACAAATATTTAAATATGATATCACATGAGATTGAAATCTATGGGAATACGAAAATAAAGAAACGAGGAAAAATTAAAAAGGACTAGTAATCAAAAATCCCTATAATTAATTTAATTTCATGATACAGGCCATTTATAATTAGTGTTATCAAATATTTCGTATACAAATGAAACTGAACAGGATAAACATTTTGAATCGTTCATTGGATGAGTTAGTTTTCCTGGAAGCCCGATATTAAGCTCAGCACAATGTATAAAGTTAATTTGTAGATGAAAGCAATTTTGTGTAAGCATCATAATCAACTAGTCATGAAAATTTGGTTATTTCAACTAAAAAAAATGTTACCGTCCTTCAAACTTGAATGAGCTTAGAGATATAAACGATCGAGACGTCTCCATTCTTTTTTCCGTGCCGTGTTGTCGAGGGAAATTTCTGACCGAGCAATTTCCCTCGACAACATAGCACGGAAAAAAGAATGGAGACGTCTCGATCGTTTAATGCCTAAAATATAGACAATGCGAGCAGTATCTTGGCCTCATGTTCGAGAGACAAATAACTAAATCAGCAGGAATGATCAATATAATCCCATAACTGATTATGCTATCTTCCCAAATTGTATATTCGAAATTATTTAAAAAAATTGAAATCTTGAAGAGAACTAGTGAAATAAAGTAATAAAATCTGAGAGGGAATTTTTGGATAATAGTTACCTTATTGAAGTTATGACAAATTATATTAAAAAATGGTAGTCTTAAAGAAAATGAGTGATTAATTTATATATAATAGTAGATTATACCTTACTTAAAGTCTTTCACTAGCGGTTTCTAAAGCATTTCTAGCATATTTCCGGTTCTTACCATCATACATGTGAGGGAAGTGATTTGATCAATTGATCACAGCTTTTTTTTAAGCTGATATGAATTAAGCTGACAGAAAATAAAACAATACCGATTATAAATAAATCGGTGCTATGCTGCTATGGTAATGTTAATCATGTTTGGTTCTATTCCGATGTATTATTATTATTTTGAAAATTAAATCTTCTAAATTTACTATTTATCCTTTTTGTCATTTTTTTCAGATGTATAATTCAGCTTCCATCTCAAGGTGTATTCATATTTTGTTGCAAGATCCTACACAACAAAATAGGTGAAAAAGGTTTGTAACGGGTATAGGACCGTTCCAACTTCAGGGTAGTTTTTATATTTAGATTGAAAACCTTATCCTTTCCAACGAAAATAGTTTGTTATTCAAAGGTAACATTCACGAATTCCTTCGGTGGACCGTGCTGGTAAGAATAAAATGAATTGCATCTATCACAATACTGACCACATTCAACCTGTCTGCAGGTACAGACAAACTGGTTAAGAAGAAGCAAAGCACTCTATCTAAATCTGAATCGGCTCTATATTCGGTCCACATAGGAACTGGTTTCGTACAATCTGCTAAAATATCGGAACAGCGGTAAACAACAATCTATATACCTATACGATAAAATATGTACGCTTAAAAGGGTCAAGCTACACACATCTATATAAAAGTAAAAGGATACGAGGGTGTACAAAAGGCAAGCAAAATCTTTCCAAACACCCCTACACGCTAACCATCTGCTTTCCTAGTGTGGGAACCTTCAATATCTTGCAATTCTCACGATATATACCCTACTTCTTTATCACTCTCGTGCGTCAAGCGTGTCTTGTCCGAATTAAACGTAGTAACGAACACCTGTCCCTATACGCTGTTCCTATAGGCTCTGAGGGTTATTCCCCACTTACCCTTAGGGAGCCGGCACGCACATAAATACTTGCTCGCTCGACGCAAAACCATCATTCTCTGATACGAGTCTACAAACGAACAACCATCCAAAATGAGTTACAACGATTATCTAGCAGTATCGAACAATTCGATCAACGATAATAAATTGAACGCGAAAAAAGCGAGAAGTACCATTCATCAATTGAAGTACATCATCAAGCCGCTCCTGGCCATGCTGAAGAAAAACAAAAGAGTCAATTCCAACAAGAAAGCGCAACACGAGTTCGAATACATCGACAACGAAGAAATCGAAGATAACCTGGCCAACGAAAAATTGGAAAATCAACTGTTGGAAGAGATGGAATCCTGTGGGAAATACGCCGCCGTTCCCGTTTATTGTAACGGACAAATGGATATACTTCCGGTTCAACGTGGACAACGGTACATTCCGGTACATTTCGCCAAAACCGAAGCCGGTACGTTCTTCTGGACGAGTACATTTGGTGCCGATCGAGATATCGACAATCAAGGAGACGAAAACGCAATTACCAATTACCAACATCCCGAGCTACAAGTGCACGTGGCTAACGATAGATGGGCCCAAGCGTGAATTAACCTCACTTTTTGTTTCACCCCCAGCGATTTTACCTCGTTGGTGCAATTAAGGTATTTTGTGATGAAACTCTGATGCTCAATTTGTTGACTGATTATTTGTGATATTTAGTTTTAATCTATATTTGTACCTTGCAATTGATTCCATTAATTGTGATTAACGCTTTAAAGAAATGTTATTTTATTTGTATAATAATTGTATATTGTAAACAATGTCTTCCATTTGACTTTTGAAAATATTTTAATAAACACTTAAATCGATTTCTATTGTTTTTATACCTTTTTTTTCACAACCAAAAACAGTGAAAACTATTTAAAAAAAACTTGAACAACAAATAAGCTTAGTGATATTCCAAGAAAAAAAATTATACACATTTCGTAACCATTCAATAAAAATAAATAAATGTGTGTAAAATTGCAAAAAAAATCAAATAATTTAATAGGAATTTAATTGATATTAAACAGTGAATAATACAGTTGAAATTCAAACAGACAATATATTAATTCCAACAAACATGATGCAAAGAAATGAAATTAAAATGTAGCCATCCAGGTAGGAAATTCAACTTATAAAACGTATTGGAATTTTTACAGCTGCAGCAGGTATTCAAGGCGGACCAAGTGGTTAACAGTTGTAAGTATTCACAGGTTGTTTTATAACAGGTTGTTAAATTAACTGGACGATTTTATTACGTAGATTTTCTACCTGTGGCATGATTTCGATGGGGTTTTAAACCAACGCATCTCATAAACAGGCCCTCCTATGGAATTCTTCAATTTAAATTAATTTTAATCGAACCAACCTTAATAATATACTGTTTTGTATACTTTGAATAGTTCAATTGATTGATTTGAATTAGGAATTTATAGAGCTTAATATTTAAAGGGCTCAAGTTTCAAGGTGAATTTTATATTTAATTATTTCATACTGAGTATACATTCTTAAATTATAAAAGTACATACATAATTAATAATGATTCTTGACCCAGGTATGGCTAATTATTTACAAGAAGGGCCTCCGATTTTAATGAATTTTTTTTTACAGATTACTTACGTGTTATGAACGATCAAAAAAGAAAAATCTACCGTTTTTCAGAAAAAAAAAATCTCATAATTAGCACCATGTTTATCTGAAGATATTGACCTCAAAAGCACATAACAACTAGATGTCATGAAATATGTCGCTTTCAACTATATTCCAATATTTTGATAATGAAACGTAGTAAAAATACAAACTTTGCAATTAAAGTAAATAAACAACATCTGCCATTTAATTGTAGTCTCCCCACAAGGTATTTCTTCTCGTTTGGTTTTAGAGGCTGATGTCATAGATATCTTATTTCCATCGATATCAGTATTATGATATGTTTGGCCGTTCGGGAGACTCATATAGTGCTGTATAATTGTGTCAGTACTTCTCTGTCAGTCCCTAAATTCATGTTTTATTTTGTTGCAAACTATTTGAACTTGCCAAAGTTACAAGTAACGTCTTGTCAGGGTTACATGCATTATGTAGAACTACCTATTCCCATCATTCTTTTCATAGTTTCAAGTGGCAATGCATAAGTCTGAAGTTATTGAAAGTGTATTTTTGGTGCATATTTTTAAAGAGCATACATTCCTCTTTGTGAAATGAGGTGAATATGCTGTTCTAAAAATACACTTTCAATAACCTCAGACCTACGCATTGCACTGGACCTACAAAAAGTATTAGGGAAATACGCTTTTCCTACCTACGGATTGCCGCTTGGAAGACATCAAGAAAATCGGCAATCCGTAAGTCTGAGGTTATTGAAATTGTATTTGGTTGACGATTAAATAGTCATAATTCCGAACAATTTTTTTCCCGTCTTTGGAGTGTTTCCTATAAAAAAAATACCAACTACCTCGATGATTCTGAAGCGAATGGCACAATCCGCAAATCGATATCTTTTTTCGTCTGAAACTAACGCAATTCAATGTTGGACGATTGAACAGTCATACGTCCGAAAATGTTATTTCCCGTCTTTGGAGTGTTTTCTATAAAAAAAAATATCTCACTCAACTAACTCAACAATTCTGAAGCGAATGGCACAAATCGCAAGTCGATATCTCTTTCCGTCTGAAAGTTACGCAATTCAATGGTTAATGACGATTAAATAGTCATACTTCCGAAAATTTTATTTCCCATCTTTGGAGTGTTTTCTATAAAAAAAAATATCTTTTCACACTAATTCGATGATTTTGAAGCGAATGACATAAACCGCAAGTCGATATCTCTTTCCGTCTGAAAGTTACACAATTCAATGGTTGACGATTAATTAGTCATACTTCCGAAAATTTTATTTCCCGTCTTTGGAGTGTTTTCTATAAGAAAAATATCTCACTCAACTAACTCAATGATTCTGAAGCGAATGGCATAAATCACAAGTCGATATCTCTTTCCGTCTGAAAGTTACGCAATTCAATGGTTAATGACGATTAAATAGTCATACTTCCGAAAATTTTATATCCCGTCTTTGGAGTGTTTTCTATAAAAAAAATATCTTTCCACATTAATTCGATGATTTTGAAGCGAATGACATAAACCGCAAGTCGATATCTCTTTCCGTCTGAAAGTTACACAATTCAATGATTGACGATTAAATAGTCATACTTCCGAAAATTTTATTTCCCGTCTTTGGAGTGTTTTCTATAAAAAAAAATATCTTTTCACACTAATTCGATGATTTTGAAGCGAATGACATAAACTGCAAGTCGATATCTCTTTCCGTCTGAAAGTTACACAATTCAATGGTTGACGATTAATTAGTCATACTTCCGAAAATTTTATTTCCCGTCTTTGGAGTGTTTTCTATAAAAAAAATATCTTTTCACACTTATTCGATGATTTTGAAGCAAATGACATAAACCGCAAGTCGATATCTCTTTCCGTCTGAAAGTTACACAATTCAATGGTTGACGATTAAATAGTCATACTTCCGAAAATTTTATTTCCCGTCTTTGGAGTGTTTTCTATAAAAAAAAATATCTTTTCACACTAATTCGATGATTTTGAAGCGAATGACATAAACCGCAAGTCGATATCTCTTTCCGTCTGAAAGTTACACAATTCAATGGTTGACGATTAATTAGTCATACTTCCGAAAATTTTATTTCCCGTCTTTGGAGTGTTTTCTATAAGAAAAATATCTTTTCACACTAATTCGATGATTTTGAAGCGAATGACATAAACCGCAAGTCGATATCTCTTTCCGTCTGAAAGTTACACAATTCAATGGTTGACGATTAATTAGTCATACTTCCGAAAATTTTATTTCCCGTCTTTGGAGTGTTTTCTATAAGAAAAATATCTTACTCAACTAACTCAATGATTCTGAAGCGAATGGCATAAATCACAAGTCGATATCTCTTTCCGTCTGAAAGTTACGCAATTCAATGGTTAATGACGATTAAATAGTCATACTTCCGAAAATTTTATTTCCCGTCTTTGGAGTGTTTTCTATAAAAAAAATATCTTTTCACATTAATTCGATGATTTTGAAGCGAATGACATAAACCGCAAGTCGATATCTCTTTCCGTCTGAAAGTTACACAATTCAATGATTGACGATTAAATAGTCATACTTCCGAAAATTTTATTTCCCGTCTTTGGAGTGTTTTCTATAAAAAAAAATATCTTTTCACACTAATTCGATGATTTTGAAGCGAATGACATAAACCGCAAGTCGATATCTCTTTCTGTCTGAAAGTTACACAATTCAATGGTTGACGATTAATTAGTCATACTTCCGAAAATTTTATTTCCCGTCTTTGGAGTGTTTTCTATAAGAAAAATATCTCACTCAACTAACTCAATGATTCTGAAGCGAATGGCACAAATCGCAAGTCGATATCTCTTTCCGTCTGAAAGTTACGCAATTCAATGGTTAATGACGATTAAATAGTCATACTTCCGAAAATTTTATTTCCCGTCTTTGGAGTGTTTTCTATAAAAAAAATATCTTTTCACACTAATTCGATGATTTTGAAGCGAATGACATAAACCGGAAGTCGATATCTCTTTCCGTCTGAAAGTTACACAATTCAATGGTTGACGATTAAATAGTCATACTTCCGAAAATTTTATTTCCCGTCTTTGGAGTGTTTTCTATGAGAAAAATATCTCACTCAACTAACTCAATGATTCTGAAGCGAATGGCACAAATCGCAAGTCGATATCTCTTTCCGTCTGAAAGTTACGCAATTCAATGGTTAATGACGATTAAATAGTCATACTTCCGAAAATTTTATTTGCCGGCTTTGGAGTGTTTTCTATAAAAAAATATCTTTTCACACTAATTCGATGATTTTGAAGCGAATGACACAAACCGCAAGTCGATATTTCTTTCCGTCTGAAAGTTACGCAATTCAAGGGTTGACGATTAAATAGTCATAGTTCCGGAAATTTTATTTGCCTGCTTTGGAGCTGTTTTATTGTAATTGTTCCAATAGATGTTTTTTTATTCAGAAAACACATCCCAAAAATTTATCCGGACATGCCTATTCATAGTCGAAATAACGTATTTCTCTTTTTGAACATCGCTTGAAGATGACGTAGTATGTCGAAACATGAGAAACGGGAGTCATTCAAACAGTAAGATAGCAATGTTTCAATCTAAACATTATGGATGGTTACATATTAGGGGAAATAAGTAGTCGAATAATTTTTATCTTACTAATTAATCACACAAACACATTTTATATTTACGGTACGTTATAAATAGGTGATTTGAATCGAAACGTGATTGTGTTAAAATGATGCATCTAAACAAAAGATAGGTCGTCTTTTCAGACACTAAAATCCTTAAATCGGCTCCCTCTGGCTCTGATTCACTCTTGAAAGGCAAAGATATCGAAGGCGGCCAGGTCAATTCTCTTCCATTGCCGGGGGCGATTCACGTGCAAGCTATTTGGGGTGCAAAAAAGGCAACGCTAAGTGAGGTGGGCGGTCAACTCTCGGGTCTTACAGGATGTAAATGATTAGTTACGGCCAAAAAGAAACGGACAATATTCTCTAATCTTCTACGACTCTTTTCGGAGTCTTTAAAAATTGTTTAAGGCGATGGCGGCAAAATATATTTAATTTTAATCGAAAATAATTAATTACTGCCATTATTTAGTTGAAAGGTCCAGTCGACTTAGGATTCCACGTATTGTTAATTAAACGATTGAACTCAACATTAGTTAATTCAGTGTAGACAGGATATTTCTATATCTCAATCCATTTTAAATTCATCTGGAAGAACACATTTTTGAAAGCAAAATGTTAACGATGAAACAAGTAATAATTTATGTTCTATTGAACATTTTTTCATGAATCTTTGAAGAAGTTTCTCGCCGATACTCTTTGTAATGGCAAACTTACAATTTTTTATTGATGGTGTGTGATAAGTCCTTGTTCATTATATTGTAGTATCGATGTTTCTCTAATCTTCTGTTTCTCGAATTTTTTGGAAGGAACAAATATGTAAATATAATACCACATAAGATTGAAATGTATATGAATACGAAAATAAAGAAATACTAACAAGTGAATTAATTATTATAATCAATTTTCATGGGACAGGTCATTTATAATTAGTGTTATTTAAATGTTTTGTATACAAATGAAGCTGAACAGGATAAACATTTTAATTTATTCATTGAATGAGTTAGTTTTCCTGGAAGTCCGATATTTTTAAGATCAACACTCTCCTCTCAATAATTGATGCATATCTGAAACAATGTTAGCAATGAATATCGAAAATGAAAGAATTATTAAAAGTTTGATTTTGACTAATTTAGTAAATAAATGTAACTATAAATAAATTCTCGGGAAATAGTTTACATTAACACATATGCTTATTATTTTCGTCTTTATGTAAACAAAAAGAATACACAGAAAGCAGAAATGGGCATAGATAAAAATCATTTTAATTATCACACGAAAAAGACAATAGAGTTCTCAGATGCTAACCCTCATATATTAGTTTTGAACGCGCATGAAAGTTATAAAACTGTCAAAATACTTAGAAATGACTACGAAAATTTATTAAATGATGAAACAACTTATAAGAAATTAAAATCTGATCCTACATTATCAGTACAAAATGACAACAATAAATTGATAAATAAATGGTACAAAAATAGGATAATCCCTATTGATTAAATTAATTTGCCATAATGGGTAAGAACCTTAAATTTACGGGCTTCCGAAACTGCATAAATGTGCAAATAATTTTGGAGCCCCTACCTACAATTTATCAAAATCAACAATATAATGGGAAAAATTAATTTATTATTATTATTATTATTATCAATTTTATGTGCAGGACTCATGGAATTTTTATGAGTTCATAAAAAATCAAACCGTACCCATAGATCATTGAATAATTTTATTCGACGTTGTTTCTTTATTTCCAAATATACCAGTTCTGATTAAAATGCACTTATTGTCAAAACGGTGAGTAGCATTTTGTACGAATATTTGCCACAGCAATGGACCTCCTATTTTACCTAATATTGCTAACCTAGTTATGAAATGCCTAGAGGAATCTGTAATAAATTCATTACATTTTCCACCCGTATTCTTTAAACGGTATGTAGATGATTGCTTAATGTGTGTTCCCCATGATAAAATTCAGTACGTGATTAATAAATTTAACAATTTCCACTGTAAACTTCAATTTACTTGTGAAATAGAAGTAAGCAAACACATAAATTTCCTAGATATGAACATTAGGCATGATTTAGATGGAAAAATAAAAACATCGTGATGTACTAAAGAAGTTTGGTTTCAACGATATCTTCATTTTAATTCAGTTGCACCAACAAGTTATAAAAAAAAGTGTTATATACAGCCTTACAGATCGCGCTGTTAAATGGTCCCACCCAGAGGACCGTCCCGTAAATTTGAAAATTGTTCGTAATACACTGAGAACATCTTTTAACCCCATCATTAAAGGAAGAATGACCAAAATCTGCAACATTTGTCATATGTAAATAATATACGGTAATACAGATAATTTTATAACATTACCATACATTCCGGTATTTAAATTAAATTGTTCAGATTTCGATGGGACTTATATAGGAACCTTTAAACAATATTTGCAAAGAAGAATGTACTCGTATGATCGTGATTATAGTACTAGAAACATTATTTTGATTATAAGCATCAATACGATTACAAAAATGTTAATACTTCAACTTAAGAAACGAATTAGTATGAAAGGTCTATTCTGGAGATGATTCACATAAAATGTGACTCCAAGTCTGTAAATCATAGAGCAGACGTTCAATCATTAAGTCAGATTTATACTAATTTAATTAATTAAAGCCCTTGCAAATGACCGCATGCGTCTTTATAATGTTAAAAGTATATTTTAGATAGAATGTATTACCGAAACTATAGTTACCTTCATTCATTAAATTAGCGAAAATCAATCTTTCAATAGTTATTTTATTTAAGTTATTTTATTCATGGAATCTTCATTATAGAACACAATAATCCTCGTATGCTACGAAATTTTCATCACATAATGGTGATAAACTATAGAGGTTTATCTATTTAGTAGATAGAGAGACGAAAATGGGCAGGTAAATACGGAAATAAATTTCAAATCTCTATCTACCTGTTAGTGAGTGATGCGTTCACAATAGAAACTGTAGAACCTGCTTCAATCATTGTATAAGCGCGGGAAAAAATAGTTTCACACTCCCATACCTCTTTTATAATCATTGTGCTCATGATACCGATCATTTTCAGTTCACCTACCAATGTATCAGAAGAAAACTATGGATTTGTAACACATCTACTGATTTTGTACTACAATAATAGGAATTAATAATGATTCTTGACCCAGGTATGAATTGATATAAACGGGAAATAGGTCATCTTATTATTATTTTCGTCTTTACATACGTTTCAGTCTCACGACCATCATCAGAAGACGTATCTCTGACTAAAACGGAAATTGTTAAAACTAATTGTATTACGCACAAAGCGTCCTTATCTCATTAATTTCAATTAAAAATGCCTACGTCGCCGAAACGAACAGAACGAGTAATCGAAGTTGCTGATGATGGTCGTAAGACCGAAACGTACGTAAAGGCGAAAATAATAAGCATATGTGTTTCCACAGAATTTATATATAATTCGTACCTGGGTCAAGAATCATTATTAATGATATATAATATAAGCAACAACTACACATTTCAGAGTTTTAAAGGAATACTGAGAGTTAATGAAGATACCAACTGTGTGTGGGTGCTCAAACTTGCATGAATATTATTGTAATAATATTATTCCATTAAAAAAAAGCGTTTCTATTTAGCCGTTTTTCTTTCAATTTGAAAATTTGACCATGCCCCCATAAGCTTTTATGTTAAAATGTTGTTTTTTTTTTGACTCGATATATTTAAAAAACGGTGTAATGAAACCCTCCAAAAATTAGATGAATTCTTATATTGTTACTCTCAACGGTCTGTGAGAATTTCAAAAAATTTTATCATGAAAAACAATCTCTACCGAACCTCCTTATAAGCAAATTGTGAAACAATACTGGTTTTAGGAACTCTCCTATCTGCTCGTTGCATTTACCATTATTTAGTTGGACGAGTTGTTTCAATCATTTTATCCTATTATTGACATTGTGATATGTAAAAATTTCTGCATGTTTTCTATCATCTCAAGATTTACAACCATCATTAATTTGAAATTTCCTTAAACGTTTTCGGATTTATTAATCATTAAAAACGTTGAAGAAGGTTTATCTTTGGTTTGGTATTTTATTGTTTTATGTTTAGACCCATAATAGGCAATCTGTGTGTACCTCGATAAATATCTCTAGATAGCTGGAGGGCGAGAGTGTGTAAGAAAGAGAGAAAGACAACTCGACTAGCGCGAGACCATTAGTGTCAAGTAGATGACGACACGAGTCTAGCTCGCTCCGATCCTTGGCTAAACACGTGTTCTTCAATCGTGGGAATAAAGGCAGATGTGCGTTGCCTATCTACATTGCTGGTTGTGAATCACGCACGCATTCTTATGTATATGTATATTATGTCTTCTATCTCTTTTATTACTATCTCGCATAATTTATACATTGGCAGCATAATTAAAGTCGTACGTCGGACGCCACAACAAATACGTATTAAACTGATTTGTCTTGTTCTATCTCTCTCATTCATTAATATATCTGATATTCTGATAGCTTCATCATGCGATTTAGAAAGTGACCAGTTGGCGAGGTCTAATCTTAATTCAAATGGTTTTCAAGTGTTTTTTTTGTTACTAATTCTTATATATTGAATATACATTATTTAAATGATGTTCAGTGGTATTTATATCATTAGATATATAACTTAATTAACATGAATGAGTTTCTATTTCGTCATTCAAAAGTTTATTAGAGAACGTATTGAAGCCAAATTGGCGAACGCTTGCAAATATACAAACTTGGTGGATACCTGGGTTTGAAATACTATGAAATTTTTTTTAAAACCCCCGACAATAACTCATCAAGAATTAAATTATGAATTGAAAGAACAGGAAAAAGTTAAATTGGGCAAATGCAAAGATGCAAATTGGCTTAAGACCGTTTTACAGTTCGCAATTCTTGTTGTAATACGCAATACCTACTCTTGATCAAAAGCATTAGCAGTACAGAAATTGTATGCAAGTCTCTTGCCATTTCAAGACATTGCTATCGATTTATTGATTATTGTGTTTCGTTTATTCTTTTGCTTTCGATTTGGACTCTAGCTGTAAATTGTAAATTTTGTTGTATTGTTGCTTAAAACCAGAAAAAACTTTCCATATTGTTTCAAACCTAGCAATATCTAAACATTCTGCAGCCAAATGTCTCAATGTTATTACTAATGTGAGCAATTTTGGACAAAAGTTTTTTGAATGTGTTTGTATCCATCCTTAGAAAATTTGAAAACTTTTTTATATCTGAAGCAATGAGCTCTTCCGTTAAACCTATATTTCCTCTATTTTGGCTTAACCAAGACCTTACCCAACACCTTCGCTGTCTTCTTTCTCCAGTCTCTCTCACCAAGAGAGCAGAGGCAGCAATAATTACAGTCATTATAGCAGCAAGGTTTTTTTTGTTTATTTCTATTCATTTTTACATAAATTAAATAAATTTAAAACCTACAACGAACTTATTAGTAATTCTTAACTGGTCATTATTTTGGTACATTTTTAAGGTTGGTAGAGAACTAAAGTATGCAATTGCAAGTAAAAATTGCCAAGTGTAAAGCGTTTTGCCATAAAAAGTTGCAGGCCAGCTCTTGCAAGGTCAGTGTATTGCTGCAATACTATTGCAACAAGAATTGCGAACTGTGAAACAAAAGAAAAATGAATTATTTAAATTAATCATGAGAAATTCTGAAAATTACATTGTCTTCCTTAAATTATATATAAATTTTCGGAAAATAGGTTACACTAACACATATGTTTATTATTTTCGTCTTTACATACGTTTCGGTCTCAGGACAATCATCAGAAGACGTATAAATATGTGCTACAATTCAGAGACGTGGGCATTTTTAATTGAAATTGGTGGGATAAAGACGCTTTGTGATGATACAATTAGTTTTAAGAAATCCCGTTTTAGGCATTGATACGTCTTTTGATGATGGTCGTGAGACCGAAACGTACTTAAAGTTAAAGACGAAATTAATAAGCTAATGTGTTAGTGTGACCTATTTCCCGAGAATTTATATATAATTCATAGCTTGGTCAAGAATCATTATTCATTAAATTATAACCTTATTAACAATGTTCGGAATTAATGTTTCCACTGCCTGGCCTATTTTTGATGATACAAGAGGCGGCATTGATTGCGAATGTTAATTTAGATGAAAATTCCGAATGCACGAATATGAAATTACGTTCAACACGTGCTTGTATATTCAAATTTAAAATAAAAGACCACTTTGAACCGATTCGCTTGGGCGAAACACATTGTACGAGACCGTGGGAAAGAGGCGAGTTAATGACAATAATAATAGGAGGGTGAAATCGAAAACGCGAGCAAGCATCTGTCTGTCGATGCGACTAGAAGAAGCTGCGGAGTTCGGAGGAATGTAAATGGTTTGAACGCAGTATGACACATGTTTACGTTTCAAAATTAACCTGGGGGAAATTACCATGCCACTTGTTAGTGTGAGAAATTCGAACATGTGCTTATAATATACCTATTACGTGTTGGGTGGTGTTTACCACATGCTCGGTCTTTCTGATTCTAACTTAACTGCCATTTAATTCTGCAGTATAGGTTAGCGTTTTACCACTCGTCACATACCAATTAACTCGCCTCATATAAAAACCATATGTAGGAAATCTTTCCCCTACAAATCCATTCCCCTTATCATCAAGGTTCTATAGTCGCAGACAAAATTAATCGTAAATTCACTTAGAGAAGGTTTAAAAAAGTTAACAACGAGATTACGCTTATTAATTAATCATAAATACTGAGCTTGAAGCATTCAGTATCACGTTAAGTAGACGTAATAGACGTAAAGGTATAAGCAGAATTTCATTTACCAACTCAAATTAATTATAATCGAACATATTTGATAGATGTATAATGAATCAAATTAGTCGTTTATTGGACAAATTATGCTTGAAAGTATAATAATGCCAATCAAACGGTAGCTATTCGCTAGTTATTCGCGTGTACAGAATTAAGCAGGCATGCCACGGTGACTGGATTATAGAACTGATGGAACTGGTTTGCCGAGGCATACAATCTGAGATCGTGGAACTTGAAGTAATGAGCTTTAAGAGATCATGTGCGCGGAACGCGGGGTGACCTCTGACCCCTTATTGTGTTGCCTTCAAGGCAGCACGGGTTCACAGGCGGTAGGTAGAGATGAGAATTTATTTACTCTCATAGTGTAACCTTTGTTTATTCCAATCGCACTTCCAATCCTTCCATTGTTGGATTTATTGATTAACATATAATAACTTATTAATTATTGTATTTTATTGCCATATTTTAGTACTTAGTTAATCCAACGGTGCATATTCACCGATGGTTTCAAACCACCCACCAGAAATAATATTTATCGCAAAGTTATTAGGTGAAGCATTGTTCATTCTAGGGTCAGGTCTTTAGAAATCAATAATTTATCCGTCGTTGGGACACATTGGCTTTCACAAAAGCTAGAACTTTTCAAAATATAAAAAAGTAAACGAAGCAGTTGTGCAGCATTTCTATCTCCAAGAAGTAAACGGCAACAGGGCTAAAGTGGTTGTAAAAGTAGATGATTTTGAACAGAGTGCAATTTGTAATGAAAAACTTTAGGAACGTGAAATATGCTAGTGGTACAGCAGGCTCCACCGTCGTTATGGAAAATACAATTACAGTAGAGGCTCGGTAATGTGAACATACCATAACGTGATCATCCAGAAACATTAACACTGATTTTAATATTATACATATTCCAAAACATGAAAAAAAAATTTCCCTATTCTGAGACGTGAACAGATTTCCTTCACTATACTTGATAGGTGTTCGTAGACGAGATTGCTTGTCCCATTTTATGTATGTATCAAAACACGAGATTCATATTGGCGAAATAAAGGTCAGTATGTAAATAGTAAACAGTTGTGGTAAGGGAGTGTACCATACAACATACATACATTGTACTATTTACATATGCCAAACGAATCGCTATTTCATAAAGTATCTGGTGAAATACTGAATCATACTGAGGCTATCGTTCGAATCAGTAAAATTGAAGCAGCTGAAGTTTTTTGATAAAGGTCTAGAATGGGCTGAACAAAATGATTGTGACTGTGATGCCATTCAAACTATTAAAAAATTCTGTGAAAAAGCTATCGTACATTCCAGTAAGCAAACTTTTAGACTAACAAAATTATTTGACATTTTTCAACCGAAACCAATTGTAAGTTGTACATATTTGGCGTAGGGATGTGGCGACCACACCGCCCAGGTATGTTGCTTTTAGCCAAGACATCTGCAGTCAGCCAAGACCCTAATCCAAAGGTGTGAAAGCCCTTGGCCAGGCATGAATGGCACCGGGGTCTCTAAATTACGGTGTCACTAACGGGGCCTCCGAGAAACCGAGCGGAATCTAGGAGTAATCAGCCTTAGTCCTGTATAGGGGCACCGTAGGACTGAACCAACCCCATCTCCCATACTCGTCAGAACAATATGGACAAGAGTAAAGAAGATTCGAGGAGAAACGGTACAGATGAAAGGGGAAGTCGAATATCTCGAAACTGAATTGGAACCAACATCTGGGAAAAGTAATTAAAAAAGCAAAGACCTCATTATTTGTGACCAGACGCTCCTTCGGGAAAAAATGGTGGCTACGATCGAACATGCTTTGTATAACCAGTAATACAACGTGGTGATTAAACCTGCAATAATATACTCTTCTTTGTTATGATGCTCTGAAACACAACAAAGTGGAACCAGGACAATACTAATCTAGGTCCAGAGACTTGCATTGGTAATCCAAGAAAAGGCAAGGCTTGGTGCCTTCACCATACAAAATACACTGGAGTATGTTCACATTGAACCAAAACACATGAGCAGCGTAAAAATCGTGACCAGGGACGTATTAGGCATGAGAACAGATCACATTCCAAAGCGATACACTTTAACAACACATTCAGGGTATCAATACGAGAAAGAACTGGATGGGAACTTGCATCTGTACCAACGTGATCTCTGTAGTAGCTTTTATTATATTAAAAGTTGTTTCCTAATGTGAACTGGCTATAGAATGGCCTCTTCCTATATCATGTTCACATTAAGAAACAATATTTTTTATTTTAGAAGCTACTCCAAGTTCGAAACGTCTACAACATAATTATTTACAAGGAATCGAGATTGTTAATCATGTCATAAGTAAGAAAAATTGAGATGTTGAAAAATTGAAATATCTAGGTAATTGTTGGTAGAAATTCTACAATTTAATTTCATATTCCGGCTATTGATTAAGTAACTCAATCATTATTATGACGGTGTGAAATTCCTCATAGAATCAAATATGATTGATTTAAGGCTTGAATTAGCATATACATAATAAAAAAGAAAACTCCGTTGCAACCACATCCTTAATGGTTTATTTAACGACGGTGTTTGTTACATTATCAATACAATAAGTTTACAAATTGAAATTACAATAAAAATACTAATTACTTTGCTGGTTTTAGAAGTAAATTTGTTTACAAAATTTCTCCCTCCTCTTGAGTTAGTTGTTTGACTTAGCTTTCCATTAACCTGAGCTGAGTACGTTATAAGGATTAATATTTAATTCTCTCCATCGTCGTTCCGTGAGATGCCTAATCGAGGGTACGAGAAATGGAAGGTTGGGAAACCCTTGACATAGAGTTCTCCAATAGTAGGAACCTTTTTTTTTTGTGGAGGTGAAGAAAACCCTTTATGGGGAGGTTATGAGCCTTTGAATCTCAAGCTCTACTGTGAGAGTCACCATTCCAGGCATACTCACAAAAAACTTCACCCCCTTTGTAGGCTTGTCTGGCTATTGCCTCGGTGACACTTAGGCCTGCTGGCCCATTGTATCTCGCCTATGTTTCGTTTCTTTACGGTATCCACTCAAGTATTTTTGTACCTTGTACGAGTTTGTACAAGTCCTTTACAGGGTGGGAACAGTGCAATTCTGGTTCGCCGTTAGTCTTTCCAAAAATTGACTGCCTTTGCGATCCAGAGCCTCGCATTTAAACAGTATGTGTGTCACTGTTTCTGTATCTTTACCGCAAAGTCTGCATGTCGCCATTGCACAGTCTCATTTTGCTTAGGTGCCCTTTTACTGGCGCATGGCCAGTCATGAGCCCTGTTACGACTTTTATTTTTTCCCTATTTAGTGCTAATAGGTCTGTCGTTCTTTTGCTACACGGGGCTTTGATGTATTTCTTCCCATGTTCGTTTACTGGGATTCTTTGTGGTTTTCCATGATCCAGTCTTCTACAGACATTCGTGCCGTACGTTTCGGTACACCGTGGTCAGCTTAACGCGGTTTCGGTCTGCCAGTATTTCAAGTTCTTTTTTGCATGTCCATACCAGACGGGATGTCACTTCCTGAGTTCTCATTGCCTTAAGTGCAGCCTGACTGTCTGTCAATATGTGGATCTGCTCATCGTCGATGGCTCTCCGATTGTTTTCCTTCACACATTGGAGGATTGCATATACCTCTGTTTGGAAGACAGAGGTTTGTTTACCCAATGAATAGCTCAAGCCAGTCTTTGGGTTTCTTGAATATACTCCTGCACCTGCATCTTTTTCATTCTAGACCCGTCTGTATACCAGATCTTTCCCTGTAGAATGTCGCCCAGGTTTGTATGTTCCCATTCAGTCCTTTCTGGTATTGATACCCTGAATGTGTTGTTCAAAGAGTATCGCTTTGGAATGCGATCTGTTCTCATGCCTAACACGTCCCTGGTAACGATTTTTACGATACTCATGTGTCCTGACCCAATGTGAACATTCTCCAGTGTATTTTGTATTCTGAAAGCACCAAGCCTGGCCTCTCCTTGGATTACCAATTGGAGGGGAGGCAATCCCAGTAGTGTTTCCATTGCTGCAGTGGGCGTAGATTTCATGGCCCCTGTGATCCCAAAACATCCAAGTATCTGTACCTTGATCAGTCTTGTCATGGTCCCTCTTTGTTGTGTTTTAGGCCACCATACCAAAGAGGCGTTTAACCACCATGTTGTACAACCAGTAGAGCATGTTCGATCGTAGCCCCCATTTTTTCCCGAAGCAGCGTCTGACCACATATAATGAGGTCTCCGCTTTCTTAATTACATTTCCTAGATATTGGTTCCAAGTCAGTTTCGAGTATAGTATCACCCCGAGATATTTTATCTGTACAGTTTCTCCTCGAATCTTCAAAGTAGGAACCTTGGTTCAAATCTTGATCCAGGCTAACTTGCCCCGAGTTTTTTTTTCATGGCATTCACCAAGCACTTATTCCTCGTCCGCATATCTGGTCTGATGATAGATTAGTGAAAGCTCCCTTGGTATTTCTAGTCTCACCGAACCCTTTCCATCATCGTTTCTGCCTTTTTTACGACTACATTGGGATTGGAAGTTTCAAACGATCCGCTTCCATATGAACGAAAAAATAAGGGGCGTGTACTTTTCCTTTTTTATCGTATGCTCTGGTTCATAATTTCAAAATACGTATATCGCACAGTTACTGTTGCGAAACGAGGAAAAACACGAAAATGATGTGAAGTAATTTATGTGGGCAGAAGTAGGTTGTCGTGTGGGTTCTATTTGTATATTGTAGAGTATACAGATTGTCTCTCTCACCGTAATCAAATGATCAATAGAATGAACCATGGAAGGAACAGATCCCGTGCCAAGCACGCGTATGATTATAACAAGAAGACAGACGTAGTAGGCTGTGCCGCATACCGGTGCCGCGAAGCGTGTCCGACGCTCACTTCTTTCCCACGGTTACTCGATGGTCTCTGCCCCCCCTGACCTCTTTACACGCCTTGCTAGCTTGGCCAGTGTATAGTTATACCGAACCGTGTGCCTTACATGTACATGAGCTACTAATAACTAGTTAATAAACCGTGAAGCACGCCGACACCACCGTCTCTACATTTGTCCTCGATAATATCGCCCAATAATAATGATTAATATGCAGATGAAATCAGACGAGCGCATAGACTGATTTAATCTGGGTATGTAATAATCAATAATGTATAGGTTCTGCAACTCAACATCCATGGCGAATTGATTGATTTCTTCAGTTCGTTTTATTAGTTTACTTTTCACAAATCAATTTGTTAGAATACCAAAAAACTTCCCAAAACCCTCAGAAAACTAAGTACCATATACATAAGAAGGTTTTTTTGCCTTGGATGCCAGTGGTTTGCAGCGCCCACTCTGCAGCTCTAGTCGCATGTACAAGTTCTTCACCGGGTACCTGTTGTACTCTTCGGGGGGTTAACCTAGGTTGCTCGAATGTTATTTGTCTTTTGCGATCTAATGCCCTCGCATTTGACATATGTGTTTGGTTGTTTCTATTCCTTTGCAGCATTGTCTGCATGGAATATTCACATTATATAGCCCTATGCTGTGCATTCGTGCTCTTATTAGGCTATGACCAGTGAGGATACCTGTTGCTGT
The DNA here is from genome assembly GCA_958510875.1 of Endomychus coccineus. NCBI lineage: Eukaryota > Metazoa > Arthropoda > Insecta > Coleoptera > Endomychidae > Endomychus > Endomychus coccineus. The sequence goes on from OY294070.1 coordinate 136,790,799, forward strand.
TCAAACATGGTTCCTACTCACGTTGAATAGTTCTTCGGTTCTGTGTTTCATGAGCGCTTTCTTTGATGTCATATTACCCAGTTCCGCAATCATCCTGGGACAGAGGTTTTTTTCACTCTGGGTTCAATGTTCTGGCACCCACATCAAAGGTGTTATGTAAGGTTCAGCCAGAGGGGGCTGAATTCTGGGTGTCACTTTTCCTTTTCTGAGCGCGAACTTTCTTGATGTTTCTATCATGGCCCGATCTTCTACTCGCCTTTTGTAGTCTTGGAAGTAACATTTTTGGCTTCCACATGATCGTAATGTCAATTATGGAGGGGTTGGTCCAATAATACTTCCATGGCTGTAGTAGATCTTGTTTTCATAGGTCCCTTTCTACTGAGGCAGGCAAGGTTTTCGTACCATGTTCAACTCAGTCGCAGCTATTTTCTGGGTTATCTTTGTTCACCATATCAAAGGGTATCCAATACGACATTTCAGGACTTAGTCTCTCTAGTTTCTTCTTCTGAATGGAAGCAACTATGGTAGATTTGTCTGGCCTAATGCTTAGAGTTCAGGCCTATTTGCAACCCCACCAAAGCCATCCTACTCGCCTTCACAAGGAAAAGGAACCATAATCAGCAGAAACTTTTCGGGAAAAACTGGGCATGTAACTTGAGTACACTGCAATAGTGAGAACAATCATCTTGTATTGGACAAGAATAAATCTATAGAAAATTCAAAGACTAGCCAGTGTATGCCTAACAGATACAATGAGAACATCCTCAACGGCAATTGAAATTTTTTAAATTTAATACATTAGAATCAATAGAGATTTATAAAGGTGTCAGAAACTCTAATAAAAATATCCTCAATGATCAGTTAGACCTATATCAAAGTGATCTTTTCATGTGTCTTTCAAACCGCTCTTAAAATAATTCTTAGAATATTAAATTATAATCATACTAATTCACAAATTGTTGCTGTTTACTATGTAATACTGTACTTTCCTAGGATCTACCTGTTTTTGGAATTTCCGTTGATCCCTTAATCTCAACCCTACTTTACTCTACTCTATTTATACTTGAACTGTTTCATTGATTTCTTCATAATTTTCTATTTGTTTGATAATGGCACTTCGATGTTGAAACTATAGTTACGTTTCCACGTTATTATTAATAAAAGTGGTATAAAAACGAAGTAGTTATTCTTTCATATAATAAAAATTGTAATATTTGTTTGAAGAAGCTAGAGTGATTTATTTATCAATCTAGTAAAAATCTAACTTTTAATAGCTAATGCTACTTTATTTAAATTTAAAAAAATATCTAGGTAAGTTAGAAGGGATGGAAATGTATAGACGTAAGAGCAAATTTTTAAATTCCTATTCATCTCTAGCTGAGGGTAAGCCCTTTTGTAGATTATTTTCATTTTGATTTATAATTAAGTTTACTCTGGTGATGGACACTTGGTAGCTGAAACGTCCCCAGTACTTTAACAATGTCTTCAGTTATTAGAATCATTATCACGTTGTCAGATATGCATTCTTACATGAGAGATTATGTCAGAATAGGTAATAAATGTTTTCAATAATTTCTTACTGACTTACACGTAATTATACTTTGTAATAATATCACTCCCCTTCGTTTCCATGCACATGTAAAACTTCATTAGTGACAATCAACGTTGTGCACTTCCTGGTGTATGTTATCAAAATCTGATCAGATTTCAACATATAATATATCAGAGTGGATCATAAGTAACCAGTAACCGTTATTAAAAATTAATGAGAACATCTATACGGATTGCAACACTTGATAGGTATCAGGTGGCTGACATTATAAGGGTTCTAAATATAGGATTACGTTGAGCAAGTCATTCTGGAGAAGTTGATTAGGGTACACCCATTATGATGAAGAGATCGTTCCTTGTTTATACATAACAATTGCCTACTACTATTCAGTATCTTGATTAGTATCTTTCGCGGATAGCTAATCTTGAAAATTCTTGGCTTCCGGATGGATTTCGCGTCACAATAGCACGGCTTAATGCCGATGTTTCGCCAACCATTACAGGTAGCATCTTTAGGGCTGTCTTCAGATTGAATCTGATTCTTCTGGTTTATGAAGCGGTATTTATTGTGTGACAAAACCTTCACCCTACACATTTCACTGCCTTTATTCCGGTGGTTAACTCAGTTCTGGCGCCCTACCCTGCCGTTGTGGGATCATGTGCGAAGTGGAATTTTCGAGGATGGGTTACCAAATGTTGGGGAAGTAATATCCTGTGTCATGGCTTAGATTATTTGCATGTTTTAGGAGATGAAAGGTAGGGTGAAAGCACCAGTGAAGAAACTGAACCAGTAAAGAAACAAAAACTTATATTTTTAAATATATTAAGGAATGGGTACGTTTTAAATTTCCCGCGAGTTTGATGCCATGTTAGTTGGCACTCCTACTTTTAGTGATATTTGGTTCTAAAGTTTATTGTGGTATTAGTCGTCTGTAAAACTTTCTAGAAGAAGGTACTATTTTCGCGACTCTATTTTGAATGCCCAAAAACTAAGGTAAGCGTAGGTATTGCCTATTTTAAATATTCGGTATTTGGTGCGACGTACCAAAGGGAATTTTCTCGCGACTAAAATATACACGAAGCGGGTAAAAGCTAGCGGCTCATAGTCAAAAACACTTTATTACAACTGGCGCCGGTCGCACGGGGCAAGAAACGCCCCAAATTAACAAGACCGAGGTAAAATGTATAAACTCTAACTTACGCGCAGCGACCTCCTCGAGGCATATGTCAAAATGATTTCGTTCGTAGCTAATTACATAGGACGTAATGCGTTCATGCAATTATGTTTTTAGATAATTCGAACCTTCTAATTTCGATAGGCCACGTGAAAATCCCGGAGTCTAAAGCGCTAAAGACTTCTGAGTGTTACAATATTCGTATAAAATTGCGAAATTTCGCACTTTTAGAAACTTCAAATTAATAATGACATAATTATTTCAAACGTAAAGTAAGTCACACGTTTTAGATTCCACCACCCTTGACCAAGATAATTTTTGATATCCCGGTATAACAGACTATTATAAGCATATTAATACCGAATTAATGGAGCAAATCGAATCAAACCTATTGTAATTTCGAAAATATTATGTATTTGATGTCATATTAATACCCATTCATCCAAATACATGATGATTGTGATCGAAACTTATTAGAAGTCATGTAAATTCGGCTACAAATAATACTATATTATTATTGCAGTTAACAACTACCTAAACTAAATAATTGCGTATTTAAATAAGAAAGAAGCGTTGCGTCATAATTAGCTCGACTAAACCGTAAACGGAAGCAATAATAATAATACAGCTAAGAGTGGTTGCGAGCAAAGTGAAGTCGTGGGAATGAATCGACTAATTGACTCTTATACACATCACCGGAAACTTACATTATACTTAAAATCAGAGAAAGCTCTCTGTTTCGTATATTTATGTGTCTTTAGTTTTAGTAGCTCCTTGATGGATGTTATTGAAAAAAATCGCTGCGATTTAACGGAAAGCAGTTTCTCGCCGTCGCCAATGAGTCATTATATGATTATCGTGGAAATTTAGAGATAAATCTGTTGCGATTACGCTTTGCTGATTGTCGAGAAATGTCCAAAAACTTTCTTCTCGTGGACACGTAATACAAACTGAATGAATCCGCTCATTTATAGGCTGGTTAAATTAGACCGAGAAGCAACCAATAATTTAAGATCAGCGTGCACTCTGAGTGTGTTTTGGGGACTTGGCTAGATAATAGTCCACAGAAAATAGGATTTTTCCCAGAAATCACCGGGTGTCCCACTAAGGTCGGCTACCGGCTGCAACTGGGAAACTACAGCTTTCGAAAAAAAAATTCTGAGTAAAAGTGACCCTGGAAAGTCTGTTTCATATATTTCCACTCTCAAATTTCCCCGCTAGAGGGTGTATTTTTGAATAAAAAAATGAAAAATTAAAATTTCTTAATGAAATCAATAGTGACGGAATGTTTTGTAGTTTTGACATTTCGACATAACTCCTGAAATTATGGGTGGGGGAGGGCGGAATCGTAACGCAAAAGAAGTGCGATAACTCCCGATTACGTTAGCCGAAATGGATAATCACGTCTGCTACCACATATGACGACACTGTCATTTGTATGAGGTATTCGAATATTTTCAGAGCTGTGTGAATTTTTGTAAAATCTGCCCTTAAATTTGATCATGAACTATTGATTCACCGTACAAACGTAGCTTGTAGTGAATTCAATACTGTGTTTGAGGATAAATGAATAAATCATTCTCACAGGTGGCCTGCAAGATCTCCAGACCTAATACCGTAAGATTTCTTTGTTTGGGGACTAATGTCTATGCCATGCTTGTGGAGACAATAGATAAAATCCGCTTGCGAATGATACAAGCCTTTATTGATTTGGATTGAAAGCATATGTGTTACTAAGCGTAAAAAAGATCTTAGGATACTGTCGACCAGCGGGGTATCCAAATACTCCCTGACAAACGTAGAAGGGGATAGTGTACAAGGGTCTTTGGTGAAGCACACTAAACTTTTTATTAAGCCCACTATCATCTTATCCAATACTAATACCAATACCTGGGTCAAGAATCATTATTTATATTGAAACAAGGCGACTTTTAGCGAAGTGAACTCTAGAAGTTTGGAGAGTCTAAATCAAAATGGTGTACATACAGACCAATCTAGATGATATTTTAGAATGTTCATCTCAATACTTAAGTTTTATGTTTAATTTCTAACGTTAATTTTGATTATCAGATTAATATTCTTTTAAAGTTTAATTTGTTCAGTCATATCAAATACAGCTATCGCAGAATAAGTGCGATAACTCCCGATTACGTCAACCGATTTTAGCAAACTTGATTTTTTTTAACGAAATTAAACTTAAACCTACCAAGCGTCTGAAACAAAAATTATCGTCATAAGATAGTAACCAACTTGTAGAAAACTAGTAGAAAAGGTATTGATATATTATAAAAATTAATATTTGGAAAGAAATCAAAAGTTTTCAACACGAAGTCGCAGCGTTTGTAATTAAACAATAAATTGAAATAATGAATGATCATTAATAATAAGTAAGCCATGGGAAACGATAAACTTGACAGTGTTTAGCTTTCATTAGTTTTCGCTTATAATAAGTAATTTTACAAACACTGTAAAAAAATAAAAAACAGCTCTTATACTGTTGCTGAAGCATGACATGCTAGCAGTGTATTTATATAATTTTGAAAATGCAGTTGTTGCCTCGCAGGAATATGCTGTAAGGTATCCTGAGAGACATTTTCCGAGAAGAGTTTTTCATGCGTTCAGCAGGACGTTTGCGAGAAACTGGACAATTTATTTCAATACAAACTGGTAATAGAATTCGCAGAACTCAAAATAACAACAATATTGTAAATGTAAGTTCTTATAAGAATTTATAGCAATTTCTTTAATTTTGGAACTGGTGGATTGAAATTTTTTTTAATGTAATTTTTCGTCAATTTCTTTCTGTTTAAAAAAAGCTAAGGGCCTGTATGAGTATTACTTCTTTAATTGATTTTTTACTATTTCATATTACCAATATTTTTGTTTCAGACCATTGTTAGACTTACGTTTAATTTCGTAAAAAAAATTGAGAATATGTAAAAATAAGTATTTTCGCTGATAACCTGAATTTGAAAAGTGATATCGACTTACGGTTTGTGGCATTTTTTACGAGATTTTACGGGCAACTAGATGAAAAAATAAAGAATATAGGATATTTGTTTCCGAGACCTGTAGGACAAATAGTTTCCCAGATAAAGCCGGTAACCGACCTTAGTGGGATACCCGGTATATATATTTAGATACTTTTTATCACAGATAACGAAATATCTCGTTTGTAATAATAACTTTTTTCGGGTACTAGGCAACTGGGATGCAGCCACCGATGAAACGCCACTTTCTGATTCAAAAGGAGTTAATCCCAAAAACTAATAGGGGAATACGCTTGGGCCCTTCGTCTTCTAGATCCGGCTCTGCATGCATTAAAATCTAAGAGGACTCTTGTGCAGAGCAACGGGTGTATTATGACATATGGCTAACGTGTAACGTGGTCTCGACCCGTGGGAAAAGAAGGCGAGCTATTTCGGTGAAATCCCGTTGATGATATAAATGGCATAGGTAGTCTGGGACGATGGGACGACATATCACCCTACGAGCTGTACAGCACCCTTGATCCCCCGTTACGTCGTAGAAAAGGAAATCGGAATGAATATTAATGCAGACACCTGTTGAACGGTTTTATTCTATCGGAGAGTTTAATTAGGGTCATAACTTACGGTAACCCTTTCCTATAGCAGTTTAAATACAGTTAAAGCTTTCGTTTAATTGGTACCAGATCAAGACGGCATGTCTAATTTTTTACTTCGAAGGTTGTCGATAATTACCTTGAGAGGGTTTTTAAATTTTAAAAACGTAGCTATCGAAAGCAAGATATTAACTACAAAAAATAAAATACACTCATAGGTGCACCTAAATATAACTGTATCTTGTAAGAGAACTTCACCTTCAAGTAATTGACTGATCGGTAGATCACGAAGTTTCCTCACCTTACAACCTTCCTCAGGGCTAGTCTGAAGCGAATTATAGTGAACATTTTTCGACATTATGAAGATAACTTTAATAATTTAACATAGGATTATAAAGAAGAATACACGTAAAACATTAAACCGTAGGCGGGATTCGAACCCACATTCCTGGATTTCTAGTCCAGGGTGTTTACCAATTACACCACTGTGGTCCCATCAGAGTCTTATATTTTTGTAAATATAAGCCTCTGAAAGAATTGTAGTGCTAGTCGAGGAAAATTAACACAAAAATTGGCCAAAGGTCCTAAAACCTGTGCGAGATGGGGTTTTTTGCATCCGATTCCTTGTTGCATTTACCCACTTTTTACATCTTATACAAATGATAAACTGTATTTCTGCATCGAAAAAATGCATTTTTTCATGTGCAATTTGTGAAGCAAATAAAAAAAAATCATTGTTCGGTAATACATTGTAGAAATCGACCGAAATCTGTTACTCGGGAGTTTTTGGGATCGCTGAACACGAATATGATGTTACAAAAACCATATAATGCACCTGGGGCCCAGGAAGTCTTGGTTGTGAGGGTCAACCACGAGGTTTTCTCGAAATTTTCTTGGAAATTGAACCAAAATATCTACTCGGGGGTTTTCGAAGTCTCTCAACACGATTCTGATATTGGAAAAATTCCTCAATACACCTGGAGGCCAGGGTGGCCTGGTTGTCTAGGTCGTCTCCTGGGCATTTACGCGAGTCTTTATGTAAATGCAATTGGTTACTCAGGGGTTTTTGAAGTCGCCAATCACCAATATGATGTCTAAAAATCCATATGATGTACCTAGGGATCAGGAAGTCCTGGTTGTGAGGGTCATCTACGAAGTTTTTTAGAAATTTGCTTGGAAATTGAATGAAAATGTTTACTCGGGGGTGTTTGAGGTCGCTGAACACGATTCCACAATATATCTCGAGACCAGGGTGTCGTGGTCATCTCTAGATCCTGCGCTCATTCGAACCAGGTTCACCTGCTTAGGCCCGGGGATCAACACGGCCGAGGACATAAAAAATCTAAGCGTGAAAAAGATCTGTCGAACAGCGGGGTATCCAAATATACCCTGAAAAATATAGCAGGGGATAGTGTACAAGGGTATTTGGCGAAGTGTACTGAACTTAATAATAAGCTCGCTACCATCTCAACCAATGCCAATACTTGGGTAAAGAATCATTATTTAGGTTGAAACAAAACGACTTGCAGCGGAGTGAACTCAAGAAGTTTGGAGTGTCTAAATCAAAATGGTGGCAATATAGAACAATCTAGATCATATTTTATAATGTTCATTTCAATACTTAAGTTTTATGTTTAATTTCTAACGTTAATTTTGATTATAAAATTAATATTCTTTTAAACTTCAATTTGTTCAGTCGTATCAAATACAACTATCGTTCATCGAATTTGACATGTTCTGTCAGTAATTTTCTTCCTTCCACCATGTTTAATGAGTGAATTCATAATATCTACACTTGAATATTTATTATTATTGTCCACAGAGGAAAACCTATGATGGATCGTGTGAGCCAGCAGTGGAATGTTGGTAGAGGAGAATTTTTCCTGAAAGTTCCGAGATTATGAGGCACGAGGAAAAACCTCTCTAGGCGAAGACTTGCCCAATTTTGACATTCGATAGAAAAATGAAGTCTTGTAGGAAGAAGTAGGCACGTCTCGAGCTTCACCATAAAGGGAGGTTACAAAGAAGAAAGCACACCCTTCATATTTTTTCTATAAGCTTGCGCTCAGAATTTCCATCTGCAAACCTAAGTACTGATGATGTTGATGATCATGCACGATGGGTCTGATAGATCACCCCACATGTAGGGGTTGCGGCGTGGAAGAAGAGACACCCATACATGTGATGTGTCAGTGCAAAGCATACGCTGTTGGTCGTCAGACATACCTTGGGTAAGACAAAATCAGAAACAGTACTGAAATTCATCGAATACACAGAACTGATGAAGATATAGGCATATGTGAGGGCAAAATATTAGACTGATGACCGCAATGCAATGGGGCTCTCTAAAGGGCCGTATTTAAGCATAGGCTACCTAGGCTGGAGCCTATGGGCCCGCACCACAAAGGGGCCCGCACCACATTTTGTTTATTTTATTTTTTTTCAATAAATTAAAATAAAAAATAGTTTATGTAATCATAAAATACGTCGATGCATATTGAATAACTGCATCTGCATCGACGTCGTTTACGTATAACAAAATATCAAAGATGGAAACGGGGCTCTACACAGTATTTTGGGATGATATCTTGGGACAAGTAAACAAAACCAGTGAAACTCTGCAGAACCCTAGATTGGACGTGAACACAGCCGCCTTAGCACTGTCATCGCTATCAAGCTTTATAAAAACAAAACGAGATTGCTTCGAAGAATATGAGGTGAAAGCTGCTGAGTTGGTTGATTGCACTGAGTATGAGAGTGAAAAACAGCGAAAGCGCAAAATAAACGTCCGTTTGGCACCTCTTGACTGTATCCAAGCACCAGAAGTTGTGCTGACTCCTTCAGAAAAATTTCGGACCCAGAGTTTTCTTCCAGTCATAGATCAATTTGAATCGTCATTGCAGCAGAGGCTTGAAGCATATAAACTAGTTAATACCCGTTTTGGATTTCTCAACAAGTTGGATACACTTACTGAAGAAGAGATAATTGCAGCAGCTCAAAACTTAGTAGAAACATATAACAAAGACTTAGACAATCAACTGGTAAATGAACTGATTCAGTTCAAGGCTTTTTACCACGAGTTTCAAAAAGAAAATAAGGAAAATGAAAAAGTCATTAGTCAAGAGAGGTGGATGTATGAACTCCTCCTAAAAGAAAACGTCAAAGATTGTTTTCCAAATATCGAGGTCGCTCTAAGAATGTACCTGTCACTTATGGTCACAAACAGCAGTGGAGAAAGGTCATTTTCAAAATTGAAGTTAATAAAAAACAGACTTCGAACCTCCATGTTACAAGACAGGCTCAACGCTTTGGCTTTGCTCAGCATTGAAAGTGATATTTTAAGACAATTAAATTATGAACATATTATAAACAGCTTCATTAGTATGAAGTGTAGGCGCAAACCAATTAGTCACTAATGTAAGATTGGTTGACAAATTCATTTAAGTTTGCTTGTTTGTTAAATTCCTTTCTTTTATCTTACATCAAGATGTTAAAATGTTTTCTTAGAATTACAATATTTCATTTTTTAAATTACATAGACTGCCTATGTAATCTATGACAGATATGAACAACGTTGTTTTCTTTTTAAATATAGTTGTTGATTGTTTATAGTAATGTTAATTAATACATAGTGTACCTTATATACCTTAATGATTTTCGTTTCTCTCCATATTTATTATCTAGTTAATTCATTAACTTCTGAATACTGTATAGTAAAATTTTCTACAATACAAAAACAAAATTTTCTTTCTTCTTTCAAGTTTTTAGTTATAATTTTGCCCCAGAATGTGATTTCTGCAGGTTAATGATGAAAAATCCCTCCAAGTAGGGCCTGCACCACATGTTCAGCCTAGGGGTCTACAGATCTTAAATACGGCCCTGGCTCTCTATGAAGGAAGGAAAACCAACATTACGGGGGATGAGTTTTAGTCAGTAAGAATCAGGCACACCCTGGGGCATGAGCTCCCGAGATGTCTATGGAAGATTTCCGCTCCTCTATGCAAACAAAAAAATCCGATTTCAAAACATGATTTTCCCAAGTTAGAACAACAATCACTCACAGCCTACTCTTATCATCGACTTTTCCTAAAAACAAAAGCGTTCCGTTACTAAAAGTGTGCCCTGAAAAAAACATCTACAGATAAAAGAATAAATAGAGGGTCCAAATTTGAATAAGCTTGTGTAGCTCACGTTCCTCAGACACGTTCCTACAGGCAGACAACATAACACAATCACTCCGGCTCAATACAATGAAGCGTGTGTGCGCGTATACATGTTAGTACATAAATTACGTATCAGCAGTGGCGGCATCTAGCGTCTCCGTCACTTCAGCATACGCACCGGAAAGATAAACAAGGAAGGCCGTGAAAACAGTTGCGGAATGAATATACTAGAACGGATTCCCACGGTAGAAGAACACCTTTCTACAATTATCACTTGCACGCCGAGCTCTACCTTAACTAAACCGAGCATATAGCTCTTTACGAGGGGTCGGACCCTACAGGGGCGGATTTCGTGTGTGTGAATATCGCCCACTATGTAGAACCAACTAATTTGACCTTTCCAAAGCTTCTGATTACCAGTGTTTCGACTATGTAATGTTGTTAGAGCCCACTACATTCATTTTTTTTTATGCCAGACGAAGTCTGAATTCTTGTTCATTATTTAATTGGTTTCCAAAATCTGTTGTCGAGATATTGAAATAATAATGGATGCTAGTTTACCTCATAATAGTTTTTCATAGAAACATTTTTGTATGATTTGTATGATCCCTTTGTAGATCTTATAATGTATATTATTATTAATGTAAGGAGAATCGGTTAAGTTTCTTTAAGCCCAGTCCGAGCTCTTACCATTCCATATAACCTAGTGGAGCGGTTCCCACTCAAGAGCTATCACCAAGGTCCCAAGATGAACGAATAGCCATCCATCCAACACCCAGTCCCTGTGGCTTCGGGGTGTCAGTTACAAGGTGGGTCAGCAGCTGGCGGATAGCTTAACGTCCAAAAACAAACTTGTCTGCATCACGAACCAGATGCCCCAAGCACAAGACAAGGTGTGGGATTACCGTGCCGATGGGCTGAAGGGCCCTGATGTACAGTGTCGTGAGCGGTTCCTCTGAGAAACCGGCTCGAATCTCAGTAGTATGCATACTTTCTATCTCTGAGGATAGCAACCATCACTGTTGTGAACCCAAGTCCAAGAGCACCTTTTACCTTCACTGGAGCTTCCTCCCTTCCTCCCAGAGGAAGGCTCCTCCTCAGACCCTTCCTCTACCAAATCACCGGGAGGCTCCTTCTCGATCGGCATTCCTCCATCTAAAGAATATCTCTCGGGGCTATCGAAAGAGAATTTCGAGGCGTTATATGGAGAGACTGAAGGACCATTAGGTCCTTCGTCATCTCTAAACTGGGGCTCAAACTTATGGCATTTGACCTAGCCTAAGAAACACAGAACAATGGCGGAGAAAATTAGCATTGTGTAGTAATATTAATATATTATTATTTGCTCATTTTAAATATTTTAACTATTGCATAATTTTTGTCACTTATGTGATTGTATTTTACTTAATTTTTTGAAGTTTTCTGACATGTAAGCACTATAAATGGAACAAATGAATGTTATCTGTCTACTCATAAGTCTGAACTTACTCATATGAAGTTGTCAAAGTTATGAATTATTTGCCATTTTCATTGGCTATGCAATATATCTATTCAGAAAAAAAAGGCAAATTGTTAAATGATTAAAGTAGCAATATTGAGTAAATATTTTTTTGTTTATCTATTTACCCTCAAAGAATAAGTTTTTACAATATCGATGACAATAAATTATTCTTCTATTTAATGTATCTATTCGTTTATTTGGGTTGAAACATTTTTTTATAATAATTAATTAGTGGTGAGGAGGGTTATGGTAGATCAAACTTCTGCCTCTGTGTAATTGAATATCCTCCTTGCTGCTCACTTTAGGATAATTATCATTTAATCTATTGATAAGAAATAATCACCCTTATCCACTAAAAATACTATTAAAAATTGGTTTCACCAAGATGTGAGTTCATAATTGATATTAACATTGTAATGTTTAATTCTCACAATCCAATTTTTTTTAGATTCGTACTACTAGGTTTCGAGGTCAATTGCTACACCTCATCCTAGGTATATAAAGCATGGATTCAATATATAAAATTATTTTTAATCATATGGCTTCATTTCCTGATAATTTTTAGCTTAGTTTAGTTTAGTTTTATTTATTCATCAATTCATTAGATACATAAGTACATTAACATCGTCCTAAAATTATTAAAATCACAATCAAGTATATATTAAAATACATTTGCAATACAATATTTCACAATAAACATATAGGAAGAAAAAAGAAGAAAATCATTATTATATATTATTATCTCTAATAAATGATTTAAAATGTGTCATTTAATTATTCCATTTTAGGATAATAAGCTTTCTTCTTTAAGATTTTACTGACGGTTTTTTAAGACAACGTTCATTCAAAGATTTAAACGATAATGGCAACTTATTATATAGTTGTATAGATTGATATTGTGGGCTCTTTTTAAATAATTTCGTTTTGTGTAGAGGTATTTGAATATTGCTACTATTTCTTGTTTTGTAGTTTCCATGTTTATGAATGTTCTTATGAGCATTTAATAGCAGTTGATATATGAGAATTGATGGTACCGTCAGAATCTTATGTTTTATAAAGTCTTTACAAGTGGTCTGAGACCTCAGATGGAACATTCTTCGAACAGTTTTTTTTTGGAACCTAAAAACTCTTCGTAAATCCGAGGATACTCCCCATGCAGCTATGCCATACGACATCAAGTGAGACTATGTGCGTAAAATAGTATATTATGAGAGTATCACTGTTAACTTAACTCAACCTTTCAATAACACAAGTATCAGTGGGCAATAGTTTAAGCAGGATATTTATCTGTTGTGACCATTTCAATTTCGAGTCTAGAGTGGTACCTAAAAATATTGTATAGTTCACCTACGTTGAAGTTTATGTGTAAAATTTCATTTTTGATTTATATAATACATGTTCAACAGTAGCTTCCTGAATTTCAACTGTTGAACATGTGTTATAATAAATAATAATAATAATAAATATTTATTTGTAACTAAATGTGTTCATAAAGGACAATTTAAGATATATTCATAATATTACAAATAAAGAAAGGAACCACTTAAGCATTACATGTAATGCTTGAACGTGGTTTTATACAAAATAATGTAAAATATAAATTGGACAAAATATCAAAACAATAGCATATTGTTATTAATAGTATATATAAATGTAAATCTAAAAAAAAAATTTAAAAATAAATTTGGATTCGTATATCAACATTCTACAAACAAATAATAAGCCATAACTAATAAAATAGAGTAACAAAAGGTTGGCATATATAGGAACAATTTATGAAAACAATTATATTTATGCATTTTTCGAATCTATAATATTATTTATCAATTCACGAGAAGTATTTAGTAATAATTTCTTACATTCCCGTTTAAATGATCGATTTTGTTTAAGTAATTTGATTTCAACGGGCAGATAATTGTATATTTTAACAGACAGGAATTCAAAAGATCTTTGTCCAATGGTTTTAGAAATTGTATTAAGAGGTAAGTTATTATTTCGTAACCTATATTCATGACCAGGATTTGTGAGTACTTTTTCAGTGTGGCATTTCAATGCTAAACATGCGAAATAGTGTTGTCTAATATCAAGCATTTCTGTTTCTTTAAATAGATCGTTACTAGGAAATCTATTGTTTTTGTTGAAAATAAGCTTTAAAATTCGTTTTCGGATTATATCCAAAGTTTTCAAGTAAGTTTTGGAGACTCCACCCCATCCTACTATACCATAAATAAGGTGCGTTTCTACTAGTGCATGATACAATATTTTAAGCTGATTGCGATTTAATATTTGTTTCAGGTTCCTAAAAGTATATAATATGTATCTTAGCTTTCGTACAACGTAATTTATATGAACATCCCACCGTAAGTGACTATCTATATACACACCCAAATATTTGACCTTTAGTGCCGCTTGAATAGAAATATTTTTATCTACACCTTGTATTTCTAGAGTATCAAATATAGGTAGATTATTTTCATATGATGCAAAGGGAAGAAATAGAGTTTTATCAAAGTTAATAGTTAAAAGTTTATTGTCAAACCATTTTTTTATTTCTATTAAGTCCTTCTCTACTATAGATTTCAATTCTAACCATGTAGTTCCCTCAAAGAAAATGGCGGTGTCATCAGCAAAACTAATGATATATCCACTGATATCTACATTGAATAAATTGTTCAAATATATAATAAACAATAGTGGTCCTAATACAGTGCCTTGAGGAACACCGCAAGTTAGGATTTCAAAATTACTTAAGGTATTGTTTATGTTGACACATTGTTGCCTATTTGTTAAGTAACTTTTTAATAGTGATAGGGACGTATTTCTGATACCTACATCATCTAAACAATCAAATAATTTTTGATGGCAAACAGTGTTATGTAAATCAAAAATGAAATTTTACATATAAACTTTAATTATCTGAAAATGAAGACATGTGATTATAAATAATTTTATATATTGAATCCATGCTTTATATATACCTGAGGATGAGGTGTAATAATTCACCTCGAAACCTGGTAGTACAAATCTACAAAAAGTGGATTGTGAGAATTTAACTTTATAATATTAATATCAATACTATTAAAGTACTGAGGAGCTTTCGGCTACCAAGTAACTCAGTTTACTCTCATGATGGCTACTTGAAACGCTTGAAAGGTCCTCAGTACTTTAATAGTATTTTTAGTGAATAAGGGTGATTATTTTTTACTAATAGTGTTATAATATATCCACAGTGTGAACTCTTCTATAGTTGATCATTTAATCTAACGAGTTAAATACATTTCTTATATTTTTTTATTATGGGAAATAAAGTCTTCAGATTTTTATTATTTATCATCACAAGCATCTGGAACCAAGCAAACGTAGGTTATCAATAATCCAGTGATAGAAACATGATAAATCGTTTCCGCTTCATAGTAGTTATTGTAAGGTCATCCGTTATCAACAGTACCAACATTTCAGAAATGAAATAACAAGAAATGCAAATTAAAACGTGGACTCACTTTCTTCAAAGAAATCATTTCCAGAAATATTTTGCTTTCCGCCACGAATACCTCGTCATTAACATTCTAGGAAATGACGCGTCGATATCGAATTTCGAGATAAATATGCGACACAACATAAAACAATATTTGGCAACACACGAAATATAAGTTATAATGACGTAAAAATAACAAGAAAACGTGCTTTAAGCGAGGGATATAAAAAATTCCCTTACAGGTTAAGATCGAGAGAAGCTGTAACACCTGCTTTATTTTCCCACAGAAAGGCAGGAAGTGTGCGAACGAGAACGGTGACATAGAGTTGTGCAAGAGTGACGGAGACGTTGAAAAAAGCGATATATATTACATTATAACTCTTGGGCAATTCAAAATCGTTGCTTACGGATCCTGATTAATATACGACTTCTATAAAACGTGTTGTTCGATTCATAACAGCATAAACTATGGTTTATTGACATTTTTCCGTCTTGGTAATTTTACTTTGTTTATTTGTATATCGTAAAACCTATTTTAACTATTCGAATAAGTATAATTAAATTTAAAGTACGGTATCAGAAGAATTCAACAATATATTTTAGTTACCTAATCTACCCGGCGTTGAACGGGCAGTGCGCAAACCCGAATTTTATTACTCGGGTCACTCTCACTATACGTTTAGCGTGCGAGGGGTTAAACAGGTATAAATAATAATATAATAAGATTCTTGACCCAATATGAATTATATAAAAAATTCTCGGGAATTAGGTCACATTAACACTCTGTTATAAATGTTCGTCTTTACGTACGTTTCGGTCTCACGACCATCATCAGAAGACTTATTTATTTTGTTAAAAAGGGGTTAACCAAAAGTAATTAGCACAAGCGTCCATATCGCACAATCTTCAATCAAAAAGCTCACGCCTAGAGGAATCTGTTATAAATTCATTAGATTTTCAGCCTGTATTCTTTAAACGGTATGTAGATGATTGCCTTATGTGTGTTCCCAACGATAAAATCAATATGTGATTAATAAATTTAACAATTTCCATTGTAAACTTCAATTCACTTGTGAAATAGAAATAAACAATAACATCAATTTTCTAGATATGACCATTAGGCATGATGCAGATGGAAAAATAAAAACTTCTTGGTTTACTAAAGAAGTCTGGTCTCAACGTTATCTTCATTTCAATTTCGTTGCACCAGCTTGTTATAAAAAAAGTATCATAAACAGCCTCACAGACCGCGCGGTAAAATTATCCCACGCAGAGGACCGTCTCAAAAATTTAAAAATTGTTCGTAATGCATTGGAAATGAATGGCTACCCAAAAACTTTCTACAATCCTATCATTAAAGAGAGAATAAACAAAATCTATAATGGTTCTTCTTATAAAAATAACATAACAGGTAATACAACAATTATATAATTTTACCATACATTCAGAAAAAATTAAGAAATGTTTGAAAAAGTACGATATAAATGTTGCGCATAAACCTACTAACTGTGTTGGGAAATATTTCTCAAATCTAGAACCTGTAATATCTAAAGATAAACAAACCCACACAGTATATAAATTGAATTGTTTAGATTGTGATGGAACTTATACTGGAATCTAAACAATATTTACAAAAAAGAATGTACGGCCATAAGTATAGCACAAGAAATAATAACTTAGAAAATTCCACCGCCCTTGCTAAGCACTGTTTTGATTATAACCATCAATTTGATTACAAAAATGTTAATATTTTAACTAAAGAAACCAATTATTATAAAAGATCTATCCTGGAGATGATTCACATAAAAAGGGATTCAAATTCTGTAAATCATAGGAATGATATTCAGGGATTGAGTCAGATTTATACCAACTTGATTAATTAAAACTCTTGCAAATCCCTACATACGTCTTTATAATGTTAAAAGTATAATTCAGGAAGAACGCTTAAAGTTAACTAAATTCCAATGCAGGTCTGAAACCTTTTCAAGTACGTCATAAATCTACATCTGGGTCGAGTTATTACAAACAAATAGCTTCGAACTTCAGTTGCTTTGAGACCATAGCAATATGCGTTTGTACATTATGAGAATATTACTTAACAGTGGTTTCTTGGTACAAAAAAATCTATACTTTAATATTAACGATACAATTTTCGATTATTCGTGGTTCTGTTCGTTTCGACGGCGTGAGCTTTTTGATTGAAGATTGTGCGATATGGACGCTTGTGCTAATTAGTTTTAGTTAACCCCTTTTTAACAAAATAAGTCTTCTGATGATGGTCATGAGACCGAAACGTACGTAAAGACGAACATTTATAACAGAGTGTTAATGTGACCTAATTCCCGAGAATTTTTTATATAATGGTATAAATAATAGGGATGAAATCTTGAAATTTTAGAGTCTATTTTTCCTTTTCAATGTACGTACGAGGGCAAGATGAAAAGTTCCTGATAAATAAAACAGATGGCGCCACAATCGAAAATCCTATGGGACATTTGTGATGTACCATCTTTAAGTAGAACGCATTAAAATTTTCAGACTGATATGTCATTCAATTCCGTTTTTACACCCATCGGAAGCAAGCAACCTTGAAGTTTTTGTAAACGCGTAAAAAAGTAAATTTTGCATTTTGATTGAACATTTTTCTTGCGTAGATAAAACATTACGCTTTTTAAACATTATGGGGACTCTTCACCATCGATTGGAACAATTTTCAAGTGGCTTACTGATTTTCGTTGTGCTAGTATGACCACAAAGAACGCCTAACGTTCTGGTCGTCCAATTGAGGTTGCAACGCCAGAAATCGTTGTTTGGTATTGGACGACCGGCGAATTAAAGTGCACGTGTTTGCTGTGGCTATGGGTATCTCCACTGACGTGGTAACACGTACTTTTTGTGGTGCGTGTACTGCCGGGTTAACGTTTGCACAAATTTTTTAATATGTGAAAGATATCTACAAGCATGACAACTTCAAAGAAGTGTAACCGTGGACGAAACATGGATCCATCACAATACACCAGAGACCAAAAACCATTCGAAACATTGGACTTGTCCTGGTGAATCGAAGCCGAAAAAGGCCAAAGTGGGTTTATCTGCCAACAAAGTCATGTCGACTGTTTTTTGGGAAACACACAGTATCGTCCATATCGATTACCTTGAAAAGGGCAAAATGATCACCGGCGTATATTATGCAGAATTGGATCGATTCGATGTTAAAGCGGCCGCATTTGGCAAAGAAAAAAATGCTCTTCCACCAGGACAATGCACCGGCGCATAGGTCCGCAGTCGCAATGGCAAAATTGCATGAATTGTTGTAATCTTAAATGTAATTCATAAACTGTTGTATGTTTAACAAGTGTTTGAAGAAAAAATTAACTGCATTACTTGCAAAAACAGTATAGTAGTGAATACTGCCCATATCTACCTCCTAGAAAATGTTATACAAGAATGGTTAAGTATGAACAGTATACATTATGATAACACATTCTTGAAACCCCAGTTGTTTGGCTTGGTAAATTTGAATATGCCTGTACCAGTACAAGTAGCAGATATGTTAGCTGAAATGTATAGGCATCGAGTGGATCGTCTATCTCTATACCATTACATTTTGTACCCCATATAACACATTTGGGGTATAACTAAAAGCTACTACAGAAATAACATTGGTACAGATGATAGTTTGGCTTTGTGGAACGAGTACGTGGGAAAAGCAATATCAGAAATATTGACAAAGATTTTGAATAATGTTGTGTTATTGTGTAATGTGCAACACACAAGGCAGTGAGGTGATATTTATTATTCTAATTTGGATGTGTATAAATCTGGATTGGGAAGTGGACCTTGTAGTGGCTTCTGTGAGTCGGAAAGAAGGCCGAAAAAAGCAAATATTTCAGAGCCTAACGAGACTCTGTAAGCCCCCCCCCCCTTTTTCGAGGATTCTGAACACGATGGCGTTGGTTTAAACTCTTTCTGAGTTGACCGTCACCCCCAAACGGCCAAAAACAACCCCCAAAAAGGGTGAAACTCGGATATACCGACATATTCCGAGAAAAACTGCACTGTAAAAAATATTTGGGTAAAATTCCCCTAAGAAATGGTGGCCACTGGGCGGCCACCATTCCACGGAGTAAATTTAACGCGTAAGGGTATTTTCAACCAAAAAGGGAAAATTACTCATTGCTCGGGTAAAAATCCTTGGCGGTGTAAATTTTACAGAGAAAAAAACACGTTGGTGTAATTTTCCCCCCTAAAATTACACATAGGTGTAAATTTGTATAGATAAAATTACACTCTAATGTAAATTTGTACAGATAAAATTACACTCTAATGTAAATTTGTATAGATAAAATTACACTCTAATGTAAATTTGTATAGATAAAATTACACTCTAATGTAAATTTGTATAGATAAAATTACACTCTAATGTAAATTTGTATAGATAAAATTACACTTTGATGGTAATTTGTATAGATGAAATTACAGTTTGATGTAAATTTGTATAGATAAAATTACTGTTGTTAATTTTACAGATACATTTACACCAAATTGTAATTTTGTTTGTAAACGAAATACCTAGATGATTTGGCCCTGAAATATTCATTTAAAAATAAACTTTACCTACTACACTATTCCAACTTTTGATTAAAATTCTGTTGAATCATCGTCAACCAGGAAGATGAATTAACCAGTTCATGTTAGCCCTTCTTCTAACATTCTATTGTGAACCATTACCTGAATACAATAACCTAAACAAAATGAAACGAGAATTTTTGTTTTACTTATATTCAGGATTACAAAACTTTATAACAAATTCTTAAAAAAATTACAAATAACTAATATTGTTACAAACTTATATATAAAAAAACCTCATATTGGGACGGCAACAAAAGTAACCTGAAATTCAAAAATATTTATTATTAGAATAAGGGAGATGAGGAAAAGCAATACCCATACATATTAGGGCCAGGGGGATTCAAAAATAGAGAAAATTGAGATTCATAATACTGGAATGGAAAAAACAGGAAAAAATAGGGAGCCTATCTATAAAAATAAAATATATAAAATGAACCGTACTGGGCCTAGAACGATGCAAACCAAATTATAATTCACTACCTACCTTTAATAGAGCATCAATTCTCTACAAGAAAACCACGAATGACAACAATGAGAAAATCATACTGTACATTATTATTAAGAAACAAATATATAAAACCAACTTACTTGCACCTCAATTCCGATTGAGGAAAGAAAAGTATATTAAAACAAAATAATAGAATTATTGTAAAATACAAATTCATCAGACAAAATTCACCTGAAATTAAAATGTAGTATATTTAAAAGATAAAAACATACAAAATACTCACTTTTCGGGTACAAAAAAATCTTACACCGTACACCTGTCTGTGATAATATTGACAATTATATTGCCTTAATGTAGGAAATCCATGTCTGCATATTTGACAGTAATAACCTATTTTTAATGTAATAAGTTCTGCTGGCGTACAGGTTATGTGTATCTTGGAAATCTATAGACATAAAAGGCGAATATAGGTACAAAAACAGCAAAGAAACCCATCAACCTACCTTTCAAAAGGGGCCCAAGAAAACAAGTATTCCGGTTCTCACAATAACGAAACAATCGACTGTTTAATAAATGTATTTCATTTAAAAGTTTTAAAATGAAAATGATCCTTAATTCCTTACTGAATTAGAAACAGAAGCTCATATGCAACACGACAGCAAGTGCAAACTGCAACTGCAATGCAATCTGGGAAATTCGACTATGCAAAACGTCTACGATAGCTGTATCTCTCTCGCTCGAGATCATTAGTAGCGTCTAATAGAGAGGGATATCAATATCTTCACGTATACGCAACACAGAGAAGACACCATCTGTCGATGTCAGTACCGCAATCAGGTTAGAGCGCAGAACCGATTGAGGGAAATTTGAATTGATATTATTTTGTTAACCGAAGATTCAGAGTTTTCATTCATATCGTACTATATTTTTGGTAGTATTTTATATGCATATTAAAGAAATTTTATTAATTTAATACTACAACGGCTTAGTTTTTCTATTTAATAAATAGACATATAGATAATAGAATAGCGGCTGTGTTGTGTAATAAAGTGTATAACAAAATATTTCTCTTTTATAATTAAATATTCTAACCTCAAAAACATAAGATGTTAACTATCGCTGTATGTTTACTAATTTGCACAAAAAAATACTTCGTAATTTTTAATCATCATGACAATTATTTTTCAAAGTCTGCATGTGTGTTATCGGATACTTGATTAGCTAATGGAACCCTCTGCCTTTAACATACCAACCCAACCCTAACAATTTTCTTGAAGTCAGCTTCCTATTAGTTGATCAATCATCCATGTAACCGGTTCATAATACGATGTCAAACTGTACGATCATATCACCCATTTGAATAAATTTTCACTATTAGTGAGAAAATTTATCCAAATGAATAAATTTTCACTATTAGTGGGTAAATTTATTGAAATGGTATCAAATTTACCATGATAATGATAAATTTCCAGTCAAATCTAGGGTAAAATTATTCACGCAGAGGTAATTTTCTATTCTGTAACGTAAAAATACACCAGAATCAAATTTACCTGGTAAATGTTCTCCAACTTTTAGGTACTTCAAGCTTTATCTCAAAAATGAGGTAATAGTTGCCAGTACATCGTAGTAATTTTACCAATTTACACCATTAAAATTACACCCATTTCTTACAGTGTGGGTCACCTCCCGTTTTCGAGGATGCTGAACACGATGTCGGTACTTTGGAAGTTCTCCGAGTCAACCCCACCCTTTAAACGGCAAAAAACAACCCCCAAAAAGGGTGATACTCGGATATACCGACATATTCCGAGAAAAACTGCGTCACCTCCCGTTTTCGAGGATGCTGAACCCGATGCCGATACTTAGGAAGTTCTCCGAGTCAACCCCACCCTTTAAACGGCAAGAAACAACCCCCGAAAGGGGTGAAAAAAATGTTTTATATGGATATATAGTGGATATGTAGTTATATGCGTCAATGAAACAGTTTTATATTTGTATATACCTATAGTTAATAGGTAATTGTACGCGTGAAATAAAAATGTTTATGATTTAATAAAATAAAATATATTTAAAATTGTACCACTGATTCCATACAGGAGATTTTCTCACCTAAAAACCACCAAATAACCTAGCCAGACACGATGTATACGCCTATTTTTCAGGGTGAACAGTCAGTCAACAAATGTGGAAACATCATCCGGTGTGTATTCAATGATTTGTTATACATTTTCTCTCATCGGATTTTTCTTATCCACTTCATAAATTCAGGATATCAAAGGGGTAGTTGTTGTCCGTTTCAGCGGTTAGTTTGCTTCTGGGAGAAGATCCAGAATCACCATCGTGTTCAGTACACTCGAAAACGGGAGATGACGCAGTTTCTCACGGTATATCCGAGTTTCACCCCTTTCGGGGGTTGTTCTTTGCCGTTTAAAGGGTGGGGTTGACTCGGAGAAATTCCAAAGTACCGGCATCGTGTTCAGCATCCTCGAAAACGGGTGGTGACGCAGTTTTTATCGGAATATGTCGGTATATCCGAGTTTCACCCCTTTCGCGAATTGTTTTTGGCCATTTAAGGGGTGAAGTTGACTCGGAGAAATTCCATAGTATCGGCATCGTGTTCAGCATCCTCGAAAACGGGAGGTGACGCAGTTTTTATCGGAATATGTCGGTATATCCGAGTTTCACCCCTTTCGCGAATTGTTTTTGGCCATTTAAGGGGTGAAGTTGACTCGGAGAAATTCCAAAGTACCGGCATCGTGTTCAGCACCCTCGAAAACGGGAGGTGACGCGGTTGTTTCGGAATATGTCGGTATATCCGCGTTTCACCCTTTTTGGGGGTGGTTTTTGGCTGTTTGGGGTGACGGTCAACTCAGAAAGAGTTTAAACCCCCGCCATCGGGTTCAGCATCCTCGAAAACGGGGGAGGGACAGAGTCTCGTTAGGCTCTGAAATATTTTCATATTTTTCCGACTCACAGAAGCCACTAATGCGATACACACCAATTGTTTCATCAGATAGATTATCTGAGATTGTCAGCGTGTAAAAAAAGATATTGTCAAAAAATACAATTTTCTTGGGACTGCGAATTCCCTAAAAACTATACGGCCTATATGCTGTTACCTACTTTGCCTATTTAATAATCCAGCATTCCCCATAACCTCAATTTCACATAAATCGCATTAATTGCAATCGCATCGTGTGATAATTAACCACTGTACATATTTAATTATTTTATGATCCGTCTTGATTCCAATCCGTTTCCCACATAAATTAAATACACTCACTGTGAGTGAACGTTTGTGTGACTTCAGCGTGTCAATTATCGAGATCCAGAGAGATTATGCTAATACAGTATGAATTATCTAAAAAACTTGTTCCTTTCGAGTTTGCAGTTTCCTGTCCCACGTAGCTTTAATTGCCATGCATGCGGAATTACAGCAAACGACACAACCTCCTCGAGGGATTGTTGAACTAAGTTGCTAAATGCGCGGAATTTTTTTAACGCTAATTAGTGGCTCACAGGCAGATCCGAGACAAGGCGCCGGCGTGCTTAACATCGAGCGCCTATTCCAAAAACGAAGCTCTTTTTTTTAGTTTAATTGGCGCCGAATGTTCGGTTAAAGTGATTTGAAAGTTGGCAAGTCGTGATTGTAATAATACCTCGTTTTATTGGCAGTTTGGAAACATGAAGTACAAACAAAAAGTCGTTCGTGGCGAAGCTATTAACGGAGATAACTTAACATTTACAACCATAGACAAGTATTTAGCGTTGTATTATGGGGCAGGATGTGTACATTTATGGCTTCCAAAGATGTAGGATTAGTTCAGATTAGGCGATAAATTTAGCGAATTGTGAACAAAATAACCAAAAAAAAAATTGAAATAATGAAGAATAAAATAATTTTGAAGAGTAGAGTTTAAAAATGATGCTAATCTGGAGAATAGAAGACAATAGTTTTGTTATACATTAACATTATAGCCTAGGATGCTGATTTGAAGTGGAAGTCTTCCAACCAGAGGTGCCAAACCAATTCCCTCTGTAGTACAAGGCCTGAACACTGAAAACAAACGTAAGTATGACGTCATCAACAGAAGGCTTGGATAAGAGACATAGCAACGTATCGTTTAGTCTTCATGGCACATGGCCGGTATTGACTGTGACAGGTGATAAATATTACAATTTAACAGAGTTTCATCCATTTCTTGCGGATATTTTCCATGCGTTGCATATTGACTTCCGAAGTAAATGTTTATGTTGGTTCTCCCAGTGTTTTGTGTCGTACGTACATACAGCTCCCTATATTCACCAAAAAAAAAGTTTTCTTGTTGTTTATCAAAAACAAATCTAATTTGAATGACAGTCGTCACAGGCGATTAGGGATATTGTGAGGCTTTAGGCTGTAGGCAAACGATTCCCTCTGTAGTACAAGGCCTGAACACTGAAAACAAACGTAAGTATGACGTCATCAACAAAAGGCTTGGATAAGAGACATAGCAATGTATCGTTTAGTCTTCATGGCACATGGCCGGTATTGACTGTGACAGGTGATAAATATTACAATTTAACAGAGTTTCATCCATTTCTTGCGGATATTTTCCATGCGTTGCATATTGACTTCCGAAGTAAATGTTTATGTTGGTTCTCCCAGTGTTTTGTGTCGTACGTACATACAGCTCCCTATATTCACCAAAAAAAAAGTTTTCTTGTTGTTGTTTATCAAAAACAAATCTAATTTGAATGACAGTCGTCACAGGCGATTAGGGATATTGTGAGGCTTTAGGCTGTAGGCAAACGATTCCCTCTGTAGTACAAGGCCTGAACACTGAAAACAAACGTAAGTATGACGTCATCAACAAAAGGCTTGGATAAGAGACATAGCAATGTATCGTTTAGTCTTCATGGCACATGGCCGGTATTGACTGTGACAGGTGATAAATATTACAATTTAACAGAGTTTCATCCATTTCTTGCGGATATTTTCCATGCGTTGCATATTGACTTCCGAAGTAAATGTTTATGTTGGTTCTCCCAGTGTTTTGTGTCGTACGTACATACAGCTCCCTATATTCACCAAAAAAAAAGTTTTCTTGTTGTTGTTTATCAAAAACAAATCTAATTTGAATGACAGTCGTCACAGGCGATTAGGGATATTGTGAGGCTTTAGGCTGTAGGCAAACGATCCGACGCCTGCTTGACTTGGTCCGCAACATACTTGGCGATTTATTAACCCCTATTTTATATGATCCGCAATTCGCCAGTACTCAAAGCGTTTGATCTGCAGCTAACCCCCGACGCTTAGCATATCGCGCCAATTCAAAAAGTTCTACGCTGTTAAATTTACCAGATTAGTGTGATAATATTCCGGTATTAAACCCATAGACAATTACGCACCCAGAAACTAATGGAAAGATAATTGGTTTCACAGTCAATAATCACTTTTAACAACGTTATATCGTGTGTAACAGAGACGGGGCTATGTTCCTGAAAGTGAAACGGAGATATAGATAATGATACTCGACTATTATATTATACTACAGCATCCACGTACCACGCACGGGGGTATAATAGAATGGAACAAAGATAGCAATTCCAAACAGATTGTAATCGAGAATTAGACATAGAAGACACCATAGTTTACACTCTCAATAGAAAGAGAACTTATTACAATGAATATATTTACCATAGCATAGGCGTAGAGACGATAGGATAAATGTATTATTTATTATTTCGTTTGACAAGTGAATTAATTTCCATCTCAAATAAGAGTTTTGGTGCTTGTTTCTATTTGCTAGCTATCAGATTGATCAATAGAAATCCATTATAATTAATACGTATTGGACTTTTACTTTTTATAAATCCAATATTTTGATTCTCACTCCATTACATATGTACAATTATTGTGTCATTATCGTCAAATTAATAACATTTAAAAAACACGAAAAAGACCTGAAATATTAATATTATTTTTAACGTAAGTAGAAGTCTAAGTAATTTTAGTTGATATAAAAACATATAATTGACTGTTAATGAATAGTGCCTAATAACAATAAATAGTTTCTGAATCAAAATGTATACACAAGCTTTATTCAGTATGTGATGAGTCAAAAATTGCTCACGCGTCCATCTCTAGCTCAGTGCACTTCACAGCGAAGATGACGTCATATTAAGATAGCTAGAACATTGATTTGCATATAATTTTATTTGTTCAAGGATAAAAAAATATGAAATGAACTATTGGTACTTCGAGCTGGACGCTTATCATCATCGTCACTTGAGTGATTGTGAGCCCCGTGGTCAGAAGAATATTCTATTTTCGCAGGTTTGTGGCCCACCAGAAACCAAAAATAAAGCCAATGGTGGCTGGTGTGGAGGTGTTTCTTAAGACGACAGTGACGGGTTAGAATTCCAGTCATCTCTCTGATGTTCCTTCTGTTCAGAGAACGGAGTTTCTTTGAGAACCTAGACAAAGGTTCTTTGAGAAAGAGCGCCTGCCTCATGCATGGTGATTCTCGACACAGTTCAGACCACTCTTTTTTCAGTTGGCCCAGAAGAGCGAGACCCCCCCCACGCTACCATTAGTTCTCGCCCGACGGGGACGCTAAACGACAAAAGCTGCCCACAGACTTATATCAAACCTTTGATAAGAGAGAAGATTGGTTAAATAATAACCAATCAGCCCTGCAAACCAATAGTGAAATCTGGTTCACTGTTGAAGCCAGGAACCATGGCAAGGCGGGAGCAGGGATATTCCGCAAGAGCTCAGGTAAAAGTATTTCTGTACCTCTGGCCAAACACGCCAAGCGGAGATACTGGCCACAACGCGCTGTGCCCAAATAGTACTGGAAGAAAGAATGCAAACCCACATCAGTATATACACAGACAGCAAGGCAGCCCTTGCTTATTGGCCTATTATAATACTTCCCTTACACTATTTACTGGATATAATAATAAATAATCTTTGTTCATGAGACCAAGAGAAGTATGGTATAGAATGCGTCAGGACAGATAGTTACAAAATTAAGATAATGACTACGTATATATTTAAACAGTATTTTCGAAGTAAGTGCTGGTATTGAAATATTCCGATTTAGTGTGTTTTTAAAACTCCTGTAATCGAGATTCCTAAGTTTTGCGGAACATGGTTATAAATTCTGATCGATTCGTTTTTCGTGGTTCCATAGTTAGTGCAGTTTGGTCTTGTAAGAGAATGTGTTTATGACGAGTTTCATAATTGTGCAACAAACTATGTTCCTGATCTGTATTTAAAATTTTTGTAGGACATGGATAGTTTTCCCTGTCTTCTGAAATATATTTTACACATCAGAAAATAGCGATAAACAATGTACGACAATAACGGATAGAGATTTTTTAGTGGGACATATATTAGTAGATGGCGTGAGATATTTTAGTCTTTTTACCATGCTGTTAGCCGATCATGTCTATCTTCAACAGAGATCATACAGTAACGTTGTTAACTTTCTCATTCTGCTCTATGATGAGCTCTATGAGAAGATCGAAACAGCTGTCTAGAACTATTAGTTTGTAGTGTGTCTGATGGATATGATCTATAGAGACCGTTTCATTGTTATCTCGCAAAAGTCAACATGAGATAAATGAATATATCCATATATTCATTTGTATCTAATTTCTTACAATTAGAAAAAAATTTTGAAAGTGATTCTTTGGAGCTAATATTTCGTAGTTAAATTGCTGATGGTGGTCCTTGTTCCTCAATGACACGATGTTTTTGTCTGATTGGTCGCATTAGTGTCTGGATGGCAGCTTGGTCAAATTCTCTTACTTTTTGAAAAATTCGTTTCCTCAATTGTGTTTCATTTTTGGATTCTCAATCATGTTTATACATTCTCTCAGCCAACAGGGTCCAAAAAGAACCCTTTCGCCGCTCCTGGCACATATGGGACTCCATGGGATTCCAACCAGTTCATAGTATCTCTGGCATAATGAGAAGAAGAAAGGTCAGGCCAAACATGTAGTAGTCATAGGCATGATACTGATTGATACAATCGAGTAATTTTCCGAGGTAGTTTCGAATATAAATCTCAGCATCGACTTCCTGACTTCTACCACGACTCTCGTGAGGTCTTGGAATAGCGCACCAAATCAAAACTTTATCCCAAAATGTCGGCTTTGATTTATCCTGATTACAGAATTTACGTATGAATTTTATGCTAACAAAGCAACCTCATTACTTACATTATTTTCCAACACCCTCAACTGGTAGCACAAGCATGATAATTTCGATGCCATTTGATCAATATGCCTCTTCCACGTTAGTCTAGAATCGATGTAGAGTCCGAAGAATTTTTTCTCATATATCGATGTCAATTCAAGTTTTATTTGCTTCGGACGTGCATGTGAGGAATGAAATTGCACTACATTTAAGTCTAATATATTTGTGTCAAACCAATCATTCAAAATTTGCAATGACTGCTCTATTTTAATTTGTAAAGCTTCATCTGTTTCCGCAGTGATTGTAACAGTAGAGTCATCAGCAAAACAAACTACGTTTCCAATCATTTCGGGTAGGTCATTTATATAGAGCAGGAATAGCAAAGGTCCCAATGATGAGCCCTGTGGAACTCCCTGTAATGTACAATTCCAGTTCGAATGAGAATCATGACGGTTATTTGTAATAACTATTTTCTATTGGGAAGATACGTTTTAATTAGGTTATAAGCAGTATAGTGAGGGAAGTAACAATTTTTTTGATGCGTACACTCTTTCATAGACTTATAATTGGAATAAACTAAGGTAAAGTTGTGTTTTATTGAGAAATCATATTATTACGTCCATATTTAGTTTTATATTAATTCAATTTTATTACATTCCAATTAATTTATAAACGTAGAAGAATGTATTCATTTCTTAAATTGTATTTAATAATTTCTGAAATATATAATATGTATTAAAGAACAATGATAATAATATCCCTTTGTGTTTAGATGAAGTGTGTTAAGCGTGCGCCAAGACACGAGAAGAAAAGAAGTGAGGCTGACGTTTCGAATGCGCCCAAATTAAGTCCGGTTGTTGGTACGTCACTGAGTGTTAGGAAGAGCGAGAAGGCACTAGAGGAAGACAGAGTCAAGGCAGCTGCACGCGCTAACTTACCACAGGTGGCCAAAGTGTGGGAACACGCTAGCTTCTGAGTTTCCCACGATATACCAATGTACTTACCATCAACCAACACACACCTGGGTACTCTATAAAAGCCAGTCCCTTCCACTCGGACATTTCATTCAGAGTTTTGAACTCGATCTGTAAACATCATCTCTGCAACAGCAACTTGATATAGAAATCGGTGTTATAGTTATTACGTATTATTCAAGTACGATTTACAAAGTTTGTGTTATTGTTGTTGTATATGTCAACATCTTACGAAATGTTATCTGCAACCGTCGAAGAACCTCAACCCATCTCCAGGACCTACCAGTATCGGAAAGTTATGAAACCGATGTTGGAACGAAAAAGACGGGCTCGCATCAATCGGTGCCTGGACGATTTGAAGGAACTCATGGTGACTGCGCTCCAAAGTGAAGGTGAAAACGTATCCAAATTGGAAAAAGCAGATATATTGGAGTTGACAGTTCGTCATCTTCACAAACTACGCCGCCAACAGAGATTGTCATCCAACCCCGTGGTCGACGCCGACAGATTTAGAGCGGGATACACGCATTGTGCTAACGAAGTTTCACGTTGTTTGGCCGCAATTCCCGGTGTTGATGTGCAATTGGGAACCAAGTTGATGACTCACCTGGGACATCGCCTCAACGAAATGGACAAAGTGTCGCCTTTAATCGTGCAAATTTCCAGTCCGTATACACCTCCAGGTTCACCAAATCCAGATTGTCTTCTATCGACCAGTTACAATATGCCTTTAACTCCAGCATCTTCGACCTCCTCGAGATTGGCACCTTCACCTAACAACCCCATGGATTGCTCCACGACTGGGCTTTTGAAAGTCGCTCAAACACATGAGCAGGTATGGAGACCTTGGTGATTCTTTTTTTTTGTTCATCTTCTCACATCAATCAAAATATATGTTGCTCAATTGCTTTAATTTAGGTATGTTAATTAGTTGATAGAGGACGATCTCCATGTAAAAGCTTTAAGTTTTATTAATTATTATGTCTTGTGATATTTATTCGAATTGGTACCTGTGATTTGTAAAGGCAATTTATTCAATAATCGAAACGATAGTGCCTTCATTCTTGTAATAATGTATATTATTTTATTGTTGTATTGCAAGTACATAAAAACTGTGATACACGTGTTTGTATTTTTCATATGAAAATAGTTTAAATAATAAATCTGTTACATTACAAATTATACATGACTTTTATTAATCTTTGAAAAACAGAAATAAAATGATAGTGGTAAGTCTATTTTGAAATTGAAATTTTATCAGTGCTTAAACCAGAAACAAGCAATGAATTGGACAACAATTCACAATATAATCAAAGTTTCAACACCATAAAACTGTGATATAAGTAAAATTCAACAAATGGTTTTTTGCGACACTAACTCCTTTTAATTACAACTGACAGTGAATTCTGTTGACTCTAATCTGTGAACAGGTAGGTAACAACCTCAATTAGCATAAATCTTGTAATTCCTAAATGCAATAAGGGTTTGATTCTTAAAAGAAGATATAATACGACTATTGGTATTGCCATCTAGTGGAAAATAAGTTAAGCTTGAACTGAACGTGTGAATAAAGAAAAACCAGTATTTATTATGCACTTAATGAATTCTAATAAGCATTGAGGGTAATCTCAATATTTATACAAGGAAATATAACTGGCACTAATACTGGTGACATCTATTGTTGAATAGTCTAAGCTTTGTTTAAATCTCAGAATATTGAAAATCTGAATAACTGATAGTTAGCTACATCATTATACATCCATATGTACATAACAATAAAGATTCTTGACCCACGTATGAATTAATACAAAATTCTCGGGATATAGGTCACATTAACACATATATTTTTATTTTTACCCTCGTCTTTACGTACGTTTCGGTCTCACGACCATCATCAGAAGACTTATTAATACAATAACCTGATTACTTAGAAATACTGTAATAACACAAAGCGTCCTTATCGCACAAATTTCGTTTAAATGCCAACGTCGCGAAACGAACGGAAACATGAAAATGTGTTATAGTTCCGTTTTCATGTTTCCGTTCGTTTCGCGACGTTGGCATTTAAACGAAATTTGTGCGATAAGGACGCTTTGTGTTATTACAGTATTTCTAAGTAATCAGGTTATTGTATTAATAAGTCTTCTGATGATGGTCGTGAGACCGAAACGTACGTAAAGACGAGGGTAAAAATAAAAATATATGTGTTAATGTGACCTATTTCCCGAGAATTTTGTATTAATATGTACATAACAATAGGGAATGTCAATGAGCAATGAGGAAAATCTTAATATTCGAATAATAAAACATGATCAGTTTTATGAATGGTGGTGACATCTATTCATAAGCAGATACCTACATTGATCTCAAAACGGACACCCACTTCGTTCTCAAAACAGATATCTACTACGAAATTGGTATTACAGTTTTCTGTTGTTGAAGTAGCTATTGCTATGTGTTACTAACAAACTATAAAATCGTTCACACTATGTATACACTATAAATTACAAACAACCACCCTTATCCACTGTACTAATGACCTTTCAACTACTATGTAGAGTAAACTGGATTATAAACACGTGTGATTTTTAATTATACTCTCATGATGGCTACTTGGTAGCTAAACGGTCCACAGTGCTTTATCTTTAACAGTATTTTTAGTGGATACTGGTGATTATTTCTTATTAACAGCGTTAGTTTATGAAGGAATAAGGAAACGCTAAATGCTGATTTAAACAAAATGCCACATACTTTGATCTCGTAACAGATACCTATTACAAAATTAGAATTACAGTTTTCTGTTGTTGAAGTATATACCGACATGTGTTAGTTTGTAGAAAAAACGCTAGACGCTGACTTAAACAAAATGCCACGTGCTTCGATCTCTTTACAGATAACTACTACAAAATTAGTATTATAGTTTTCTATTGTTATAGTAGCTATCGACATGGGTTCCTAATAAACTATAAAAGAGTTCACACTGTCGGTACACTATACATTACTAAGAATCGCCTTTATCCAATAATAGGACCTTTCAGCTACCATGTAGAACCGAATTAGAAATCACGTTTGATTTCTAATTCTACTCTCATGATGGCTACTTCGTAGGTAAACAGTCCACAGTACTTTATATTTAACACTACTTTTAGAGGATTAGGGTGATTGTTTCTTATTTATAGCGACATGTGTTAGTTTATGGAAAAAACGTTAAATGCTGACTTAAACAAAATGCCACATACTTTAATCTCATAAAAGATATCTATTAGAAAATTAGAATTACAGTTTGTTACTATTAAAGTATGTATGTGTTAGTTTGTAGAAAACACGCTAGATGCTTATTTAAACCAAATTCCACCCACTTTGAACTCATAACAGATACCTTCTACAAAATTAATTTAATATTCTTCTGTTGTTGGAGTTCTTACCGACAAGTGTTAGTTTATGGAGTTAATGGTAGATGCGGATTTAAACAAAAATGTCACCAAATAACGTCCGCATCATCCGGGAGCTGTTTCTTCATACACCGAAATTTTAAAATTACAAATTAAGACCCTAAACGCAATTCATATCATTATTATATACTCTTCGCAGATGAAGTACGACGAATATATGCTTTCTCAAGCCATTTCTAAAATCGTTGAAAGAAGTCCTAGAAAATGGGCATTATATTCCGCTTGTGGATTGCTTATTGCCAAATAAGCAAAAAATTCCTTATAAATATCCTTTTTAAATTATAATTAATATTCGTTGTTTTTATTGAAAAAACCTCTGCAACTTTGCTTATATCCTAATACAAAGATTATTTGTATTGCTCTTTTTGCTGCCTGAATATCATATCAGCCTGGTAGCTGTTACCCCAAAAAATTACCCCAAAACTTAACAGAGATTGAAAGTTGGCATAATTAAAAACTATTAATGTATTTTCCTCAAGTTGTGGTTTCATGACACGTAAACTATAAATGATAGAACTCAGCCTTTTACATCGTTGTTCGATTT
Organism: Endomychus coccineus; assembly: GCA_958510875.1. NCBI lineage: Eukaryota > Metazoa > Arthropoda > Insecta > Coleoptera > Endomychidae > Endomychus > Endomychus coccineus. The sequence goes on from OY294070.1 coordinate 136,824,488, forward strand.
CTTTACACCCATTGAGGTTTTTATCTACATTTATTCCAAAACATTTCGAATAATCCTTCATTTCCAAAATGTAATTATACAAATTTAATGGTTCTGGAATTTGCAGTCTACTATTGCTTGACGTAAAGATGATGCAGTTTGTCTTACTTTGGTTCAATGTGAGTTTTTTATTCATACACGAATGTTCAATCTTTGAGAGCGCAGAGGCAATTTCAGTTTCGAGAAGGCAAAGGTGATTTGCAGATACTTTAATGTTACTATCATCTGCATAATTGATAAAGTAACTTTCTAGCATCAGCAATAACTTGTGTTAGATCATTAATATAGATTAAGTACAAAAGTGGGCCCATTATGTTACCTTGAGGAACTCTCATTTGTAGTGACAGATATCATATTATAATAAATCAAAATAACTTGTCACTGAAGTGTAAAAATTATTCGATCCATGTATAGATATATATTTGATTTACTTATTAAAACTGGTCCCTAATCAATTTTTATCATTCCCGGATGTGTTGTGGAATGAAATGCAATGTTATGCGTTGAAGCTATTTATTGTCAATGTGACGATACATATCAAAGGAAAAATCAATTAATTTATATAACAGTTCAATATCCCATAACGATACGGTATGCAGGAGTATTGATGTCCTTTTCTCCATCGAAATATTTCTTTCCATGCTGGAAGGTTTCAGGCATTGTTTTGAAATGATCCAAATAGCTGCTCTCAGGAGTCATGAATTCGTAATTGTGGTAATACTTAGGTTTCATTTCAGTCTGTCCGTGTGAGTACAGAGTATTGTAAAAATCAGTGTCATAAGTCTTAGGCACATCTAGGAAGTTCTTCTTGTTGTAGAAATCACCCATCTTGGTGTTGTATGACATATCTTTGTGGTCTCCAGTGTAACCGGTCATGAAAGGCATGTTCTTACCGTGATTCTTGGTCATCATATTTTCGAAGTTCTTTTTGTTGTAAAAATCACCCATCTTGGTGTTGTATGACATATCTTTGTGGTCTCCAGTGTAACCGGTCATGAAAGGCATGTTCTTACCGTGATTATTGGTCATCATATCTTCGAAGTTCTTTTTGTTGTAAAAGTCACCCATCTTGGTGTTGTATGACATATCTTTGTGGTCTCCAGTGTAACCGGTCATGAAAGGCATGTTCTTACCGTAGTTCTTGATCATCATATCTTCGTAGTTTTTGTTGTTGTATAAATCACCCATCTTGGTGTTGTATGACATATCTTTGTGATCTCCAGTGTATCTGGTCATGAAAGGCATATTCTTACCGTAATTCTTGATCATCATATCTTCGTAGTTTTTGTTGTTGTATAAATCACCCATCTTGGTGTTGTATGACATATCTTTGTGATTTCCAGTGTAACCGGTCATGAAAGGCGTGTTCTTACCGTAATTCTTGATCATCATATCTTCGTAGTTTTTGTTGTTGTATAAATCACCCATCTTGGTGTTGTATGAGATATCTTTGTGATCTCCAGTGTATCTGGTCATGAAAGGCATATTCTTACCGTAATTCTTGATCATCATATCTTCGTAGTTTTTGTTGTTGTATAAATCACCCATCTTGGTGTTGTATGACATATCTTTGTGATCTCCAGTGTAACCTGTCATGAAGGGAATGTTCTTACCGTAATTCTTGATCATCATATCTTCGTAGTTCTTTTTGTTGTATAAATCACCCATCTTGGTGTTGTATGACATATCTTTGTGATCTCCAGTGTAACCGGTCATGAAAGGCATGTTCTTACCGTAATTCTTGATCATCATATCTTCGTAGTTTTTGTTGTTGTATAAATCACCCATTTTGGTGTTGTATGACATACCTTTGTGATCTCCAGTGTAACCTGTCATAAAAGGAATGTTCTTACCGTAATTTTTGATCATGATATCTTCGAAGTTCTTTTTGTTGTAAAAATCACCCATCTTTGTGTTGTATGACATATCTTTGTGATCTCCAGTGTAACCGGTCATGAAAGGCATACTCTTCCTATAATTATTGGTCATCATGTCTATGTAGTTATGTTTCTTGTAGAAATCAGCCATTTTGAAGTAATCATCGTTCTTGTTGAGCATATCTCTGTAACCCATATGGGTCTTTTCAATTGGGAATTCTTGATCAACAAGATTCATTACATGGTTTCCTTCATGTTTGAATTTCAAATTTTCTTCGAATCTGTTGAATTTGGGGAACTTGTCAAAGTCTTCTTCCATCATCATTCGTTTCTTCATATATTCCATGTCGATTTTATCGTCCACGTTGAAGTTGGTCCTGTCCAAATGAGAATCTTCACGGTTCATCAAGTGCGATTGTTTTGAGTGATGGTAGATGACAACATCACGGAAGATAGCGTTGGGGATCATGAAGAATGTTTCGTGTTCGATTTTACGATCCAATGGGAAACCGTATGCTCGGTGATCATCTACGTTCGAGAAGAGTTGTTGATACATCCTTGAGCTATCATCTTCGTGTTGTTCTCGTTGCATGTGTGGGTAAACGATAACATACAATTGATAAGTCATACCTTCTTGGGTGCCTCTGGGTAACATGAATCTGGAACAATTTAAAACGCTATTAGCTACAATGCAAAAATAGTTCTACATAATGTTTTTGATAAGCGGATGCTTTCAAAAAGAAGAGTAAGAAGGGTATTCCTAAAGAAATTTCTCACCTTTGTGGGAATCCAAATACGGAGTCTTCCATAGAGACGTCTCTGTCGTTGGAGGCTCCAAGAACCTTCTGGTACAGCTCGAAGTATGTGGTAGAGTCTCTTGCGTAGAAAGGACTATCGCGAGAGTTACGCCTGATTACGTTTATTCCAGATGTAAGGTCATAATCGAAACGGTCCAAAAGCACGAAGTTAAGACGATTCTCGTTAATGTTGATGGTACGACCGAATTCGTCGTGCTTGGGTCCAAGGAAGATCTTCACGGAAGCCCTGGTTTGTTTGTCGGACGTAACGAAAATTTTGTATTCGAAAGCCTTATGGTTAAGACGGTATTGGTGTACTTGTACACGGAACGGATCTTCTGCAAATTCTTCAGGTGTAACAAACATGCCATTGGTAATATCAGAATAATGATGGTCGAAGAAAGTGACCAAAGGAGATACTTCAACTCTTTGTAATTTAACTCCTTGGTAGAGCAAATCTTTGATGTTGTATGCGGGTAAGTTCATCTTGAAGTTTTCCAATAACAATACGATCTTCTTGAATAAGATGTAGAAAGCGGGGTCGCGCATTGTTGTTTCTGGGTGTTCGAGAGCAGATGGTACGATGTGTTCGTTGTCCAAGGGTTGCTTGGCGTATCCCAAAAGACGGCGGGCCAAGATGGAATAGTTTCCGTAGTAACGAAGGTTAGGGGTGTCTGCGTTACCTTCGACCATGTTTGCGAGCATATTGAAACCTTCTGGTGTGTACAGCTCAATTTTTTTACCATCCTCCTGAAACAATTACATGATAATATTAGTAGGGAACAACCTACATAATCTTGGATAGTAGACTTCCGCGGACAGCTAATCTTGAAAAATCTTGTCTTCCGGATGGATTCCGCGTCCCAATAGCTCGATTTGATGCCGACGTTTCGCCAACCATTACAGGTGGCATCTTCAGGGCAGGCTTGAGGCTTGAACTGAAACAGGTTCTACTGGTTTCTGTAGCCGTATTTATTGTAGGAAAAATCCTTCACGCTACATAGTTCACTGCCTTTGTTCCGGTGGTTAACTTCGTTCCGGCACCTGACCCTGCCGTTGTGCGATCATGTGCGAAGTGGAATTTTCGAGGATGGGTTTCCAAATATTGGGAAGGTAATATCCTGAGTCACGGTTCATATTATTCGGATGTTTTGAGATTTCTATAGCTTCAAAGGATTTTTCGGTGAAAGAAGTTTGGGGCTCGGAATAGGATTTTAGTATCTTCAAAAAGGATTTGATGATTTGTGTTAAACTTGTGTTCCGCAAGTGCAGATCTGCTGGTGTCACGAAGTCTTGTACAACGCTCATGTTCTTTCACACGAGTAGCTACTGTACGGCATGTTTCACCAATGTAGACTTTACCGCAAGAACAGGGAATAATATAAACACCCTCTAAGTGGAGAGGAGGAAGGGGATCTTTGATAGGTTTGTAAAACTGAGATAATTTTGGAAGTGTGGAAAAACGGGTAGAAATATTATGTTTTTTGAGGATTTTGGAAATTCGATCTGTTATATTTTGAATATATGGAAGATAGGCCGTGGATAAAGCAGGTGGGAGGGTTTCTGGCTCAGGTCGATTTGGGATTTCAGGTGAAGTGTATTTCTTTATGGCTTTTTGAATGTTGTAATGGGAGAAATTGTTTGATAATAAGGCAGATGATAGATGTTTTAATTCTGATTTTAAAGATTGAGGCTGAGATAGGTTGAGAGCTCTGTGGACCAGGGAGTTTATGACAGATTGCTTTTGAGCAGGATGGTGGTGGGAAAGACCATTGAGGTATCTATCGGTATGGGTGGGTTTCCGATACACAGAATGTCCTAAAGTACCGTCAGTCTGTCGACTAACCAATACATCCAGGAACGGGAGTGAACCTTGCGATTCGACTTCCATGGGGAAACGGATATTGGGATGTAATGAATTTAAATGATTGAGGAAGGGAACAAGCTTTTCGCGACCATGTTGCCAAATAACGAAAGTATCGTCGACATATCTAAACCAACATTTCGGCTTGAGAACAGATGAGTCAATGACATCTTGTTCAAAAGCTTCCATGAAGATATTAGCTATGATCGGGGAAAGTGGGGAGCTGCCATGGTTTCCCTTCCTCAATCATTTAAATTCATTACATCCCAATATCCGTTTCACCAGGGAAGTCGAATCGCAAGGTTCACTCCCGTTCCTGGATGTATTGGTTAGTCGACAGACTGACGGTACTTTAGGACATTCTGTGTATCGGAAACCCACCCATACCGATAGATACCTCAATGGTCTTTCCCACCACCACCACCCTGCCCAAAAGCAATCTGTCATAAACTCCCTGGTCCACAGAGCTGTAAACCTATCTCAGCCTCAATCTTTAAAATCAGAATTAAAACATCTTTCATCTGCCTTATTATCAAACAATTTCTCCCATTACAACATTCAAAAAGCCATAAAGAAATACACTTCACCTGAAATTCCAAATCGACCTGAGCCAGAAACCCTCCCACCTGCTTTATCCACGGCCTATCTTCCATATATTCAAAATATAACAGATCGAATTTCCAAAATTCTCAAAAAACAAAATATTTCTACCCGTTTTTCCACACTTCCAAAATTATCTCAGTTTTACAAACCTATCAAAGATCCCCTTCCTCCTCTCCACTTAGAAGGTGTTTATAGTATTCCCTGTTCTTGCGGTAAAGTCTACATTGGTGAAACAGGTCGTACAGTAGCTACTCGTGTGAAAGAACATGAGCGCTGTACAAGACTTCGTGACACCAGTAGATCTGCACTTGTGGAACACAAGTTTAACACAAATCATCAAATCCTTTTTGAAGATACTAAAATCCTAGTCCGAGCCCCAAACTTCTATCAGCGAAAAATCCTTGAAGCTATAGAAATCCTAAAACATCCGAATAATATGAACCGTGACTCAGGATATTACCTTCCCAACATTTGGAAACCCATCCTCGAAAATTCCACTTCGCACATGATCGCACAACGGCAGGGTCAGGTGCTGGAACGAAGTTAACCACCGGAACAAAGGCAGTGAACTATGTAGCGTGAAGGATTTTTCCTACAATAAATACGGCTACAGAAACCAATAGAACCTGTTTCAGTTCAAGCCTCAAGCCTGCCCTGAAGATGCCACCTGTAATGGTTGGCGAAACGTCGGCATCAAATCGAGTTATTGTGACGCGGAATCCATCCGGAAGACAAGATTTTTCAACCTACATAATGTAAATAATATAGATATGAATTCTTTAGAGCAAATTGATTGAACATGATGATATACTCAGTTGCTTTATAACAAATTCAAACACTTACAGTCATAACGAATCCTTCATCAATAGCGTCCCGAATTCTGGCTTCGAATTTGTTCACGTGAGTGAAATCGTAAGCTTCATTATCCATGGTCCATTGTTGTCCGTATTTAGCCAAAAATTCGTGCAAATCGGCGAAATTGGGCCTTTCTGGGAACGATACTCCATTGGGGTATGTCAACATTGGACTGTATCCAGTTTCGAAAGGCAGATCCCAGTTGAAAGATTGGATTCCACTAACTCCATGAGATAAACGTTCCAAATAATAACGAGCTACAAGTTGTTGATGAACGGTAAAGAAAAGTTCTCCACGGTTAAGATGAGCGGAGGAGAATTCTTCTTGCGACATCCAAAACGGATACATGATGCTCATGTAATAATAGAAAGAGTTGATGCCTACATCTTCGAGGTAGTAAGACATGGATTGCTCTGGATGGATCTTCATGTGATGGTCGGAATAGTTAGAGTAAACGGTGAAGGTTTTTTCCATGGTGTCTCGGTGTGTTTTGTCACCATAGTATGTCATTTTGTATTCGTAAGCTTGTTGCATGGTTGCGGAATCGAAAAAGTAATGAGGATAGATCTCGAAGATTGGTGGAAGGGTCATACCAACGGTATCGGGACGATGTACGATGGCGACGGAGAAGGTATACAAGAAAAGACCTTCGTTCATGTGTTGACGTGCCCATACGGCGGTACGATAGAAAGTTTCGTAATCTTTGGCATGATAGAACATCTTGAACAGAGCTTCGGCTTGCTGACGATGGACATCGTTGAAGATGGAGAAAATTTCTCCTCTGGGTAGGAATCCATTTATCAACCAGTAGTTGAACTGTTCGTATGCTTCAGGCTGCAAGGAAAATCATATATTAATATGTTGGACGATCAATAGTAATATGAGAAAACTTACAGAATATTTGTCTACGTTGCCTTCGAGAGTGAAAGTTTCGGCTATCTTTACATATTCTTTGGAGTAAGCTGGGCTGTTGATGTATTTGAACAATTGCAGGAGGTCGATATGCTTCTTGGTGGAGAAATCAGTGTCTACAATGAGGAAAAACAAAGAATAAAATAGAAGACATGACTTATTTAATGGAAAGGAAACTACTCTACAGTATTCTGGATTTTGGATTGAGTTAGGAGGATGACATATTGGTCATAGTACTTGATCCGCATTAGGACCTCATTGTATCCCCTCTATAGGGGATATCCTTCTAGTCTGTTTCTGCCAATTTATTTTACCCAATGATTGATAGAACAGATTTTCGATTGGTATACTGTTGCGTTTTTCCCTAAGAGTAAGCTCGGAAAAAAGAGCAGCTCTGTTTTGGACGGGTTAACGTTCAATGCCATAAAGTAATGCAATAAGTAATTATTCTTAGCAAATTTGTAAAATTTGAACGTATTTAGTTACTAAGACAAAAGGTTATTCCTATAAATAATTCATTTTTCTCATACTTCCAGATCTATTAATATTAATTGCTAAGATATGAAAGTTAAAACATAAAAATGAAAACATCATATGTTGCTTAAGTTATTCGTTTGATTATAAAATATTAATTAGGATAATATTGTTTCAATCTTACTTATCTCTAAAAAGACGATGAACTGCATGCCGTCATGGCCTTCTCAGTAATAGACTATCGGTTAATCATAAAATTTACCATGTAATAATATCTATGAACAATTTTTCTCATAACCATTTATTGATTATAGGCATGATAGAATGGAATGGAATGGAACTGTCGATGATGCTAAAGTCAAATCTGAGTTTAAACCCAAGCTCGAACAGTTCTACGAAATGAAACATTGTACAAGTTTCAATTTATTAAACATTGGTTAATTTTAACACTGAATAGTTGAGTTATGCCCTAAAATTTTTACAGAAGGAGATCTAATTGATTAATTTAAAATCCTTAAAAATTTAAATTATTTTCGCCTATTTCATAATAGAAAGAATTATTCCCGAGAACAATTAACATAAATAAAAATTATTTTTAATCCAGATTTTGTAAATAATATGAAACATGATAATATTTTATTATTCATAATATGAAAAGTAGATGCTTTCTTCAATTATTTACAATTTCCGTTATTTACTTCATTTTCTCAAGTTTAACTTTGTTCCTTTGAAAATATTATTTTTACTAGCTATTAAATTTTATTATAATTTACAAACTATTTAATTTAATTTTAACACTGAATAGTAGAGTTATGCCATAAAATTTACTCAAACGGAGATGTAATTGATTTTTTTTAAATCCTTGAATTTCGCCTATTTGATTATATTATATTGATAGTCAGAAAAAATGAATTATTCCAGAGAACAATTACCAGAAATTATTTTCAATCCAGATTTTGTAAATAATATGAAAAATGATAAAATATTATTATTCATAATATGAAAAGTAGTTCAATTATTTACAATTTCCGGTATTTACTCCACTTCCTCAATTTTAACTTTGTTCCTTTGTAAACATTATTTTACCAGCTATTAAATTTAATTAATTTACAAACTATTTAATTTAATTTTAACACTGAACAGTTGAGTTATGCCCTACAATTTCAACGGAAGGAGATGTAATTGTTTCTTATAAAATCCTTGAAAATGTAAATGTACATATTGATAGTCAGAAAAAATGAATTATTCCAGAGAACAATTACTATAAATATAAAAACTTTTAATCCAGATTTTGTAAATAATATGAAACATGATAACATATTATTATTCATAATATGACAAGTACATGCTTCCTTCAATTATTTACAATTTTCGGTATATACTTCACTTCCTCAAGTTTAACTTTGTTCCCTTGCAAACATTATTTTTACTAACTATTAAATTTAATTAATTTACAAACTATTTAATTTAATTTTAACACTGAATAGTTGAGCTATGCCCTAAAATTTCAACGAGAGGAGATGTAACTGATTCTTTTAAAATCCTTATAAATTCAAAATATGTTAGCCCATTTCATTATTATTTTGTAAATAATATGAAACATGATAATTTATAAATATTTTCTATTTCCCTTTTTAAATAATTCTTGCATACGATTTTTTCCACACCAATATCTGCAGTTAATTTCATAAATTTGTAACATTACAAGTGGTTGAAAATATTAATTTACATTTAGAATGTATAAACTATTATCATTATTTTCTCATTGCCGGTAATTATAGAAATGAATGAAATCTAATAACATTAACAAATAAATTATTATTATTAATGAATCGAGAATTTTTTTGGGATCTTAGTATTTGCTTGTTAATCGTTGATGATTTTAATATTTCTAACATAGAATAGTTTGGTCAAGCTAAATTTCAAGATGAATTTAGAAATGAATCACCACAATTGAATAGGAAGTATTGTCAAAATCTATCAAAATAAAAAAAAATTGATTATATAATTAAAATAAATAAATTATGATTAATATGTATTGAAGGCTAGAGAAAAAATTGAGAAAAAATCGAAACAGTTCATCGCAAAATAGTTCACCAATATATGATTTAATAAGCCATTACAATGTGAAGAAAAAAATAAAAAAACAAAAATTACAACAGTTCATTATGGAATTAAATAACATAAATAATAATAAACAAACTTACTTGTCTCCTCTTGAAGATACTTCGAGGGTAATGCAAAAGCGCACGCCACTAAGGCTAAAAGACACAAGGCGAATTTCATGTTTGCTGCTTAGAACAAACAAATCAAATGCAAATTATGTTCGGTTTGGTATATCTTTTATACAAAACTCTAGTTATTTTCCCCTAGCATAGATACTGGCATTACCTTTTGACCTGTCGATTACTATTCCAAAATAATTATTTCACCAATTAAAAGCAGATTATTTTCATCATAGAAAGATAAATTTGGAATATAGTATGATTAATTTACTTGTTTAACATTATTTTAGTAAATAACTGGACGAGATAGCAATTATGCAATCGCACTAATAATTTTATAGCTTATTTTAAGTGTTATTAATGACTGTAGATAAGAACTGAAAAATTTGGAGCATTATTTTTACTTCCCTCAATATGTGTATATAGTGTAAGGGAAGTATAATGATCGGGCAAAAAGTTTTTCCGAATTTCCGCGGAGAAATTTGGAGACAATTTCGCCATTCCTATTGGTCGTATGAATTTGAAATGTCACAAACCCCTTCAAAGTGGTGTAGCTCCATTTCGATTGGTATTTTTGACATGTCATTTTCAGTTTTTCATTTGGACTGATTGGTATTTGATCTAACTATAATGACAGTCGTATTTTACTGGTTGCAAAACTGTATCACATGTATATATTTAACCTGCATAAGAGTCCTAAAATCTCATTTTGAAACTCAAGTGACGCAAGTGTCAGTATAGAACAAGGTTATATTATTATTAACATTATGTATTTATTTGAATAAAATGTCGATGTAACATAGAGTATAAAATAATGTCTTTCATTAGCGGTTTCTAAATTATTATCAAAATATTTCCTCTTTCAACAATTATTCATATTTGACCAGGAGTGTCCGAAACCGATTTTGCTAACAAAAGGCGTGATTATCTCTTCTCACTGGAGATGGGTGTGTTATAAATAATATGAGGCAAGTTGACCAAACGTATATTAGTTGTAAATTTTAGTTTACACGGCGTTATGTTATTTGAAACATCATAGGAAACATCATTTAAAAGCAAAATAGATGTATACAAATTCTTGGAAAATAGGTCACACTAACACATATGCTTATCATTTTTGTCTTTAGGTACGTTTCCATCTCACGACCATCATCAGAAAACTCATAATGTCCAAAACAGGATTTCTTCAGACTAATTGTTTGAGCACAAAGCGTCCTAATCGCAACAATTTCAATTAAACTTGCCCACGTCACCAAAACGAACAAAAACACGAATAATCGAAACTGTAACACATTAATGTTCTAAGTAAATGTACTCGTATATGTATTAAGAATCCACTGCTTAGCAATTTTCTTGTAATATACGAACTCATGTCAAACAAAGTCTGTATACGACTAAACCCTCAAAATATAACGCTCAAGTATTCACTGTCGAACCAGATGTTGAAGATTTATGAGGTAATAGAAAAAGGTTGTTAGGCCTTATTAGAAATATTGCTATTTGAGCAAAATAGTGCCAAGTAGAGCTTAGCTGTCAAAATCTGTAAAAAAAAACAGGTTTAGGCCCCAGGCTCGCTTTGCATTCGTTATTAATAAGAATTCTACAATTCAATATTTTAGAGTAAATGGCCGCCATATTTTAGGGAAGTAAACGCCCTTAGACCCACTACAGATTTGGAAGCGCCTTTCACTAGCTTCTACCACCCTTGCCAGCTCCACCCTTTGCGCATAGTTCCCACTCCCCACTCAAGGGTGCAATCCATCGCTCTTAACAGCAAGGTCCTTTGAGGATTTCTAATTCTAATTCCTCTTCCTTGAGGACCAGAACGGGGAAATCTTATAAAGTTAATATATTTGTTATTTAATATTGTGCATTCCTATAGGCTTGGAACGCCACTATATTCTGAGCCAACACCCCTAATGTGTATGATAAATGAATTCTTTCTTTTGAGAACCATCATAGTGTTCTAATTGTCCTGTTTGCAAAACACCAAACCAGTTAAACAGCCGCTGCCAAAAATAAATGAGTACAGACAAAAATGGCTCAGTGTTACCTTTTCACATCTGTTACATAATAAAGTTCCATAAAATATTGGATACTTCAAGTATAAACTACCATCTATCAAGATTCATCATATAGTAGCTATGATATTTCCCAACATTCAGTAATTTTTGAACAAACTGGCAACAGTGTCTTGTAAAAATCGTGTTGTTTCTTTGAATAAGATGTGTGAGTGATATGGTGGTAAAAGCGGTTTACTTTTGCCATTAAAAACAGTTACTTTTATATTATTTTCGTTGCATATTGTGATATGAGAAAAAACATCATCAGAAAACAATTGTACGCCGTCAAAATCAATTGATAAAGTATAAATATGAGTTAGTTCATTTCTAAATTTCTAATTGATGGGGATCTACATTTCTCATTCTTTTGGGTTTACTAATTTTTTATTTGTTAGGTATTTGCAACACACAATCTTATTGTCGGTATTTGAATCGAATTAATGAATTCTATATAAAATAATTTTGCTATTACAATCATCATCATCAGATAAAATAAAGAAAGATGGGTGAGTTGGGAATCTAAAATATAATGGAATATTTTCAATGTTTATATAGTTTATTCATATTATTTATATTTTTATGTTAACTAACAGTTAATAGCGTGACTGATGTTGGTACTGCGCCATATCATCGTACTGGTTGGGGTGATTGATTTTCATAAGCTTGGATTCATCTATATATACTTTAACATCATGGAAGTAAGTATTGGGCAATGTCAGGAAACTTTTGTAGGTAATATGACGATCGAAAGGATACCCAAGGGCACGTCCATCTACATGATATACACCAGAATGGAAGTTGGACTGATGGGTTTGATCTTCAACCATTGGATGTTGTGGATCGAATGGGTAGACGATTACGTAGAATTGGTAGGTCAAACCATCTTCTGTACCTCTGGGTAACATGAATCTGAAACAAAAAGAGCAATAATGAGCTTAATTAAAAATTTCAAGAACCTCCAAGAAATAAAGATAATCAAGTCTATGTTATTTTTATACACGTTCTTGGTTTCTACATAACGGTCTAACGATGACTCCGATTTGATCAAAATTTTCACAGAATATTAGCTGATTTGTAAATTGAACGTCATTTGATTCCATATATTTTATAATTAAGTTACATTGGTCAAACAGGTAGATCGTTTGAAGTTAGATATAGATTCAAATTAAATTCAGTTGAATACAATTTTGTCAACCACGTTTCGTATTAAAAATCGAAATATATTACGGTGAACTAGTGAAGGTCTTGTAGAATCAATGAAAATCTTTTGGGGATCGTTACAATACAACATTACAACTAACCTGCTTGGGAATCCAAAACGTTGCTCTTGGACGGGACTGACTTCCTTGTCCTTCTGTCCTCCAAGCATCTGACTATAGTAGGCGAAGTAACTCGTTGGATCTCGTACGTACAAAGTACTATCGTTCGAATTACGTTCGATGACAGTTTGTCCTGCTTTCAGATCGTAACTGAAATGATCTAATTCCACGAAATTCATACGATTTTCATCGATTTGCATCTTACGACCGAATTCGTCGTACTTGGGACCGATGAAGACTTTCACGATCGCTTTGGTCGGTTTTTCGGAATTGACGCGAACCAAATAGGTGAAGTTGTTATGGTTGCGTCTGTATTGGTGTACGCGTACGCGAACGGGATCGATGGCATACTCTTCCGGTGCTACTTGCAGGCCGTTGGTGATGTCAAAATAGACGCTTTCGTGATAAGTAACCAGAGGCTCTACATCAACCTGTTCAATTTTAACGCCGGGGAAAGTCAAATCTTTGGCTGTATACGAACGAAGGTTGTATTTGTATTTTTGGAATAAAAGGACGATTTTTTTGAACATATAATATGAAGCGGGGTCACGAAGGGTCGTTTCGAAGTGTTCAAGTGCCGATGGGACTGTGTTGTTGTCGTCAGAAGGTTTTTCGGCGTATCCTAGTAAATGTCTAGCGAACGACAGGTAATTTCCGTAGTATCTGGAGTTTGTGTTTCCTGCGATTATGTTTGCAAGAGCGTTAAAGCCTCCAGGACTGTACAGATCGATTTTGTTACCTTGAATCTGAAACATGTAGACGTCAGTTTATATTTAACCTAAAAAAATTAAATTTTAACTCATTTATTCCTAATGTACGGTTCTATGTAAGTTCTTCGAGAACAATTTGACTACACTCCTATGGAACCTGGTCGTGGAAGGGCTACTGAGAACCCTCCACAACAAAGGATACAGAACCCTTGGATATGCGGACGACATAGTTGCCATGGTATAAGGAGAATGCGACTCCACGATCAAATGCAAAAGACTCGGAACCTGATAACAACATGGACGGATTCAGAATTACTGAATATCAGTCCCCACCAAGCCGCAAATTAGAGGACCTGGGACCTATGAAAATTCGAGGAGAAACTGTACAGATAGAAGGGGAAGTCAAACATCTTGGGGTGACACTAGACTTGGAACCAACATCTGGGAAAAGTAATCAAAAAAGCAGATACCTCATTATTTGTGGCCAGATGCTCTTTCGGGAAAAAGTAGGAGCTAGCTACGACTGAACATGCTCTACTGGTTGTACAGGTGGTTAAGCTCGCAATAACATACGCTTCTTTGGTATGGTGGCCTAAAACACAACAAAGAGGGACCACGACAAGACTAATCAAGGTCCAGACACTTGCATGTCTTGGGATCACAGGGACCATGAAATCAACGCTCACTGCAGCTATGGAGACACTACTGGGATTACCTCCCCTCTAATTGGTGATCCAAGGAGAGGCAAGGCTTGGTGCTTTCAGAATATAAAATACACTGGAGAATGTTCACATTGGGCCAGGTCACATGAGCATCGTGAAAATCGTGACCAGGGATGTGTTTGGCATGAGAACCGATCACATTCCAAAGCGATATTCTCTTAACAACACATTCAAGGTATCAATACCAGAAAGGACTGAATGGGAACATACAAACCTGGGCGACATTCTACAATTTGGTATATAAACGGGGCTAAGACTGAAAACGGTGCAGGTGTAGGAGTATACTCAAGAAACCCAAAGACTGGTTTCAGCTACTCATTGGGTAAGCACAGATATATGCAAGCAGAGATATATGCAATCCTCTAATGTGTGAAGGAAAATAATCGCAGAGTTATCGAAGATGAGCAGATCCACATATTGATAGACAGTCAGGCTGTACTTCAGGCAATGAGAAGTCAGGAAGTGACATCCCGTCTGGTGTGAACATGCAAAGAAGAACTTGAAATACTGGCAGACCTAAACAGCGTTAAGCTGACTGAGCCGACGAACATGCAAGAAGAGGGTCGGAGAAAGCCCCAGATTCAGAACAGACCACGGGGGTACCTAAACGTAAAGCACAAAGGTCTGTAGAAGACTGGATCATGGAAAACCACAAAGAATGTTGGGAACAATCCCAGGAAACGAACATGGGATGAAATACATCAAACCCCCGTGTAACAAAAGAACGGCAGACCTATTAGCAATGAATAAGGAAAAAATAAAAGTCATAACAGGGCTCATGAGTGGCCATGCGCCAATAAAAGGGCACCTGAACAATTGCTTTGTATATCAAAGATGATCACTCTGCTTCGAACGTTGAAAGGGCAGGCTGGAAATAATGGAAGGTAAGTATAAGATTGATTTATGGAAATAACTGTGTCTCCCAATAACAAGTGAATTATCTGCCCCGATGACAATGAGTAATTAATGCTGGCTAAGAATATAAAAGGGGCTTTCCAAATATTGTTCCCCTCATAGTTCCCCTGTGAGAAACACCATTGACATCGATAAGCTGAAGATGGAGTTTGTATCAAGCGATAAAGGCAACCCGAAACTGATCCTCGACGGATACCCATTTGTAAAGGACAAACAAGTAGATACAAGGACCTATTGGAAGTGCGAGCAATTTGACTTTTGGGTGAATTTAACGTTCTTTTCAAATTTCCGATTTGGAACTTCATTTTCTTTTCACATACTATCAATCTGGTTTTAACATTGTAATCTAAATTATTACAACTAAAAAGAAGCAATTTTTTTTAACGCCAAGTTCAAATATCCATTATGCTTTTTGTATGTTTTTCCGATACTTGTATAATTATATTTGTAAAAATTTACTTACATCATTAATGTGACCTTGATCTATAGCCTCCAGGATTCGTGCTTCGTAGGTGTTGATGAAGGTGAAACCATAACCATACTTGTCCACCGGCCAGGAATGTTGTCCATAGTTGAAGAAGTATTCGTGCAAATTGGCGAAATTCGGCCTTTCAGGGAACGCAACGCCATTGGCATAAGTAAGCGAAGGAAAGAAACCAGTTTCGAAAGACGTTTCCCAATCAAAATGCTTGAAACCTCCGAAACCGTGCGACAGTCGTTCCAAATAGAAACGTGCTAATAATTGTTGATGAACGTAATAGAATTGCTCGCCACGATTGGAAGTGGCATGAAACTCATCGCCGTTGAGCCAGAATGGGAAGTAAACGTTGATATAGTAATAGTAAGCATTGTTGCCCACATCTTCCATAAAACACGACAAAGCTTGTTCTGGATCCAGATGACCAGAATAGTTAGAGAAAATTGTGTAGACTTTGGTGGAACCTCTAACGTCTCCGTTGTATTGATTTTCCAGAACATTCTGATCCCGGTTGGTTTTGTATTGGTTTTCTGGTAAGTCGCTGTATCTTACGAAGCCGTCACCGCGTTTGAGCCTATAAGACGCCTCGGCGAAAAGTTCAGAATCGAAAAAATAGTATGGATAGATATCGTAGATTGGAGGAAGGACGATGCCTGCAGTATCGGGACGGTGAACTATAGCCACGGAGAAGGTGTACAGAAATAGACCTTCGTTGACATGTTGACGTGCCCATACAGCAGTTTCGAAGAACGTTTGGTAGTCTTTGGTGTGATAGAAGAGTTTGAACAGAGCTTCGACTTGCCTAAGATGATCATCGTTGAATACTGAAAAGATTTCTCCTCTGGGAAGGAAACCATCTTTCCACAAGAAGACGAAATTTTCGAATGATTCAGGCTGCAATATTCCAATAGACAAACAAATAATGTAATACCAAACATCATTCTGTAATTATTTTACTTTTCTCAACATTAAAGCATTTAAATATTTATAAATTGAACTCTTACAACTAAATGACAACCAAATGATGATTATCTACCGATGCCCCCAATCTTACGTAGCTAACCGTGATGGGTTAACTTTAGGTGAATGCGTTTGCATGATGTTATTTAATATTATTCAATCTATTTTTCTCTTCGATCTAGACTAGAGTAATGTACCATAGCAATGAACGCACTTTTATTTTTGTTAAAGTTAATAAGTCTTCGCATGTTTTCCCCCAGTTTCCTTGGAGAAGCGTAGAAAGTTGTGTATTTAATTGTTCAATTTGATAAATATATTTAAAAAAAATAGTGACATATATTGTATATATGTCATAAATATCACAACCTTCCTGTGACGCCACTAGTATTATTATTCTAATTACAACAACAAAAATCCATTGTTACTGCCAACGCTAACGAACACAATAGTTTCCATCACAATCGGCGGAAAAATTTCAAGTAATTGATAAAAAACAGTCTTCATTAAAGCTTTGAAAGCCTGTTTCTCAAAAACGCAAGTTATATGACCGTTTTGGCTTGAAATATAACAAGGAATCACCCCCTGAACTTGCAGTCATCACAAGTGATACATACTGTATATCAAACTTATTACTCTTATTAACTATTAAAATCGAAAACAGAGAAACGTTAGCAAAAGCACGCATTATAAAAACTATGAGGGGTAACTTACTGTGTACTTTGCGGCATTAGCTTCTATGGAATAAGTTTTGCCAATTTTAACGTATTCTTCATTGTAGGCAGGATTGTTGATATACTTGAACAATTGCCATACATCTTGTTGCTTCTTCGAGAATTCTTTATCACCTGAAATGTATAAATGACTTCTCTTAACTCAACTATGTACTGATTAATTGTACTCCCTAAACAAAAACTTTCCTGTTTTTTTATATCCTGTGAAAAGAACAAATTTTTGACCTTAAAAATTTGGATAAATCAATTCACTCACCGGCTCGATCGTCAGATGCAAAAGCGATGGCGCAAAGTCCAAATGCTATAAATGCATTGGACAACTTCATGTTTACAGATTAGGTAAACTGCAATGTGAAGAAATTCCTCGCTAGGGAACTTTTTATACCTAATTTTGATATTTTCGTTTCATAATGTAATATTTATCACTGACCTTCCGAACTTCGTTTCAATGTAACTTAATATATAGATAATGAGTAGGTTGCTAACTGAATGATATTTCTTGATACTCTGCACTGAGAGGAACTATTGAATACCTAACTAGAGAATGATTTTTCAATAAGGTGATTCTCCAGAATCATTTATTACGTATTCTAAGCATCAAAAACAAAAGCTTTGGAAAATTTAATTAATTTGTGCTTTATTTGAAAATCTTGAAAATTATTGGCTTCCGGATGGATTTCGCGTCATTTGCTTTGGCGAAACTCCAAAATGAAGGGAAACCTTCGGGCATTCGATAACCTTTAATCTTATGTTGGCATTATATGCCTCTTTCGAGGATACAACATTTATCCCTTAAACCTTTTGCTTTCAGTATTGATTAGTTCCTTCCTAATCAGTTGCCTATAACTAGATGTCAATTTCGTTCATTGTGTGTTTCATGGAAATGAATTGGTCAAATTTTAATTAACATTAACACAATCAATGAAATAGTTTTGAAATTGAATTAAAAAAAAACAGTTTTATGCTGAACTACATTTAATAACAATTTAGCTAGCTTACAAATCTTCAGTCTTCATACAAGAAAAATCTAAATTTCATTTCAAATTATCCATTTCATAATGATGCTTTGCGTATCACATGATTTCTCAATAGTCCTTCCTCAAATACTTCAATGACCATGGTGTACTACAGATGGACGATAATAGATCGGTTCTACGTGGAAATATGAATTCGGTATGCTGTAGAAGACGGTTTCATCGATTGGGCGGTCGAATGGATATCCAAGTGAATATTTTTCAACTAAAGAATTTGCTAGAACATCATGTTGATAGTCGTTCTTCAAACTTTCTTTTTTTGGGTTTTCGAAAGGCGCATACGGACTCACAATGATATAAAACTGATAGAGCTGTCCGCCTTTTTTCCCTCTGGGAAGAGCATATCTAAAGACAAAAAATGTTCATGAGAATCATCTTAATCCTAAAAAGTGAGTATTTAAATTGTTTGGCCTTAGATCGTTGTAATACCTTTTTACATTGGGTTAACAACATTATCTCTTGGTGTGCTGATTAATTAACCTGAGTTGAAGGTGCTTTTAGTCAGAAGACTTGTAGCAAAAAAAAAAGTTTAGGTTAGGTTAGGTAAGGTTTGGTTTGGTTTGGTTTGGTTTGGTTTGGTTAAGTTAGGTTAGGTTAGGTTAGGTTAGGTTAGATTAGGATAGGTTCCTGGAAAGCAGGAGCCTCTTCTTTTGAGCGGAGCCTGAAAACCGCAACCAGGCGCGTCCCCTGGTGGCGGATAGGGGAATGCTCATGGCCCTGTTGCCAGCAGGGTCAAGGGTAGGAGTAGACATGCTCCCGCGGACCAACAGGCACCCAGACCCCGGATAGAATGTGGGACTCCCAGTCACATGTTCCTGACAAGAGGGTGACGGATAGATTGCGGCTGATACGGAGAACCATATGTTCCGGATGAGTAAGTTATCCCATCATAGATAACTTACTGAAACACACAGGAAAAGGAAAAATCGACAAACTGATTCAGTACTGAAACACATTCACCTGATTCTAAAAAGACTACATATTTTCCTGGAGGATAGATACATCATAGCAGATAGGCAATTCGGATTTTGAAAAGGAAAATCAACCATAGATGCGATAAAATTAATCATGAATAAATTATAAAAAGTTACAAATGGTCCATGCAAAAAACGTAGTATAGGGTGTATAATCACGCTGACTTCGATAATGCCTTCAATTCGGCGTCCTCGAAACAAATTCTAATGAAACTAGATGAGTTAGAAGCAGACGAAGATATCAACAAACCGGGAAACAGATCAATAATAAGTAAATTTGGAGACATTACCTCGATTGAAAATATGAACAGTACTGTACGCCAAGGTAGGATATTAGGTCCCACTCTCTGGAATATTCAGTATAACGGTGTTCTAGAATTAGATCTGGGAAGAGTCTCAACAGCAGCATTTGCTTATTGACAGTAAGGTCAATGGTATACCATCGTGTTAGACGCACCAAAAACATAAATACCGAAATAGAACTAGAATAGTAAAAAAGAAACTACGAAAAATAGTAGGACGTTGGACTATAATATTGGTCATAGTTACTTACCTTTTTGGGAACGCGAAGTAAGACTCCGGTTTTTCCAAGTAGTATTTGTCTTTGCCCTGGTAAGCTCGAAGGACGCGAGCATACAACTCTTGATACGTGGTTTGATCTTTGCCATATTCATAGAGTTGTTCGCAGTTACGATTAATTACATTCAGTCCGGATGTGAGATTGTATCGAAAGTAATCGAACTGGGCGAAATTGAGTCTTTTGTGGTTTATGCTAATGAACCGACCATATTCGTCATACTTAGGTCCTATGTACACTCTCACAGAAGCCTCTTGAATCTGAGCATGTTCAGATTCGATTTGGAGTTTATAAGTGAATGGCTCATGACTGAGACGATATTGTTGTATCTTGATATAGATTGTATCATTAACAGCTTCCTGAGGCGTGACACGAACACCATTTGACACATCGGAATAAAATGGTTTGAAGAACGTTTCCAATTTGCTGAATTCCAAGTTTTCTATCGAAATGCCGGGGAAGTACAGTTGTTCCTTATTGTAACTGGGTAAATTGTATTGGTAGCGATGGAAGTAACCGGTGATTTTTCTGTATAGTTGATAGAAACCCGAATCTCTGAGAGACGTTTCGAAATGTTCGAGTGCCGACGGGGCTAGCTTGACATTGTCCAACGATGGATACGAATAGCCGAGCAAGTGGCGTGCTGACGCATCCAAAGAACCGTAATAGCGTTTACTGGACGATTGCGGATTTGATTGAATCAGATTGCCTAATGCGTTGATACCTCCATCGACGTAGAGATCGACTGGAACACTTCCAGGCTGAAAAAAACAACATACAGTCACTCAACGCTATGAATACTCAATAGGATATTTTGATTGTAATTTTATGAGAAGCGTTGGATGACATTTAGGGTCAAATTTGAAAAAAATTCGTTAGTCGTGGGCAGTCTTGGTTAGATTGTAGTGCGGGCAAGACACAAGGCAAGATGGTCAAGAAATTCAGCACTTAACACTTATAAATACTAGGAAATCCGAAGTAAGTTTACCGACTTTTGTTTAGAAAAGGCATATGATTTTGATAGAGCAGACATACCCGTAGGAGAACTGGCACTTATGGAAGATTATGGCACTAATATGTGTAAAAAAAATATTACAAGGAGAGTGTTGTTAAAGCATTATGGAATTCTGCTGACAAAGAACTCCATGAACATTTTTATGATAAATACAAACGCAAATTTGAACCTTTTTCGAACGTAAAATTTACAAACGCGAGGTCTGCAAGGAACGCTAAGCGTCGACAGTTGCAACGTGACCCGTTGAAGATGAACGCAAGTGCTTCGGATTTATCACTAACAGAATTACAAATTTTTTTTTTACTTTGGAATGAAGACACCTTATTGCTACTTATGGATTGGCCTGGATACGTGGAGAAGGGGCTTCAGCCTGCGTAGAATATCTTTTAACTAGCCGAATTGGGTACAACATCATCAAGGGGGATCAAAGAAACTGGCAAATAGTAAGCGAACGCTATAAATTCGGACATGTGCCCAGTAAAGCTTTTAAATTGATATCAAAAAGATGAAAATTACCAATCAATCCGCGATATAGCCGTAGCTATATCAAAATTAGCAAAAAGTGGACTGGCGAACAGCAATTAATAAATGATGATAATAGCCAATGGATCAAACCATATTTGCAGTTAGATTCACACCACCATAGTTGAAGCAATGCATGTTATCCAACGACTACTACCATTAGTCAAAAACCTCAAAAGCAAGAACAAAATTCCAGCCAACTTGCTACAGTGTACAATAATTGTGTACTTCATATTACCAACAAGTATAATAGTCAAATCAATGTTACAAATTAAATTCAATGTACATATTCCTCATGATAAGATTAAAGGTTTAAAAAGCATGCCTATTTATATTAAGTATAATAGTCAAAACAATGTTATAAATCAAATTTAACGTACATATTCGTTATGATAAGATTAAAGATTTGAAAAAACATACCTATTTATATTGTTTTATTATTTTAGATTTTCAAATATTATGTAAAGACAAAATGATGAATAAAAACTTATAATGACAAAAGTATCTATACAAGTAAAACTGAAAACCTTGCATTCTACCAACTGTAGTTGCACAAATATATCATTTCAAGGTGTACCATCGTTCACTCTTTTATATTACAAAGAGTTTAAACTACTACATTTGGTAGAAATTTCAAAAAGTCTGCAAAATATGACTCCTAAATACCCAAAAACTGAACAAAATACTGTCAACATATTATTTATATTTTATTAGGCACAGATGCTTAATAAAAAATGGAATTTCTCCTGGTTTAACCAGCACCGTTAAGAAGAGAAGAGGTAGTAGAAGAATACCAGAGACACTTAAGATTCGTAGAAGAAAATTATAAAAGGATTTTTCGATCATTTTCGTAATTTTTGTTCACTTTAAGTTCAATCATAATTATTTAATCAGAGCAAAAATAATACAGTTGAACCTCTCAAATGGGTATCAACAAACCAATGTTTGCTCAGTTAAAATGATAATATGTCCGGTGAATGGATAAAATTGTATGTAAAATTTGTTGTTTTGACTTTTATATTTACATTGAGAAAATCATACATGTGGCACGATCGCTAGCCAAGAATACAATCAATAAAACTGTTGGCTTACCGCACCAGTGCGGCAAAGTGAATATTTTACCACGCTAATGCAAAAAAGTGTCACTTACCACATTGATATCAGTACTGGTAACCTCAGTTAACTCAAGAATGTGTATGAAATATATTAAATGACAATGAATACTCACTTTGGAAGATACAGCATATCCCCTATCGATGGCATCACGTAATCTTCTAGAATAATCTTGTACATAAGAATACCCATAACCATATTTGGAGCACGAATTTTGGCCATAATTGTATAAATATTCTTTCAGATTGGCAGAGTTTGGTCTACTTGGAAATTCAACACCATTGGGATATCGCAATGATGGATAGTATCCAGTTTTGAAAGGTAAGTCCCATGAGAACGATTGTACCGATCCCAAACCAAAGGAGGACCGTTCCAGGTTGTATTTCGCCAATAACTGCTGATGCACGAAGTAATACCATTCTCCACGTCTCAAGTACCTGCTACCGAATTCGTCGGCACAAATCCAATAAGGGAAATAAAGGTTAAGATAATAGTAAAAAGCATTGATACCAACATCTTCCAAGTAGTATGCAAGTGATTGATCCGGATTTAATGCCAAATAACGATTGGAATCATTCGAATAGATAGTGTAACTATCTTCCTTCTTCGATATACTTATCTGCTTATAATAATCGGCTTGTTGTATCGCTTCGGAACTGAAGAAGTAATGCGGATAGATTTCATAAATTGGAGGCAAGGTTATGTAAGCGGTATCCTCCCTATGGACTACGGCAACAGAGAACGAATACAAGAACAGACCTTCGTTCAATTGTTGACGAGCCCACGCTGCAGTTTTGTAGAATACATCGAAATTTTCGGCGAAATATAAAAGTTTGAATACAGCTTTCGCCTGCTTCACATGTTCAAGATTGTATACAGAGAAAACTTCGCCTTTTGGCAGCAATCCGTATTCGAAAAGTTGCAGGAAGTATTTAACTGCTTCCGGCTTCTACAACAGAAGGAAAATGATCTTAAATAAGAATACTCGAATTCGCCAACGAGTTGTGGGAAAATTATAATCAAACGCCCGGCATATGTTTGATAAAATTGTGATTCTTAACCCAGGTATGAATTAGATGTTAATTCTTGGGAAATAGGTCACATTAACACATATTTTACAAAGTGTCGTATATCATTTTTTGTAATTTTTCAGGACGGAGGCTTAAAGATTTACACCATCTTTGGCTTTCGATAAAAGCTAAAAATTATTTGTTAAATTATATTTATTTGATTTTGTTTTATAGTTTCAGGACTTTATTTTGTAGTTTCATGATATGTTATGTGATATAATTTTTTTACCTTGATCAAAAAAAAACAGCTAGATACGACCATTTGTGAGAATAAAATGTATCTGGATGTTGAGATATGTCTTTGTGATTTATGATAAAATATATTATTTATGATAGAAAAAAATTTTTTTTTCAGTTCAAATACCTAAACTAGAATACAAATGCTAAAATAAACTTGACATAATATGAAAAACAGATTAATGAAAAAACAAATATTGCAAACAACAACAAAAATTAAAACACGGAAATTCATAAACATTGATTATAAGTATTATTTTTTTTAATGTGGTAATGACCGATAAAAGCCTTTATGTTCATCGAGAGGGATGTCTGGAGTTTCTCCCACACACATATATTGTAAATTTTAATATTTTTCAGCTGTGTCAAGACGTTTCAAAGGTAAAACTTGAAGTCATCCGCAAGGTGGTTAGTCTTGAAAAAATCTGCTGTGGGTGACTTTTTTAAGCTATTGCATACAGCTTTTATCGCGGGCTTTGAGCGCGGCGACCGAATCAAGAAATTCCGTAACGAAAAATAATGTAAGACCTAAAAACCTAACATGTGTCAAATTAATGAATTAATTTGAAGTTTCTAAAAGTGAGAAATTTCGCTATTTTATACGAATGTTATAACACTCTAGCGCTTTAGACTCCGGGATTTTCACGTGGCCTATCGAAATTAGAAGGTTCGAATTATCTAAAAACATAATTGCATGAACTCCAGACGTCCTCTGTAATTAGCTACCAACAAAATCATTTTGACATATGCCTCTAGGAGCTCGCTACGCGTCAGTTAGAGTTTATACGTTAGACGCGCGTAGCAGAGACCTGAGAGTACCTGTTTCTATTAAGCTATTGCATATATTGCATATAGCTTTTATCGCGGGTTTTGAGCGCGACGACCGAATCAAGAAATTCCGTAACGAAAAATAACAGGAACTCGTTTATGTTGCGCTCTCTCGGGTGACTAATATTGAAAAATTGTATATCACGACAAAAAACGATAATTCTACATTCAAGTTTTATAATAATCGAAGGCAAGCTGCATCGGCTGCATCTTTGTTGCCTTTAAATAGTGTTCAGACGACAGCTCAAAGTGTCTTAGATTTCATTAGTAATAGAAATGGCATTTCAATAATGACTTTCAATTGCCAAAGTCTAAATAGTCACAAATACGATTTACAAGATTCAGTTACGAGACAAACAAATGTGTTACTTCTTACCGAAACTTGCATGGCGCATGATAATCCGATTGAAATACCTAATTTCAATTGTATTGTTCAATTCAAACGAGACACTCTTCCAGAAGGTGGGGTAGCTATTTACCAAAATAATAATAATGTAACTAATATTATGACTCCGAATATTGAAATAAATATTGCACACGTTAACGATGTTAATGTTAGACGCCCATTTGTTGGAGATATTTGTGCGTGCTCATACAAACTTAGAAATGGCCTACACATAGTCATGGTAGCAATTTACATTTCTCCGAATCCAAAATTGGACGAGGTAGAGTATTTTATTCATCGCACTTTACTGGAGTACACTGAAGAAGGGTCGAAAATACTTGGTACAAATGGTAATAAATTTCCACTTATCTTGGCTGGCGATTTCAACATCAACTTCGCTGGTGAAAAATCAGAGCGGTTGACAACTTTTCTTTCGGAAAAATTGAATTTGAAAATGAATAATGATCCACAAGAATCCACAACAAAATATGGGACCACCATTGACGGGGTATTTTCCAGATATTTAGAGGATATCAAGTCTCAAACTTATGTCTCTTATTTCAGTTATTCAGTTACCATAAACCTATAGTTTCAATGATAACAAATTCCTGAAAAACCTACATGTATTGTAAGATAATAAAAATATTTTAAACGATATTAACTACTCATTTATTCAATCAAAGAAAAAAATTGTTTTCTTATCGGTCACCACGCTCAAAAAGTGTAACTTGAATTAATATCAAAGAAAAAACTTGAATTAAAATATCAAAGAAAAAAAAATACTGCTTAAATTTAAAAAATAAATAATTATAATTGCATAAGTTGAGAAAAAATGCTATGCAATAGCTTTACCGCGGCAGTCCCCGAGTGCCACTCGTATTTTTTAACTTTAACTCCATAATTTCAGTCCATTTCACTGGATCTCCATTTTCGGTTTTCCTCACTGTTTAGGTATTAACGGAATTTGAAAAACACAGTTAATAGGTTTAATAATTATTCTCGGCCCAGGTACGAATTATGCATAAATTCTCGGGAAATAGGCCACACTAACACATATGCTTATTATTTTCGTCTTTACGTACGTTTCGGTCTCACGACCATCATCAGACGACGTTGTTATGTATAAAACGGGATTTCTTAAAACTAATTGTATCAGCCCAAAGCGTCCTTATCGCACCAATTTCAATTCAAAATGCCCACGTTGCCGAAACGAACAGATGGAACAATAAAAACTTCGTGGTTTACAAAAGAATTTTGGTCTCAACGTTATCTTCACTCCAGTTCCGTTCCTCCAACAAGTTATAAAAAAAGTGTTATAAACAGCATTACAGATCGCGCGGTTAAATTGTCTCACGCAGAGAACCGTCCCAAAAATTTAAAAATTGTTCGTAATACACTGGAAATGAATAGCTACCCAAAACATTTTTCAATTCCGATCATTAAAGAAAGAATCAATAAAATCTATAATGGAATGTCATATATACATAACATAAACGGTAATACAGATAATTATATAACATTACCGTACATTCCGGAGACCTAGGAGAAAATTAAGAAATGTTTAAAAAAATATGATATAAATGTTACGCATAAACCAACTAACTGTGTTGGGAAATATTTTCCAAATCTAAAACGTTTAATACCTAAAGAAAACAAACCCACACAGTATACTAATTAAATTGTTTAGATTGTGATGGGACTTATACATGAATATGTAAGGAATATTTACAAAAAAGAATGGCCATAAGTATAGTAAAAGAAACAAAAACTTAGAAAATTCCACCGCCCTTGTTAAGCACTGCTTTGATTATAACCATCAATTCGGTTACAAAAATGTTAATATTTTAACTAAGGGAACCAGTTATTATAAAAGATCCATTCTGAAGATGACTCACATAAAACATGACTCCAAATCTGTACATCATAGGACAGATATTCAGACATTAAGTCAGATTTATACTAATTGAATTAATTAAAACTCTTGCAAATTCCTACATGCCTCTTTATAATCTTGAAAGTATATTTTAGGTAGAATGTCAAAAGCATATCTCCAATATTTATCTTTATTAAAAGTATTCTCACCTTATACAGATTAATGTTTTGAGAAATATTGTAAGATTTCGCTATATCACATATTTCTTCATAATAACTTGGTTGGTTAATGTACTTCAATAGTTTCAAAACCTTCAGTTGTTGTGATAAGAATGTTTTATCAGCTGGAACAAATTTACAATTAACAAAAATATATCTATTGCGACACTAAATGTAATAGGACAAAGACACTAGTCAATTAATTAATGTAATATACTTTATCAAGAAGATTATATGATGCTAAATTTAAAGCAACTCATCATGATTTTTTCAACATCAAAAGCAATGTCGTCCGGGCTCCTAACTTCGTTAAATCGAAAAAAACAATTGTATTAAATTGTAAATATGGAACATATTTCTATATATATTTCTAATGACTTTCCGAAATGCTTTAACACATAACTGGGATATTTCCAGATTATAACATTTATATATCTTTTTATCTTGATTGATTTTCATTTATCCTATACAGTTCAAAATGGTTTCCAATGATAGAATCAATTGGAAGCAGAAACTATACATTGCTATGTGAGAAATAATTGCATAAAATGTTATTTAATTGCAAAAATATTGCCACTCTACTTCATTATATTATTTTAAATGGAAAGACAACCGCAATACAATTAAAATTGAAATAAATTCAAAGATATTTTGCCTTACTTACCAACTTTCTTGTCACTATATCGATGACGAAACGAACTACAAAATTGTAGGAAGCAAAGTCCCGCAAATATACCAAATAAACACAGTTTCATGTCTACCAAAAACCCGCAGTATTGAAGTTGGCAGAAAGACGCCTCTTATAAGGGATTAAAGATGCCACTCCTCTGTGAGCCAGAAGAAGATGCAATAGACCAGTTTCAGACGATTTATTTTCAATTTCATTTGCTGGAAGGTGAGGTTTCGTGTTTTTTTTTTGTAATTCTATCTATCTAATTGAATTCATTGCATATAAATGTAAATACATCTCATTCTCTATCAAACGTTATGAAAATTTCAAATTACTAGACTCTTTATCTACACAAAGACGAATAGAATAAATTTATTTCAATTCACACGAACTGCAGTTTTCAATAGAGTGGATACGTATTTACGAGAAATAGGTACCTCTGCATAATCGATCTAGAAAAGGAGAATATACATTTTAGTGAAACAAATTAAATTATTTAGCGTCCCCTCGGTGACATTATTTAACCGTGATCTTAATTTCTAGTCTTTTAAACCAAAGAAAATGCCATAGTTTAATGTTTTAGTTTCCCTAACATCGTAGCTTCTTCAGACGGATATCATAAAGTACATTTACATTTATTTATTAAATTAGTGAAAATCAAAGCCACCATGAATCAAAAAAAAGTATTTTAATCTGTTGGAACGAAAAGAATTAAGCATCGGTTTGACAATAAATGGTAAGGAAATAAAACAAACCATATAAAACTCAATATCAGGTATATTAATATATCTCATCCTTATTATAATCTAAATAACTATACAATATAATTTGTTTTATTTTATCTAATGTTTTTACAATCCAATGAAATCCTAAAATAAATGTTAAATATTTACAATATAATCATATACCATTAATTAAAAATTTCATACACTATAATTATGTATTAGTCCACATTAGCTTTCATTTTTCAACAGTTATTTACGTTATAAGTAGGATGTGAGCTTAGTTAAAGCGCACATGCGAAATTTACGAATTTCGCATGCGTGCGTTAATAGAGCATTATCACACGTATATCTCTGAATTTACGTAGCAATATGAGATAAATAGTATATTCATATATTTATTTATTTCTTATTCTCTTACATAGGAATACCACGATGATTGAATTTGACAAAAGTCTTGCTGAAATCAAGCAATACTAAGGCTGTTATAGTTATATCATTATTGTCACTTGCAGAAATAATATAATCAGTGATATGCATCAGAGCAGTTCTACAGTCGAAATATGCATTAAAAAATTTCAGATTTAATTTCGAATACTTCACAACTTTAAGTCACCCAATAAGGAACAGAAGGCACTAATGAAATTAATTTTCTGCGTACCAAAGTACAATGTAAATTATAAATTATTCAATATATTTCATTTACGAGTTTCGAGTTAAATATGCTAAGTGAAAAAGCGTTATATAATATGTAACGAAATTGCGAAACCCTAATCTATAATTTATAATCAAATTTATTATTTACAAATATTTAATAATAGTAAATACATGAGTTCATTTGCCTCGCATTAAGACAGTTCGAAAAGTTATCAAATCTATTATTTTCGCTAATCTGCACCTAATAACATAGTATTCGAAGCAATACGTCCTTCGAAATTGAAGATAAGTAACATTCCATTTGTTGTTTTCTCCTTTATCGCCTAAAGAACATTGAAAATTTCCGTCATTTTGTTTATAAAATTATGAATTACATAACGACAAATACTAGTTATTTAACTTGTTGCTCCACTATTCTTGAACTATGTAAACCTGAAAAATTTCCGTTCTTCCAGATGTATGATACATTTTTTGACCAATCTTTATTTCAGTTTACACATTCCTAAGTAAAAAATCTTCTAGATCAGAAAACCCTTCATCGATGCAGAAGTTTCCTCATATTCTCAGTAAGAACTCCCATTTTAAGTGAACAATGTCGATGTTGCTCTTCAATATATCGCAAACTTACCTTGATTCTTTGGAGAAACCAGGTGCAATAACCCAATAACAACATTCCTTGATACATAATGAGCTCCATTTAAACAGAAACTACGCAAATGTAAATTTACAGAAAGCATGAGAACTTACAGCCAAGGCGGTAACGGTGATTGGAGAACTATAAAAATGATAGGGGTGCCACAGGATTCATAGCGGGATCCTTGATTTATTATTTTCTAAGAAGACTCATCAATTATTATTATAATTAATAGGCTCCTCCTCCCGTAATTGCTAACATCTAAGTAATAGACTCTCACTATATTACTAGGCGATCTCTAATGTCCCGATCTATACGCGACTGTGTCCACATTAGACAGTGTATAGAAAAACATGTTCTATGTTATATGTTTTTATATAATAGTAACTGTCACTTTAATTTATTAATTTTATTGACCATAAGCAAAGATTATACCTATTATAATTTATTATTAAAGAATGTTTTATATGCTTTAGTATTATAAGATACGAAGAGTTGCCTTCCATTGTGGCTCTAGGGCACCCATTGTTGCAAAATTTATTTGCTCCAATCAATAATTGTAAACAACAACGGATTGTTGCAAAAGGGGGCCGGGGGGGGGGGGCAGGGTTCAAAGTTCTTAATGAACAATTTTTTTTAGTATTCATGTGTATAAAAAGCGACCCAAATAACATGACTAATTACTATAAAAAATGATAAAGATTACTTTTCACAAATTTCTTTTAACTAAAGGGCAAGGAACACTAGAGTATAGGTTCATAATTTCTTGTTTTTAAATATGTAGAAAGCTGAAGTAGCAAACGGCTGTGCCCAACAGAATATAACCAGTGGCGGCTCCTTGAAGGAGGCTAAGGAGGCTCAGCCTCCTCACCAATTTATCTTAATGATCATTCTCCATTTTATTTCCTGTTTCTCTGATAATTCTTTAAATTTTACAATTAATTCCCCGTTCTCAGTAGTTATTTTCAATCCGGCAACAGTGGTCAGAGGCTAGATTCTCTATATATCTCAAACGCTGAGTTGTGTTGTTCAACACAGTTGCCGTTTTTCCGACCAGTCAATCGCCAAATAGCGTGAAACGGCGAAAACGGCAACAGGGTAGGGAGGCTAGCTTTTCGTATCCATTCGTCGGTCGAATGAAATACGATTACTTGCGCTCCCGCCTACCGCTGCTAGAAGAATGCGGTTAGTTGTTATTTTTATTCCATGAGGCGTAGTAAGGTTAAGTAGTTAATTTTTAAGTTATAATTTATCTAATCGGAATCGGTGAACGTTAAAATTATGAGTGACTTAGTTGCAAAGTTCTTAGAAAATCCATTTAGTGGATTAACATATGATAGAAAAGTGTTCTTCAAAAACAAACGGCCTTTACCGGATTTGAAAGGATTAGTGATGGCAGGGAAGTATCAAAATCGATCGTTCAATACTGATAATTATAAAAAGTATGTATGGTTAACGGGATCTGATGTACACAATAAATTATATTGCTGGTATTGCTTGCTATTCACATCAGATACAACTTCATGTTGGGGGCACTTGGGTTATAATGATTTGAAAAATTTAGCTCGTGGCCTAGAAAGACATGAAAAATCGCAGGAACATATTACATCGTGTATTAAGTTTAAATTAACCGGTAAACAGAATATTGTTAATGCGATTGATTCTACACGAACACGCGAAATCGAAAATCATAATAATACAGTTGAAGAAAACCGCGAAGTTTTAAAAAAAATCATTGATTTCTTATTGTATTTATCATTTCAAGATTTGGCTTTTAGAGGGCATGATGAAACTGAAAATTCAGTTAATAAAGGTAATTGTTAGATTTGTTTTGTGAATACGACAGTAAGCTTCGCGATTTTATGACTAACGCGTCAGTATTTGCAGGCATTTGTTTTGTTTTATGCGGGTATAATGGTTGAGTGACACCACGCGAAATAAGGTTAGATTAGAATTCGTCTGTTCGGTAAATTATTAATTGTAAAAATGGACAACTAGTGGAAAGATTTTTAGGGTTCTACGATGTTAGTTCGGGAAGAACAGCGGTCAATTTATTCAATTTTTCAATGGAAACATTTCAACGATTCGACTTTGCGAATAAATCAGACTTACGACGGCATCTGTAATGGCGGGACATTTAAACGGTCTTCAAACAAACGTAAATTTTAAATAACATAGTAGGAAACAGAATTCCCTGTAATGCTCGAACTCGATGGAATTTTACATCACATGCAATGTTTAGTTTACCATCCATAAAAATAAAGACAAATTAATTGAAATATTTGATTTTATATTAAACAGTGATGACTTTTCAACAGATCAGGTTTCATTGAATGCTGCTGTTGGTTTAAAATCTTATTTAGAAAATGAAGAATTTTTGTTATTTTTTGATACTTTTAAATTAATATTTGAACAAACTGATCTTATTTTCCGAATTTTACAACATAAATTCACTAATATAATTCATTCAAGAGATCGTTTAACACATCTCATTGATAAAATTCAAGTTTCCGTTATACAGAATTTCATTTTAATATTTTATTTGGAAATTATTCAACTGATGAGGCTTCTCCCGTGAAAAGGAGGAAAACATATAATTTGGTAGACAAGAAACTACATTATAAACAACTTTTTTATGAAATTTTAGATACTATTAAAGGTCAAATATTGAGATTCGATTTTCCGATTTACATGAATTGAAGTTTTTCGATTTGACGAATAGAAGATTTTTCGAATCTTTTTCAAAAGAGTTTCTCAATACACTTTCAGATAACTTAGTTCTAAAATATAATTTTTTTGATAAAATAGCGCTGCACAATGAATTATGCGTTGTATACTGGAATAAAGATATTTTAGGCCAGTACGACAGTCACGCCGATATGATAAAATATATGATAGATAATGATTTGCAACAAGTCTTACCTCAGTTTTATAAACTACTTTGTTTGACAGTCACCATTCCTGTCACGTCGGCATCAGTGGAGAGATCATTTTCTACTCTCAAACGAATTAAAACATACATGCGAAATACAATGGGCCAAAATCGTTTATACAATGTTAGTTTAATATCTATTGAAAAAGATTTAGTAAAACACTTAAAACATAATGATACATTTTATGATAATATTATTGATCATTTTTCTTAAATTAAAACCGTAGAATTTCGTTAATATATAGAAAAGTTGATAAAATTAATAACAAAAACAAAATATGAAAAATTCCAAAAAAAAAGAAAAAAAATTAAAAATCCAAAAAAAAATAAAAAACAAAAAACGAACGAAAAAAAAATTTGTGGGCAAGAGAAACTCTATACCTCCACGTTGGTTCTTGCTGGGTAACAATCAATTTTGTCACTGAAGGTTAAATTAATTGGCTGAATAGAGTATATTTTTACAAAAACGTTTTATGTCCAGCCTCCTCTCTCAAAAAGTTCACGAGCCGCCACTGAATCTAACATATTATATTTTGAGCTATTTTTTTATAAGAAATATTTCTGAAATTTTTGAATTATCTAGTTAATGTGTTAATCATCTGGAATATTCCTGGTTCTGGGGGCGCTATGAATCACGTGGCATGGGGTTATAGTCCCCACAGTCACAGCTATTAATCCAGGATTGATTGTAAATATGGAAATTTGACGGCAGCCTATTGAAATATGTTAGTTGCCAGAAAGTAGCTTGTTAGGCACTTGCGCCATCTCTTAGATTTCGTAAGAACTCATATCAACGTTAAAAAAATGCAAACGGCGCGTAATTTGAATCTTAAATTCAATTTTGATCGCCACCCTGTACAGAATGGCTAACTAAGCGGGGAAAGCTTCCGGAAAAAATTACGTGAGTAAATATGGCCAAGAGAAATTGTTGAAAATTATTTCCAAACTCGTAATAAATTGATTCATGATAAATTGGAATAGGGGCTTCTCTATAATTTGCCCAGATAAGGTATATTGAATCTAATTAAATCTTATGACACTTATGAACTACTTTGCTCGCAAACTTTTTTTCAAAGAAAGTGATGGGTATGAGACAAATTTTGACAAAATACTTGGAAAATACTGAACGTAGTGTCATTTAAAACAATTTCCTTCTATATTAGATATAGCTTCAATATAATCGAGACATAAGAGAGCGACTAACAGAAGAATGCACGAATTCGAGTCGAGTACATCGTATCTCTCCAGTGATAGAAATTCCCTCACCAACTCTGCTGAAATGATGTATCAATACGTCCTCTACATTATCCTGATACGCGACGTTGCATCTCTGTTGCCGCACTGGCACACTAATAAAGTAGGCAAAGGAAGCTTTGGAACTTCAGGGTGACAATTAAATTTTGCTCTAACGTTGACTTAACTTTTAGTTTTGCTATAGCTTAATTTGTGATCATTTGCATTCAATAATAGTGTTTTCAAATTTTTGCTCTTACATTATGACGGAGTATACTTTTCCTGAAATGCATCTCATATACGTCAAAGCAAATGGTTGTAGTCGTGAAGTGCTCAGACATTATCAAGAAGCTTTCCCTACAAAAATGTATTGTCTCACATCAACGCTTAAGAGAAAATGGTAAATTTTTCTAAAAAAGAATCGATTGTGGCAGAAAGCGTACCAGTAAGAATGCAGATGCAGAAGGTGTTTTGAATAGTGTCTGCCAACCCAGAAAACGTAGCTTAGAGTAGTGTATTGGAAATTTTGCATGAGCAGTTGCTGAGGTCGTATCATCCACAACAACGTTAAGCCAGCTTCATGCGAGAAGAAATTGTGAATTTCCACAACAGTCACGTTTGGCAGACGAAAATCACCATGAAGCGAGATTTCAAAACAAATTTTGCGATAAATGTATGGGCAGGGATGATCGAAATCATTTAATTGGATCCTCATTAGTCTCGTTGCTTAAATGGTGGAACATATTTGAATGTTAATGGCCCAGAGGGCCTTAGATACAACAATGGAAAGCCCCATAAGTACATTGAGAGGGATGGTTGCCAAATTGAAACCCTGTATCGAAATCTCTGCCTTGTAATTTGAAGTGATTAAACACCCATTGAATGTTAACATCTTTTTGCCTCATCCTGTATAATACAATACTTAAAACTGTATAAAACTATCTTTCACTGGCAAAAAGACAATCATAGTTATAAAAGCTTTGTTAGTAGTAGTAGTTATTGACCGCTAGATGACGTCTTTTAGAAAATTAAACAAAGCTGAGGAATCCTCACTACTTTAACAGTATTTTTAGTGGATAAGGCGATAATACTGTTATAGTGTATTCACAGTGTGAACTCGTTTATTTTCACAAATAGTCTTAGAGAAATTTGAAAACGACATAAGAAGAAGGAAATATCCTTTATTCGTCCGCACAAATGGAAGTTCAAACAACAGGTCAAGTCAGGAGACCTAGCTGGCCAAGGAAACATACTTCCTCTTCCTATATCCGTCTGGTCTGGATATGCCTGTTTCAGATATACTCTCACATTAATTGAAAAATGTGCTGTATATCTGTCATATTGCAGAAACATATTTTGCCTAGCTTGAAGAAGCACATATTCCAATAACGCCAGTAATTCATTCCAGAGAAAATGCAAAAAGTAGTTACCATTCAGTGCGTGGTCAAAGAAATAGGGTCCAATAATTGTACCCTCTATTACGCCACATCACCCATTAATGCTCCAAAGTCCTTGATTGCAAACTTCTCGCATACAGTGAGGGTAGTCCCAGAATTTAGACAGGGCTGGGGGTTTAATTTTTTATTATTTCATATTACCTGATTTAGATAAGTTTCTAATTAATGTCTCAGGTTAGAAGAGAGAAGATAGATAGACTTGCGGTTTTCACCGTTCGCTTTGGCTTTTAGTCCTTTTTATTACTGGTGTAAAAATAGCTTAAGTTTTTCGACAAAATTAACTAAATTTGTTAATTTTCTAGAAAGCGTCATCTAACGGCCAAAGAAAAGCGACTAAGAAATTGCTTTGAATGCAGCTGATAAGAGGAAGATAAACTGTTTTAAATGACAATAACTTTAGTATATTCCGATGGATGGGTCCCGAGATTATGCCTTTTTCCTGAGTCAAACTTTGCCTTACCTCCACCACTTTATTTGAAGTCATAGAAAAAATTTTTGGAACAAAGTTGTTCATAATTGTCGTAACTTTCGGGTTAAAGTGATCTATACGACAGACATCACATTGACGCAAGCGTTTTCTTACTCACCTTAATTCTTATAGATTGATAGGTCTCTGGAATTTCCAAGTTAGATTTGCTTGCACAATTTTTTTTCTTCAATGCAAAAATTACTAAATCTTTTAGATACGAAATTCGTACATGAGTATCACTTACAGTGGGAAGAGTTGTGTTATAAATGAAACCAGTTTGTGTTGTATTAATGTTTATTAAATTAGTAAATGAATTAATTAGGTTTTAAAAATATCTACCTAAAAAATATTTACAAAATCAAATCACACTTAGACATTATTGGTTACTTTTATCAAATAAAAGTATATTATAGCATGTCGTTATTTTCAAATAACAATGAAAAACTATCTCTATCATTAATGAAATATGGAAAATGAAACGTTTGCCCAAAACTTATTGGTAAGTCCATTTAACACAATATTCCAATAAATAGATTCAAAATGTTCAAACAGATGACTTTTAATATAACTTTCGAGGTAGAATCTTGAAATTCGCGGTTTTTAAACGATAATTTTGCAGCACCATTTCATACAATTTCATTTAGTTATACAAAATATCAGAATATCGAATCCCAAGAAAATTTATAACTGCGAAATTTACAATTTGTTTCAGATAAATGTGCACAATTTCAAGAACAATCATCGCCACAAATGATAATTTGATATCATTCCCAATAAAATTAATTTTTAGGTCTGTTTTTTGAAAAAAAAAATGGTACAAAATGAATGATGAATTCGAGAACGAAGTTAAATTTCAAGACAAACACGAATCAAATTTTTTTGGTTTGCATTCTATTAATTCCACAAAAAACTTTATTTGCATTTGTTATGTACGATTTTGGGGGGAAAATTTTGCGCTATCCTGTTCAAATGCCATTTTTATTGGCCTCTCGAAAAATGGAACGCAAAATTCAAAACTGAAACTACTTTTGAAACTATTCTATTAAAGTAACTGATGTATAATTCTGAAGTATGAAAGCGTCGAAACGTTTTAAATAACTTTATATCGCGCTTTGTTGAAAGTGTGATGACCGGCCGTTTGAAGTTTAAGCAACTCTTCTTTGATCAACCTCGTA
Source organism: Endomychus coccineus (assembly GCA_958510875.1). Lineage (NCBI taxonomy): Eukaryota > Metazoa > Arthropoda > Insecta > Coleoptera > Endomychidae > Endomychus > Endomychus coccineus. Next base: position 136,861,827 of record OY294070.1, read on the forward strand.
ATTTCGGACTTGGCCTTGGAAACGGCCATATCGGATGTGCTTTCAATGGCCAAATAAAGTTTTCTTTCGCCTTCTGGGGGCGGTTTGCCCGTCGGGACGTACGTACCTCTTACCGTAATACCCGCCTCCGAATACTCTGAAATTTGGGCCAAGGCCTCCTGCAACAAAGAAAAACTTATATCAAATAAGAAACAAACTAGTGTTTTCATGAATAGTTATCGTACGTAATTACTTATAAATATATTTTCGGGAAATAGATAACGCATGTGTTGGTGCTTATTATTTTCGTCTTTTAACTAAGGAAACCAATTATTATAAAATATCTATTCTGGATATGATGCACATAAAACGTGACTCCAAGTCTGTAAATCATAGAACAGACATTCAATCATTAGGTCTAATTAATTAAAACCCTTGCAAATTCCTACATGGGTCTTTATAATGTTAAAATTATATTTTAGGTTACAGAGTGGCCATAATGAGCTCATCCGCCTCATATATTGGCCCAGAATCTGTATTCGGGGGTGACAGAACCGCTGTCCAAGGACGCATAAGGCACTACGTCTAACAAGAACGAAGAGAGCGCTGGAATGAAGCTATTCATTTATGTTCTACAGGAGAACCGTTGAATATAACTGAAGAACTAATCAACACAAGAAGGAACAAGGTCCGACCAATAATAGGTCACTTAGCCCAAAACACATGCACAAAACGAGACTGTACCATGGACATCACACCTCCAGACAATACGGAGTAAGGAGAGAAACGGCCAACCTCATACTGTCAGAATTCGAGGCATTTTATAGCAAAAGTCAACCGGTGAAAAACCTGAACCAACAAGTACAGGCAACTAGAGTTACGTAGATGGTCATGTACAAGCCCAAGTTCCTGAGGTGTGACTGTGCATCTAAGGCAAAAAAAGTGTTTGAAATTTTTTTTACAAACCAATGAAGGTATCTTACCTGAACATCAATCAGATAAAAGTTTATCGGGAACAAAATGGATGTCAAGAATTCCAAGAAATGCTCAACCAGGGCAAATTTTGAGCGAGATGTAATGTCATTGAAAATATAGATAATGATTATTAAGTCCAACAACATATTATGAACACATAAAACATTTCTTCATCCTGTCGATATCGCATTTCCAAAATTAAATTCTTAATCACCCGTAAGTCGTAACAAAATCTATTGACCAAAATAGATACGGTAATTGGTTTTTGATTGTAAATTGGAGTCAATAAATATAAATATGTTGATTCCCCACTATCTAATTAATATGTTAATGTACTCGTATAGATAAACAACAATTTCTATGGGTGGGCGGGATTTTGATATTAAAATGCCATCGAGAAATATACAGCCCAGTAAAATTAGATTTTCACTTCGAAAAAATGTCGACCAAGCTGATATTGTATGGACCTTCATTTTGATATCCTGAGCATTATCCTGAAAAGTACCCTCACTTTGAGCGGTGAGGCTTTTGTTTGGACGCTAATATATCCAACACCGTTCATAATAGTCCCATGAAAGGTGAAAACTTTTCCAACTAAACATGAACAGAGAATTAAAAAAAGTAAAAAAAAAATATTCAGTCCAATGGCGTGAGAAATAGGGGGCAAAAGTTGCCGCAAACCACTGGTTGAATATTCCAAACATTAAATATTTTGTAATTGGAGTGATTTTCAATTTAGTAGAATATCACATTTTTAGTCAAAATGCGAAAAAACAAATTGAACAGATAAAATTATATTTATTCAGAGTAAGACCTTTTTTTGCAATTAATAGTATATTATTCAACGAGCAGGCGAGTGTCGTAAATCATCCAAGTGAATAATAGCCATAATATGCAAGTAGAATACTATACTTTGTCCACGACCCATAAATATTACTTTGATACTAATAAATTTTGCTGTTGAAACAAGTCGAACCAACAAATTGTTGACGTTTCAAATTAAATTCGATCTGACTTGACGTTTCATAGCATGCTCTATTTTTATCGTATTTGTCTAGAAAAATTTCTATCATGTTTGTCATATTGATGGTAGTGAATAATGATTTCATTATTCACTAGTGATCAATGGATATCCTTATGCTTGAGGAAACACATGCATTAAATGATGAATTTTCAAATGAATTTCCTGCTATATAATAAACTCTAGTTATGCTTTAATATTTACTATTTCCATTATTTGTGTTTGGATCGTGTATGTATATGTATGATTCATAATTTTGATATTATTATGTAGACGTACCAAATAAAGTATTGTATTTTTCACCTCAAACTTTTAACACCCTGTATCTTATAAACAAAGCCCGTTGAGGGTCCATCTTCGTATATCAAATTCATCAATTATTATCGAGAGCTCTCTCGGCTAGAGCATTGTCAGTCGAATATAGAAACACCCTGTACATTATAACCAAAAGGAGGATGAGAGACGTTAGTAGTGAATGTTGACACTTTGGAGTGTCGAAACTCCAGTTACCTTTATTACCAATCAAAATAATAGAAACAGTGTTTACCCCAAAGTAACATCTTCTACAACTATTTGAATAATCGTGAAAAATCGATTTTTTATTGGAACGTGCAAAGGAATAAAATGGGTACCGAAGTGCCTCCTCGAGTTATTTTATTGCATTTTCATCGTACAAGTTCGAATTAATATCTATTCAGGGTTATATATTATGTGTCGCTGGGGCCGTGATGTTCTTAGAGGCGACCATGACCGCTAACAGCGGCCAGTTGACAGCGGCCAGTTGACATCGTCCTGGAAAAGTACCAAATGCAAGTCTTTGACCGTTTAAACGCAGCAACGCCCTACAAAATATCCTTGAGACGTGAAAAAAGATATCAGATGCAACTGGAATATTTCGTAAAACCTGCCTTTGAACGATCGCAAACCACTGTGCACGCACTCAACCTCGTCTATAGAAACATAGATTGCGAATGCTAACGCGAAGTTCATTCATACAGTATGGACGAAAATTGATCGTTCAATTTCTTGATATATTAACGAGTTGGTCGTTTGACAGGATTAAATTTAACCAACAGTATGAAAATCTGATATTTAGGTACATTTTGCTATAAATCATCCAAAAACATATTTAAACGTGCTAGTTTAGCTTTGATTCGGGAACGAGTTAAGTATCAACGAAAACTCTCAAGGGCAACTGCCAAGAGCCAAGAGTTATTCCCAGCAGACCTTTCTCTAGATCCGGAATAGATTACTGAGTGTATATACAGTATGTAAATTAAATAGTTTTGATTGCGATAGGACTAGTAGTACTAAAAGCAAACACTTGGAAAATTCCACCGCCCTTACTAAGCATTGTTTCAATTACAAAAATGTTAATATTTTAACCAAAGAAACCAATTACTATAAAAGATCTATACTGGGGATGATTCACATAAAACGTGACTCTAGTCTGTAAATTATAGAACATACGTACAATCATTAAGTCAAATTTATACTAATTCAATTAATTAAGCCCTTGCAAATTTCTACTTACGTCTTTATAATGTTAAAAGTATATTTTAGGTAGAATGCTAGTCTGACCACGTTTTACTACCTCAAATTCTTAACATCTGATTTGAAAGTGGATTCTTGAGCGTAATAGAGTTTGTTGTGTAAGTCTTATTCTCACACAGGAAATTGACTTCAATCACTATAGAAAAATTGCATTGCAGCGGTTTTTTGATACATATTCATATACTTAGAACATTTATGTGTTACAATTTCGATCAAACGTGTTTCTGTTCGTTTCGGTGACGTATGCATTTTTAATTGAAATTAATGCGATAACGACACGTTTTGTACTTGATACAATTAGTTTTAAGAAATCCCGGTTTAGGCAGCGATTATTTTTGATACGTCTTCTGGTGATGATCGTGAGACCGAAACGTAAGTAAATACGAAAATAGTAAACATATGTGTTGGTGTAACTTATTTCCCGAGAATTTACATATAATATAATAAATTAATAGAATATCCCTACTACCCTATCCGTATGTTCAGCAGAATACTTCTAACAAAAGCCTCGACAGCGGAAACAAACACTAATTTGTATGATAAAAATGAAACTTAAAACGAAGTTCAAAAAACATGAATGCCATGGGTTGTGTCAGGTTCAGTGAAATCCTTGAGCGTTAGGTTAAGTGTTTTTTTTTTTAATTTATTGGGTTTTAAAGAGATTCATCAAATCTCTTCCAGCTATAAGTGTATTTTCAATTAAAACGATGCGACTTTTTGGTATGTTGTACTCATAACACCCCTTTTTAATGTACTGCTGTTTGTATGCTCCATATTAATGACGAAAAGTTTAAATTCAATGTATAAAAAGGTATCATCAATTATAAATTGCTCTCTTACATCGTTTTTGTCGTCAAGTAATCAGGTTTTTGATGAAAAATAATCATTTATTTTTCGAGAAAACAAATAAAAACTTCATTATTCGACCTAGAAACCCATGTTTTTACATTTTCCCGACTATTTAGAAACAGAGAAGCATCTAGAGAGTTTTTCTCCTCTAAATTCCCTAAGAAACTGTCGCCTCGGTTTTGTCAATTATCCCCACTGTTTCGAAACCTAGAACGACCCAAAGTAACGTCTATTTCAAAAATATACAAGCCCAAAAAAAAAAAACTCGCCATTTTCCAATTCTCGCCAAAAAGAAATTAAAATCAATAAATTTTTCCGACAGTTATCGTGTATCAAGGCAAAATTTTGAAAAATCGCACATTTGACGTAATAATTCGGCAACGGACAATCAGATCGCGAAAAACAAATGTCTGTCGGTTGCCCCAGATTATCTAAAAACATGTCAAATCTCAAATTTCCACCACAAGCCGGTTTCGAGAAAAAAATTAGCAAAGTAAATAATACGTTTCGGAACGTGACTGCACAATATCCGGTGAAATACAGGACGACTACGAGTTTTATAAATCACAAAAAGGAGCCCGGAATAGTGTCTTAGAGAATAAAATTGCAATAGACCTTTTTCAAATGTAATCCAGAACTATCTATTACCGCACTTCACCAATTTCACTGTATACACGCATAGATCATATTTACCAAGCACCTTTTCAGTTAAGACTGAAAATTCAAGAAGCAATCCTTGGAATTTCGGTTGGCTGATGCAACAATCGAAAATTTTACATAGAAAATTCTGATGCAGGTTTCCAAGATATTGCATCAGTTCTCGACCAAGTTTTTATGAAGAATGTAATTAAACCAAGAAATACTACTAAAAGGAACAATCACCCTTGTACACTAAAAGTACTGTTAAAGTACTGAGGACCTTTTACTTACCAAGAAGCCATCATCAGAGTAGACTAAATAATACCCTCAGATGGAGATAAATCGGAATTTAATAAATTGCTTTTTCGTTTATAATAATAATAATAATAATAAATAATCTTTATTCATGAGACCAAGAGAAGTATGTTATATAATGCGTCAGGACAGATAAGTACAAAATAAAGATATATATTTAAATAGTATTTTCGAAGGTAGTACTGCAAAAGGTGAGTTATAAGCTGAGTATTAAAATATTCCGATTTGGAGTAATAACATTTTTCTATGAGACGTGATTTTAGTGTGTTTTAAAAACTCCTGTAATCGAGATTCCTTAAATTTTGCGTAACATGGTTATAAATTCTGATCGATTCGTTTTTCGTGGTTCCATAGATCTGAGTTGGTGCAGTTTGGTCTTGAAAGGGAATGTGTTTATGACGAGTTTCATAATTGTGCAACAAACTATGTCCATCCCTTATAAATTACCTAGATATTTGTCTGTAGTGGGTTTTAAAAGTGATAAACGTTCTTGAGAGATGGTGTGACCTGTCTTCAAAATATGTTCGGCTAACGCTGATTTTTCACCATTAGTTTTCATTATATGGGCAAAATGCTCTTTATATAATGTTCCTTTTAGTTTGACCCACATAGCATTTTCAACACGACACAATTGATTTTGTAAATCCCCGATTTGTATAGCAAATTTAGAAAACAAATTGTGAAATTTTTTAATTATTGAGGGATGGATGATTTTATTGAACTGTTTGAAGGTAATTGTTGAATTGATAGCGTTTTTTTCCCCGATTTTTGGTAGAAATTAGCTTATTGATCAAAGATTTGTCGTAATCTTTGTACAAGTAATAGGAAAAGGTTGTGAGACCTTAGAAAAATTGCTGTTTCAGCATTCTACCTAAAATATACTTTTAACATTGTGGGAATTTGCAAGGGTTTTAATTTATATAAATTAGTATACATTTGACTTAATGATTGAACATACGTTCAATGTTCAATATGATTTACAGATAGATTTCCACGATTGATCTTTTATAATAATTGGTTTCCTTAGTTAAAATATTAACATTTTTGTAATCGAATTGTTGGTTATAATCAAAGCAGTGTTTAGCAAGGGCGGTGGAATTTTCTGAGTTTTAAGCTATTGCATATAGCTTTTATCGCGGGCTTTGAGCGCGGCGACCGAATCAAGAAATTCCGTAACGAAAAATAACAGGAACTCGTTTATGTTGCGCTCTCTCGGGTGACTAATATTGAAAAATTGTATATCACGACAAAAAACGATAATTCTACATTCAAGTTTTATAATAATCGAAGGCAAGCTGCATCGACTGCATCTTTGTTGCAAGAATTCAAAAGACTGCCTTCAAATAGTGTTCAGACGACAGCTCAAAGTGTCTTAGATTTCCTTAGTAATAGAAATGGCATTTCAATAATGACTTTCAATTGCCAAAGTCTAAATAGTCACAAATACGATTTACAAGATTCAGTTACGAGACAAACAAATGTGTCACTTCTTACCGAAACTTGCATGGCGCATGATAATCCGATTGAAATACCTAATTTCAATTGTATTGTTCAATTCAAACGAGATACTGTTCCAAAAGGTGGGGTACCTATTTACGAAAATAATAATAATGTAACTAATATTATGACTCCGAATATTGAAATAAATATTGCACACGTTAGCGATGTTAATGTTAGGCGCTCATTTTTAGGAGATATTTGTGCGTGCTTATGCAAACTTAGAAATGGCCTACACATAGTCATGGTAGCAATTTACATTTCTCCGAATCCAAAATTGGACGAGGTAGAGCATTTTATTCATCGCACTTTACTGGAGTACACTGAAGAAGGGTCGAAAATACTTGGTACACATGGTAATAAATTTCCACTTATCTTGGCTGGCGATTTCAACATCAACTTCGCTGATAAAAAATCAGAGCGGTTGACAACTTTTCTTTCGGAAAAATTGAATTTGAAAATGAATAATGATCCACAAGAATCCACAACAAAATATGGGGCCACCATTGACGCGGTATTTTCCAGATATTTAGAGGATATCAAGTCTCAAACTTATGTCTCTTATTTCAGTTACCATAAACCTATAGTTTCAATGATAACAAATTCCTGAATAACCTACATGTATTGTAAGATAATAAAAATATTTTAAACGATATTAACTTCTCATTTATTCAATAAAAGAAAAAAATTTGTTTTCTTATCGGTCACCACGTTCAAAAAGTGTAACTTCGAATTAATATCAAACAAAAAAAAATACTGCATAAATTAAAAATAAATAAATAATTATAATTGCATAAGTTGAGAAAAAATGCTGTGCAATAGCTTCACCGCGGCAGTCCCCGAGTGCCACACGTTTTGTTGTACTATACTCAAGGCCATACATTCTTGTTTGCAAATATTGTTTAGAGATTCCTGTAAACTTTACGTTTTCTGCCATTGAGGTCGCTTTTTTCATTTTCGCTTGCACTCAGAACAAATAGAGGACGGACAGCTGTTCTGTCATCAAGACGTCACCATATGCGCTGGGAAATTGAAATCGTTTCCTCGATACAAACAATTTTCATGAAAAAAAAACATAATCAGTTGGCATTTGATCTCAATTATTTTTACAGTAGCAATCATAGAATTCCCTCAAAAATGTATCAACTCCAAGAACAAGTAGAAATAATACCCCGTTATTCAAGAAAAATGAATAATAAAAGTAGGAATCAAATCAATACGATTTTATTCATTCCTAAATTTCAGCCAATTTCTCAGCTAAAAATTTGTGAAGTTTGATGTGCGAATATATAGGATTGATAGCAAATTTTCCGTATAATACGATCCCGATGTTGATAGTTCTATTTACTGTTGTCCAGTACGCAGAAAATGCAATAAAACGATATAAAATTACATTACATTTCATTTTAATTATTTTTTCTTGTTTTTTTGCTTTTTTGCGCATTTGAGATCATTTTTTGACCATAGTTCACTGACTATTTCAATCTACGGGAAATTTCCGATCGCATATGATATCAAGTTTTCTTAAATTTCTCATTTTTCATGGCAGAAATCTAGAAAAACAGAACAAACAACATTTTTGCATGTTATTTAAATGGGAGATAAATTCCTCTTGAGGCATGCGGTATTGCAACGGGACAAGTTGAAATTTTTTTTTTTGGTATTTTTTCATGTCAAAGAATCAGAATCTCAACAGAGAGTGATGATTTTTTGACGCAAAAAAATAGCGGACACCCTAGTGTAGATGTTTGTTCAGATGACAGTCTCCTGTGAGGAGTCCTGTAACCAGTTTTAGGCCTCTCCTGCTCATAGAGAGCAGAGTTTTAGACAGTTTAGGAGAGAACTCCCTGATGTGTAGCTTTGCATGCTTCATGCCGCTGGCGCCAGCAAGCCAATTCGTTTCCCTTCACGCCGGAGTTGTCGGGTACCCACACTAGCTGGAGTTTGTTCCTTCTGGCTAATTCAGCCAGAGTTCTCCTGCATTCCAAGACAAGCCTAGACGTCACTAGGTGGGAGCGAAGTGTGACCAGGGCCGCTCGGCTGTCAGTGCAGATGTAAATCCGCCTACCTCTGTAGTTTAATCTCAGGTTTTCCAGGGCACAGGTCTGTATTGCACAGATCTCAGCCTGGAAAACGGTTGCGTGGGAACCTAAGGGAACTGAAAACTTCCTTCTGGGTCTACACGAGTAGACTCCGCTAGACTCGCCAGTCTTAAACCCGTCTGTGAACCAGAGTTCTTGTTCTTCCAGTCCATCCTTCGTGTTATGAGGCAGAATATCTATACTTTTCCTTGCAAATCGTCTGCAGTGTAATTTGTTCCGATGGAAAATGAAATTGAATTTTCGTCAACATGAACATTCACTTAGGAAGCCATTTTGCAACGCACTTTATTCAGTCATAACACTTTTATACACGCTTAGTTATAGTGAAAACACTTTCCAATCACATAAGGAGACCTAAGGAACAAGTGCAACATACAATTTTCCACAAGAAACAGGTAAAACTCTGTTAAATTCTAATATTTATCGCCCGTCACACTCATAACTGGCTATGCGCCGTTACGACTAAACGGTACTGTTGTAAGCTACGTCTCTCCTGCAAACCTTTTGCTGATTACATCACTCTTACGTTTGTAGTCAGCGTTCAGGTAATGGTTATATTCATTTGCATAACATAAAAATTATATCATTTCGGCGAAAAAGTACTTTAATTATTCCCATATGATTTTACCACAAGTGTGGTCAATACAATTATCTTCAGAAACTCCGGAGCAAACTTTTTATCTGAGGAAGTGGTTTCTCAACCTGGACCTGCTAGAAGTGGGAATAGGATACGGGATACATTGGGCAATAATACAGGAAAGAAAAAAGTCACGAAACAGCGGTAAAAAGTACTGGAAATGGTATGAAGGTACCTGCGAAAATTAATCAACAGAGAATGGAAGGAAAATCGTTCGAAAGCCAAAATTATACGACTTACCTTCGACGTCACCCTCCATCTGGCCTGCTGCGGAAAATCGTTAATTTCCAATTCCTCCTCGTACTTCCTGAACGTTTGTTCGGCGTCGTCGTCGTTCCGATCGTCGTCGTCTTTCGGTTGATAGTTGAGCTTCGTGTTGAGTTTGGCCGCGAGCTGTTCCGCGACCGTTTTCGCGGTGATCGGCAGTTGGCTGCCGCTACCCTTGAGGATCGATTCGGCCGCTTGTTGCGTGGCGAATTTCGTGTCCAAGATCGTGTTCTTCGTCAGATTGATCTTGGACGCCAGTCGTTTGGCCAATTCCAGCTTGTCCACGGCCGTATTGACGTTTCCGGCCATAGCAGGATTAATTAAACCTGCAAAAAGTAAATTTTTGTTATACATATTCATATATTTGGACGTTATTATTATCAATCAAGGGGGGAATTGCAAAATGGTATCAAATCGATAGAAGTTAAATAATAAACTTACCTAGCGGAGCCTTGATTTCTTTGACGGTTCGTTTGGTGGCGAACATGCTCTCGATTTGTTGGTCGATGTCGTGTTCTAGATCCTCATCGTCCGAATCGGCGAGACCCAAAGCGGCCTTTTGGAACTTCTTCCTTTCGTTAACTGCCGCCGCTTCGTTTTCGTCGAATTTGAAACCTTTTCCGCTGAAACCGCCTCCCGTATGCACTTTTTTACCTATAACGGGAATAGACACTATAATTACCCTGCGCAAAACAGTAGGAGGAACAATGTGATGAAGAAACTGACGCTCAGATTGGAACGCCAATCGTCGACATCAATGAGATGAGTGAAAATTTGATATTCAGGAATGAAAAATGCCAACTTTTATTGTAGTTTTCGAAAATTATTATTGGTAAGACCCTTGTAATCTATCACCTGCTACGTTTTTCAGGGGATATTTGGATACCCCGCTGCTCGACAGAATCCTAAGATACGTTTTACGCTTGGCCGCGATGAGGTAAACCTGGCTCGAAGGACCAGGACATTGACAAAGAAAGTAGGTTCATGACTTCACTTTGTTTCCCTCGCATCTCATACATAAGGGAGTGTCGCTTTTCCCTACTGTATATTTAAATCTCGGAAATTATCCTGATGCTCTACCTACTCTCGCTTGTCCTTAGACCTAGAGGACAAACTCGGGCTTTTCAGTGTGTCGAGTACCGCTTGTTTTCCTCCCCCGACGGGATGACGACCCTAAAATGCTACTCTGCACAGGTCTTTAATTCTGTCCTGCGGTTCTAATCGCAGCCTTTCAGGCTGCCCCCTAAATAGATGGGAGATGTATCTGCACTCCATCTCTTTAGAGAGGCATTGCAGCTAAGCCTGTAGACAATGGAGGGGGCTTGAAACTTCCCGAATTTCTAGTAGAAGAGAACCTAAAATAACTGACTGACGGTTCTGAACCGACCTTTGTCACTGTCTACAGGCAAGAGGTTTTAGATCTTACTCTCTGTAGCCACAACACGAGAAATAAGGTGCAGGAGTGGAAAGTTACTGAGGAGCCCTCACTCTCGGATCATAGACTCATCAGAGTCCTGTTAGCAGACGTTGGAGTGACAGCCCAATGGAAAAGGAACCCTTGGAATACCAACTCGGAAGGATACGTGCGAGACCTCCAAGCCAAGCTTGAGGGGTTTAAGGGTAATTAGGGCACGACCGATGACTTGGAGGTTCCAGATAGCACGATTAGAAATGCCATAGTCGCCACCTATGAGAGAAAATGTCCCCGGAAACGGGTCACCATTAGAGCGAAAGGACCTAAGTGGAGTACGGACCTTGGTAAAGTGCAAGAGGGAAACGATGCGGCAATAGAGCTAGGAAAGTCGGGACCAGGGAGGCCTGGTATTGGCACAAAATGAGTCAGAGGCAATATAAGAACCTCTTGAGAAAGTCGCGAAGAACTTCTTGGGAGAATCTCCGCTCTGGAACTGAGACCATCCCAGACACGACAAAACCAGTCGAAGTCGTCAACGCAAGAATCAGATGAACAGATGATCGAAACGTTCTGACCTTGTGTTGAGAGCGAGATTTCCTTTCTATCCTTTTACTTGAGAGCGAGATTTCCTTCCTATCATTTTATTTGTAGAGCAGTGGCGGCTCCTCGAAGGAGGCTAAGGAGGCTCAGCCTCCTCACCAATTTATCTTAATGATCATTCTCCATTTTATTTCCTGTTTCTCTGATAATTCTTTAAATTTTACAATTAATTCCCCGTTCTCAGTAGTTATTTTTAATCTGGCAACAGTGGCCAGAGGCTAGATTCTCTATATATCTCAAACGCTAAATACGTGTGGTCAACACAGTTGCCGTTTTTTCAACCATTCAATTGCCCAGTGTGGTGAAACAGCGAATATGGCAACCTAGTAGGGAGGCTAGCTTTTAGTACCCATTCGTCGGTCGAATGAAATACGATTACTTGCTCCCGCCTCCCGCTGGTAGAAGAATGCGGCAGCTCAGTTGTTGTTTTTATTCCACGAGGCGTAGTAAGGTTAAGTAGTTAATTTTTAAGTTATAATTTATCTAATCGGAATCGGTGAACGTTAAAATTATGAGTGACTTAGTTGAAGAGTTCTTCTCCATTTAGTGGATTAACATATGATAGAAAAGTGTTCTCCAAAAACAAACGGCCTTTACCGGATTTGAAAGGATTGGTGATGGCAGGGAAGTATCAAAATCGATCGTTTAATACTAAATAATAATTATAAAAAATATGTATGGTTAACGGGATCTGATGTCCATAATAAATTATATTGCTATATACTCGGATAAAGATATTTTAGGCCAGTACGACAGTCACGCCGATATGATAAAATATATGATAGACAATGATTTGCAACAAGTTTTACCTCAGTTTTATAAACTACTTTGTTTGACAGTCACCATTCCTGTCACGTCGGCATCGGTGGAGAGATCATTTTCTACTCTCAAACGAATTAAAACTTACATGCGAAATACAATGGACCAAAATCGTTTATACAATGTTAGTTTAATATCTATTGAAAAAGATTTAGTAAAACACTTAAAACAAAATGATACATTTTATGATAATATTATTGATCATTTTTCGCAAACTAAAGACCGTAGAATTCCGTTAATATATAAAAAAAGTTAATAAAATTAATAAAAAAAAACAAAATATGAAAAATTCCAAAAAAAAGAAAAAATATCAAAAATCCAAAAAAAATAAAAAACAAAAAACGAACAAAAAATTTTTTGGCAAGAGAAACTCTACACCTCCACGTTGGTTCTTGCTGGGCAACAATTAATTTTGTCACTGAAGTAGCTGTTACGGTCGCTGTGCAAAAGTTAAATTAATTGGCTGAGTAGAGTATATTAAAAAAAACGTTTTATGTCCAGCCTAATCTCTTAAAAAGTTCACGAGCCGCCACTGTTGTAGAGACAGATCCTTGAGAGCAAGAGAAACCTGGGAAAATTATTTTTGAAAGAGTAGACAGATCCTTCTTAGTTATACCTCGTGACAATGTTTACACCATTATACGATCCGGCTCGAAGGACCATTTTGTTGTGTACAGCTAATTGATTATTCTTTAGCTAATAGTAGACTGTATAATAATTACTTATTTCACTCTATTAACAGATATTTCTTTATTTGTCAAGTATACAAATTCTAATTATAATGTCAATCTGACAAACTTACAAAGTTAAATTTGTTATTATTGTTATAACAACGGGGAACAGCGGAACGGAATCATTTTACAGACAAAAGAAAGGTTGATCTCACTATTTGATTGCAACAAGCATGTTTTTCTGGGCAGAAAATGCACATAAATTATATATACGGAAAATCTTTTATATTATATTATACATATTTCTTACACATACACTATTTACATCTAATTGTCTCAGTAATCAATGTACCAATTCATTGTCTGACTTACCTTCTTTACTTTGTATGTTATTAAGGTGAATAAAGATTATTATTATTATAATAAACAATGCTAACCTATCAGTTTGTGACATTACAGTTAATAGTTGATTAATTAAAATAATGTCAGATGTACTGTACAGGCTGTTCCTAGTATATCGCCCGGCAACGAGGTCTTCCTCTCGTGTAGTCAAAGTATAGAAAAAAAGAACCTAATAATAATAATAGTAATCTGAAAAGGTTGTCAAGCGACCATCCTAAGTTCCCAAACGAGAAAAATATCATTCGGACATAAATATTACCAGAGATTTATGAATTAAGAAGAAACAATTGAATCAGACAAGACAGCCCTAAAATATAACGATAAAGTTGTAGGTCCTTACCTTCGGATTCCTGCTTTGTCTTGTACGACTCCCATAAGTTCCTAAGCGCTTCCGGGACCGCAATCGCGGACAGCTCGAACGCCCTCACCATATCACCCGCGTATCGCGATTGTTCGGGGGTGATGAAAGTATACGCGAATCCCTTGTTGCCCGCCCTACCCGTTCTACCGCACCTGTGCACGTAGTCTTCGTAGTGATTCGGACAATCGTAGTTTATCACCAAGATCAACTGCTTCACGTCCAAGCCGCGCGCGGCCACCGAAGTAGCGATCAGTAGCTTCACTTTGCCCGACTTGAAATCGATGATCGTCGAATCCCTGTCGAACTGGTCGATGCCGCCGTGCAAACTGAGACAGTTGTACGCCGCTTTCATCAGCTCCTTCAGCAAAATATCCGCGTTCTCCTGTTTGTCCACGAACACTATTATACTGCCGTGTTCTTGATACAAGCCGAGCAATTCCAACAGTTTTAAAAACTTCTGATCGTCTTCTATGATCACGATGTTCTGCTCGACGTCTTTACACACCACAGAGCGACCGCCCACTTGTACTTCTATGGGTTTCTGCAGTATTCGCCTGGCTAACGCCTCCATCTGCCGGGGGAAAGTCGCACTGAACATAACGGTTTGCCGGTCGGGACGTACGTTATCGATTATCCGCATAACCTGCGGCTCGAAACCCATGTCGAACATCCTGTCGGCTTCGTCCAGCACGATATACGTAACCCTACGTAAATTCGTGACTTTGCCGCTGTTCGCCGCCAACATATCGATCATTCTACCGGGCGTGCAAACTATAATTTCCGCGCCGCGCTTCAACTCGGCTATTTGCTCGGATATCCCCGTGCCGCCGTACACGCAAACCGCGTGTAAATTGAGACTTTTGGTGAATTTCCTGATATCTTTCCCGATCTGCATACATAACTCCCTCGTGGGAGTCATGATGATGGCGATCGGACCGTCGGTTTCGTCGAGGGGAGTCTGATCGAGGATATGTCGAAACATCGGTAATAGGAAGGCGAGCGTTTTTCCGCTGCCCGTTTTCGCGATACCGATCAGATCGCGACCGGACATGATCGCGGGGATCGCTTGCACTTGAATAGGCGTCGGTTTTTCGAAATTCAACTTTCGCAACACGTTCATTTCTTTGGTGGACACGCCGCATTGGGCCCACGTTTTGATCGGTTTGGGACATCCCTTTCCTGCGAAACAAACATATTTAACCGGTGGCTTCAACATTTCTTTGATTGGAAGGTATAAGATTAAATTTAAGCGATACTACGGCTACTTAAGAATGTTTTGTGGTTACTGAGGATTCGTTTTGAATCGCCTCAAGGCTTTTACAGTTCACATGAGTTTTAAGGTGTTGGGTTTTATTTCGAGAGTTTCAAGTGACTTCTCTAAGAAAGAGAATTCTTAAATAATAGCACTTTTCATTTGGGCCTAAACTGTGGTAATTATGTATACAGGGCGAGTCAGTTTTTTGTAGACAAACTCCAACAGGAGATAGAACAGATGCTTTCAAGAAGAAATGTTCCTATAAACATATGTCGTAGAAGGCTTCGTTTTCGAGATACAGGGTGTTGAAATTGAAAAAAAAGTTTTTTGCGAATATCTCCGGAACCGTTTATCGTACAGAAAACAGCTTTTGTAAGCATTTTCTACTCATAGTAAGCTATATTTTGTGCGATACAAAACTTTTTTTTTAGTCATAATTGGTGAAGATTTTGAAGGGGTAGTGGGTGTTTTTCTCCCCAACTTCTACGCCAATGAAAAAAGTACGGTTTTGAGACGCCCATTTGAACCGCCAATGTCTTCTACACATAAACGTCTTCTACACTTGGTCATATGCTCTAAGGTTGACCGTTTTCGAGAAAAAGCAACTTTTATGTTGAAAAACATGGTCAATTTTTTGAAATAAAATTTTTTCTTTACTAATTAATCAAAATTGATTTAAACGTTAGGACAAGTAACAACCAAAAAATTTTTTGTGTAGAAAACATTGACGGTTCAAATGGGAGTCTCAAAACCGTACTTTTCCCAGTGGCGTAGAAGTTGGGGAGAAAAACACCCACTACCCCTTCAATATCTTCACCAATTATGACCAAAACATTTTTATAGCACGAAACATACCTTACTATGTGTACAAAATGCTTACAAAAGCTGTTTTCTGTACGATGAACGATTCTGGAGATATTCGCAAAAAAAACGATTTTTTTTTCAATTTCATCTCGAAAACTAAGCCTTTTACGACATATGTTCCTTCTTAGAAACACCCGTTCTATCTCCTGTTGGAGTTTGTCTACAAAAAACTGACTCACTCTGTATAATAACCCAATTTTAGATCTAAAAAGTTTTTGAGATCGATGGATATGTGCAGTATTTTCAAGCTGTCGAAAAATTTAATGTCTTGAATTACTTGGATGTATTACATTTTTTATTAGTTTCATAGTTGTCTGCATTTTGGTTCAAAGTATGAATTAATGTTGTTATCATCTTCATGTGTCAGTTGAGCTCAAATTCAAATTCAATTATTTATTTACAAAGACGTTGGAGACTATAAATACACACATATATTCATTTCTAATTTATAAATACCGGGATATCAAAAATTATCTTGGTCAACGGTGGTTGTGGAACCTAAAACGTGTGTCTTACTTTACGTTTGAAATAATTATGTCACTTGCACACTGACATCATCAATAATCTACAAATTTCAAACCTATTTATTTCAGTTGTAAAACAATAATGAACTACAAATTAAAAATTATTTTGGTCAAGGGTGGTTGTGGAATGTAAGATGAAATGTTAACTTTTCGCAATAGCCACAAACGGGGTCGAAAACTGTTTTAAATTGGTCAATTTTCGATAAATCGAATGAAGTTCACGTCAGGAGCGCGCATGCGGTTTTCGCTCCATGTCTTTAGTTTATGAACGGGGCCAACTAAATAGCATAGTCTCGCGCCCCAAAATGTCGATTAAATAGGAAAATTTAATTAAAATAGGAACAGGTACTCTCAGGTCTCAGCTACGCGCGTCTAACGTGCGACATACCAAAGAAAATTTTCTAGCTACTAAAATATACCCAAAAGCGGTTAAAAGCTAGCGGCCTATGGCCGAAAACACTTTATTACAACTGGCGCCGACCGCACGGGGCATAATACGGCCCCGAATTAACAAGATCGAGGTAAAAAGTATAAACTCTAACTGACGCGTAGCGAGCTCCTCGAAGCATATGTCAAAATGTTTACGTTCGTAGCTAATTACATAGGACGTCCGGCGTTCATGCAATTGTGTTTTGATACAATTCGAACTTTCTAATTTCGATAGGCCACGTGAAAATCCCGGAGTCCAAAACGCTAGAGACTTCTGAGTGTTATAACATTCGTATAAAATTGCCTTTGACCAAGATAATTTTTGATAGCCCGGTACAATCTAAAAAAAATCCTCTTCTCGTATTATTATTCATAATTATTATGATCTAACTGAAATCTAACTTACTATCGGGCCAAAAACATAAATATCCATTATCGTCAACTTAATAAATTAATAAGTTTAAAAGTCGAATGTATTTTCTTTTATTTAAATATCATTATTTCTTTTTTTTACATTTTTCTGTTTATTTTCATTTTCAGGCCTGCACAAAGATACTTAGTGTCTCTTACAGGGTGGTATATATGTAACACTTACGTTTTTATTATTATTTTATTTTATTACTGTTTTTTATTATTATAATATTCTATTTATTATTTTAACTGTGTTATTTATTATTGTATCACACTGTATTACTACACCTGAATAAATATTTTTATATGTTTTCAAACACCAACATAACCACTTTGTAATGAAGTTAATTTCTTTTATTTTTATTTTCTCCCTAGTCCCTAATAATTTTAAAACATTGGCTTTGTTGTTGATAAATAAATAAATAAATTGCAACAAATCATTCATTTTTCACAAATTATTCCACAAACCACCATTTTCCATTCTCACATTCACACATAAAGAAAAAATATTCAAATTTGAACTAACCTTTAACTCTAATGCCCTCTAGTTCTTCTTTGTATGCCTCTACTTCAATATGAGTCATCTTAGATATCTCTGGCACTTCCACATAAAAATTTTTTCGAAATGGCAGATAAACTATGTTATTATGATCGATTTTAGCCAGATCTTTCTTCTGTTTGTTAGCTAAATTGGCTGCGGTGTCTTTCAAATCTTCTTGCTCTTCTTCTGATGAATATTCCAATCCATCTTGATTCGGTTCGATGAGCTCTCCTTTCTTGGTGCTTATTTTGGATTTGGCAACGCCAGTGACAATTACCATCGCCCCTTTTTTTGCCAATGGATCGTTTTTGTCAGCCTTATCTTCCGTTGTCACATTTAGATTATTGATACTTCTTACTTCTGCCTGTACACCTAGAGATAATGAAACATTTGAATATGTAATATGATGTAATATAAACGTAAATACCTCTCATATATTCATCAAGAGGGTCTATCTCATCTTCTTCCTTCTTAATTTCCTCAACTACTGGTATCACTTCAACGTTAACCTCAATTTTCACAGGAGGTTCAGTTTCGCCGTTTTCTTCCTTTTCTACTTTCTCATTTTTATCCTCGTCTTCAGAATCATCTTCCAAAGACCATTTCTTTACAGCTCCTTGAGGTATGGTTAAATTTGAAACTAGAGTACCTTTCAAAGCCTCTCTCTTAGTAGCTTCTTGTTCTTTTTTCTTCCTTTCTGCTCTCCAGCGCTCTATCCTCTCACGTCGTTTTTGCATTTCAAGTTCAAGTTTTTTTTGTTCTTCTTCCTAAAAATTAAGTTCAAGGTATTCATCAAAATTTTAAAACATTTTTGAATTACCTTATCCAAATTTGTTGGATCAAATGATAATCCGGAATCATCTGTCTTGTTTCGACGATCTGGAGACCGGGATCTGGACTTCTCCCTTCTTCTAGTTCTCCTTTCTTTGCTATCAGCCCTAAAATAATATAGTTGATGAATTCAGTATGAAATTGACTAGTCAAATACCTTCGGCGATCTCTATCTCTACCGACGTCCCTACCAGGTTCTCTGCCTAGGTCTCTACCAGGTTCTCTGCCTAGGTCTCTACCAAGATCTCTGCCTTCTCTTTCTCTTCTTTCCCGCGATCTACTTCTACTATTACGAGCTCTCCTCTCTCTATTCTCCCTTGATCTACTTCTTCGATACCTAGGAGGTTTTATCCTCTCTTTACTTCTTGATCTAGATCTACGCCTTTTTCTTTCCGGGGTACGGCTTCTATCTCGACTGAAAAATATGTTTTTAGGTTTCCGTCAGTATTTTCACTATTACTTAGAGCTTGTTATGATCACTTACCCTCTAACCATTTTTAGAAATGTAGTAAATTTCTTAAAATTGCAATATTTTGATGGAAATTGAAAATATTCAGTCAAATCTAAACATAACCATACATTGTAATATTACACAGCTGATAGAATAAGTCATAAAAGCGAACTAGACAACTTCTTATTATTCAATCTGTGGCGTGAAATAATTTCTACACAGAAATAGAGAAAAGTTTCTATGATTAATTCCAAATTGGTTTCCGTGGGGACGTTGCAGTATTTTTTGACTTGAAATGAGTTATAATTTTACAGCCTTAGACTTTATTTTCCATAAATAAAATGCTGATTACAAAAAGAATGATTGAATGAAGAGGTAACGGGAAATGTTGAATTGAACCCAGAAATTCGAAAGATATAATCATTAACGTGGAACAAGAAATCAATTATCACAAATCAAGTAGGGGGGTCCGTAGTTCTAGTTTTCAACCATAGATAATACCCGTTCCTTACAAAAGTTCAGATTTTATCTCCATGGTAGCTCGGATGTCAATCTCAATAAAAACTGGAACATTTTGAAAATCAACTACTAATTTAAATCTACTATTATCAAGATTTCCATATATTATTCCATATTCAGTACATCGTCTTAAGCTACTGATACTTCATACTTTTTAGACAAATTACAAATAGTGATGCTAATGCACTATAGAGCTCTAGTAATACAAGAATCTCACATCATGGGGTATGACCACGGTTGTATATACAGGTCTGGAAACTCGAGGCTGTTTCCTATGTGAGAAGTGAGTCCACTAAGCGTCATCTGTTGCGTAGTACCAAAAGGGTGGCGCATGAGTCGAGGGTTGTCTCTGGCACGTATACGACGATAGACCTATTATCCTGAGGACGCGAAACATCTCATTCATAGAATTCCATTTGACTTGTCGCAATGATGACAAAGAAAACCAACGAACCTCTTTGACGTCGAGTCATAATTACTCTTTATTGGCAACGCTGTAACTATGATTGAAAACTTGATACCACTTGTAAGGCAGCACCGCTTCGAAATAGCTACGAGAAATACGAAAGCTGTCAAATTGCGTAGTACAGAACAAAGTCCCCATTCATAAAAGGTGCGCGACGTTGTCACTTTCTGAACAAATGATGCAATGGAATGGAATAGTTCTATATTTGAAAATTTGAATATTCTATAATTCGATTGTATATTCCAGGTTACCATAAATCATGGAATATTTTTCAATTCTGTCTCCTTAGGGTAATAGGTATATGTATACGACCGTGTTTGAACGATATGGCGCCTAATCCTGACAACATACTTCGATCCATGCTCCAGCTGGTGGCTGAGTGAGGGACTACGAGTTTGGCGACATGTAAGAGATTCATTTCAAACATAGGGTTTCCAGACCTGTATATACCATAGAAATCATATATTAGATAGAGGAGTAAAGCCTGTGTTTAAGGTATATAAGCGGTGCGTGACATGTTCAAATTTCTTAGCGGTACCTACTCCTTCGTATTTTTACCCTCCCCTCACACTCTCCTCCAACCGCTTACATTGATGACTACGTGCTCTTATATAAAAGCGAGAAGAGTGGGGACCGCTAATAGAGAATAGAGAAAATTTCATTCGAACCCTGCGTGGCATTACGGCCCGTTTTACTCCTCTATCTAATATATGATCTCTATGGTATATACGACCGTGGGTATAATATTCAGCTCAAGGCTCTATGGTATCATAGAATCAGAAGTCAATTAGTCAAAGAGAATTGTCTTCTCTCTGCATTTAGTCATTTGACAACTGTCAGTGTCACCCTACCCATCCTACGATCAACAAACTATCAAGTGAATCAGGTGACTACAAATTGAGGTTGCTAATTGAAAATTTTACGTAGAAATGGCTTTACACTCGGCAATTAAGGGGAAACTTATATCAGTTATTGGAGATGAAGATACCTGTGTCGGCTTCCTTTTGGGGGGAATTGGTGAGATCAACAAAAATCGTCACCCAAACTTTCTAGTTGTGGACAAAGGTACTGCCGTAAGTGAAATCGAAGATTGCTTCAAACGTTTCCTGAAAAGAGAGGATATCGACATAATCTTGATCAGTCAGAACATCGCTGAAATGATTCGACATGTCGTCGACAGTCATCATCAATCTGTACCTTCAATTCTTGAAATTCCATCCAAGGATCATCCGTATGATGCAAGTAAAGATTCGATTTTGAGACGTGCAAGAGGTATGTTTAACCCGGAAGATATGGCGTAAGACAAATTGAAATGGTATTAATGGAGTGTTAGAAACCCGTAAATTAGGAATTAAGGTCAAATTTACCATTGTAAATACATTCCCAATATAAGATATGTGTATAGATGTTTAAAATTCAATTAAAATGCCATGTCTAAAATGTTCATTGAAGTTTTAATGCCTGTTCCCATGAAATCCTGTAGATTTAAATTACGTGAGGTAAGGTATGTTAAAATGTTACTTACTTACAAGATTGGTGAAATTCAAATGTATGTTCTTAAGTAATACTGATAGACTGTTCTTCAGAGGCTTTATTAAATACAAAAATGTAGTTTACAAAACATGTTCCCTGATATTCTCAGAAAATGAAATTATATTACACAATTATTTAATCATCAAACATCCAATAAATAAATAACGACTTAAGGTAAGTATATCACAGAACTGCAAAAACTTCCAGGATACTCAATCGGTGTGTAAATGTTGCGCTTGAGCTTCAGAATCTCGCCAATTATTTTGTATTGTTTCAATTAACCATAACCACCAAGACGATTTAGTGAAATAGTATACACCACAGAAAATAACAAACAACCAGGCAATCAAGAGGAACAAATCTGAATCCTTGGAAGGTGCGCTTGTAACTGGTCCCGCAAAATCTGCAGATGTAACAGTCGACATCTCCCGGGCCGGTATACTAGTATGTTTAGTTAAAAACTTGGAAAACAACTCCAGCGTATATTCAGAATCATTGAATTTGGCAACTGGTTTTCCATTATGGAACAACATCAAAGAAGGTAGTCCAACAATTCCGTTCTGTGTATTAAATAAATGATACATCATGGCATTGATTGCAACCATTTTTATATCAGGATATGCCCGTGGTAAAGCATTGAAATGAGGAGCAGCCATACTTGAGAAAGTGCAATATTTTGAATAAAATAACACTAAAACACATCTCGCAGGACTATCTCTTGTAGTAATATTACTATCAACAGTTAATAAAGCAATTAGTTCGGTATCATTAACAAGTTCCACTTCATGGAGTCCCAACACATGAAGACAATTAACGTACTTCTGCGTTGAGTTTTTTGTTTCTATCTCTGTAACGTTGTCTGCATGCCCATCTTCTGTTTCCGTTGAATTTCCCGCAGAAGTATCTTCATCATCTAGCAACTTAGTTGAATTAGAAATCGTCTCTTCCTCAATTGTGCCATCACAAAATATCAATTCTGTTAGAGCTACAATACATATAGTTAGTGATATTAAATACTTTTTCTTTAATTTTACTTACAGAACAAAATCAAACAAGTTAATTTTCCTATTTGCATTTTCAATAATTACGATTTGATATACTACATAACCTAATCATAATACGTTCACAGACCAGAGAGCAATACAATCTGCACAATATGGTATGATCTCTGGGTTATTGTACAGGATCGTATTTGACTATTTTGAAGCCAAAATTGGTGGCGACTTCACTTGGATAAGCTCAAGTTTGAGCGTTTGGCTGTTCTGAATTAATTCTTTCCAATAACCTGTTATTAAACAACTTTGAAAGATAACCTCAGACGGAAGTACCAACAATTTGTATTCAATTGAGAATTCAGTAATCAACAACAATTTGCTGAATAGTAGAAAGTAAGCATAATATTTTGATGGTCAACTGATTTAATTATGTATCTATTTCAAGTGAAGTATTCGAAATTCATCACAAGCAGAACTGAATTGATCAGTAAGATTTTTCGATGAAAAAATTGCGCCCAATGTTGTATCTACATAATCCGTCTAATATTAAGCCAAGTTTCTTGGAATCTTAAAGGAATTGAAACACTCAAATTTGTCTTAATGTGCGTTTATTTCTCTTAATGTACAATATAAATTGCCAGCATGCGTACGCTTTTCTTATTTATGTATAGAGACAAAAAATTATCGTTGAATCTTCAACGGTGATGGCATGGGTTGATTTTTCAAGCCAGCAATGATATTTTGTGCCGTTATCTCCGCCATTTTCATCCTGGTGTCAAACGCTGCACTTCCGATATGTGGTAGAATTACGCAATTGTCCAATTTGAACAGAGGATGATCCATTGGTAGAGGTTCTGGACTCATTACATCCAATCCAGCTGCCCAAATCCTCTTATCTCTTAAAGCTGTCACCAATGCATCTTGATCTACAATGTCTCCTCTTGCAGTATTGATGAGCACAGCGGAAGGCTTCATGGCGTTGAACGCATCTGCGTTGAACATTCCTCTAGTCCGATCGGTTGATGCAATGCATATTATCACAAAATCGCTTTCTTTAAGTAGCGTTTGAAAATCTACTTGAAACATTCCCGTTTGGAATCTCTCAGATCTATTATAGTATATAATTTTGCATACACCAAATGGTACCACTCTTTTGGCAACCGCCTGACCTATACTGCCGAATCCTACAATCCCAACTGTAGAATTTACCAACGAAGGACCACACATATAAAACGGCGCCCACGCATTCCATTTACCAGTTTTAGCAGACTCGTTGGCTTCTATCAATCTTCTACTAGTAGCTAACAATAGAGCAAGTGTTAATTCTGCAGTTGCATCTGTTAGAATTCCTGGAGTATATCCAACTTTGATATTCATATCTCTAATTGCCGTCAAATCAAGATGATCGTAACCTACCGACATCGTAGAAATAACTTTCAAATTTTTGGCGTGATCCAGAATGTCACTGTTTATCTTATCTGTTAAGAAACAAAACAAAGCGTCTTTATCTATAATTTGTTTCTTTAGTTCCTCATGTGATACTGGCTCCGACCCTGACCATATCGATACATCACAGCTGTCAAAAATAAATAATATGGTTAGGAAGTCATCTTCTAAATATACTTAAATATTACGATTATAATATTTTCTACTACTTACTGTTCCCGTAATAAATCAATAGCTTGTTCATTAATGGATCTTGTAATATACACTTTTGGTTTTGACATACTTGAATAAAAATTAGGTTGTTGGAATGTAGTGTTAAACTTCTTTACTCCATTGACTAAACATAGATTATCTAACTTGATAAGTAGTGATATGGTTCTGATCATCATTTTAGACGATGCTGCTTTTCTTTGGTCATTCAGTGGTTAAATATTGCTTAATTATTCTTCTTCCGGAAGAGACAAGCTCTAACATTTTCAGTAAATCAAATGTCATAATACTCGTGTACTCATAATGACAGTTTGAATTTGATTTTTGACAAACTAGATAGACTGTCTAGCTTATATAAATCAGTGGAGCAAAGTGCAACGATTTCATTTGTTATTACATTAATCTACACGCAGGTCTTACTAAAATATAAAGCTATTTCTGTCATTTTTCATGTTCATTTCGAACTTAGGACTCAGAGGCGTAGGGGAAGTGAGGGAACAGTGTTCCAGCAGAGCCATTGAATTTTTGTCATCTTAATAATCTCTGGGAACATGTTTCTTTATTTTACTATTATTAAAACTGGAAATATGCTACGTTTTACTGAAAATACTTGTTCTTCCGTTCGCTGACGTATCCAGTTGCCTTGTCAGGAAAAATCATTGTTTTTTAGGACCTACCTCTCAAAAATTCCTTCGAATTATCTATACTAATGTATGTGATTCAAATTTATTGTCATAAATATAATTATTTATTATAAAATATTATAAAAAATGCACTTAATATAGATAAGTACTTTTATTTTTTATTATAAACATGAAAATAAAATATTAATAATTCTCAGTAACTAATATAAATTTTTTATGATTAATTTGTCTCGCGTCAAATGAATACGAAAAATTACAACTAAAATCAGGTATATTTGTTACATTATGGTCAGACGAAATCGAAATATTTTGAGTTTTACCTCCAAATTATTCCATTGAATGAAACAGTTCGATGATGAACTTTTCGTTTGATATGAGAAGAAATAAAGCAAAAAAATTACATTTAACATTTACTATTTTTAAAATTTATAACAACAGTAAAATATACAAGATAATGTAATTAAAGTGAATTTTTAATACTGTCTGAAAACATACAATTTATGTGATTATCATTAATTTGTCAAAATTTATTTAAATTCATAATTCAGAATTCTTAATGTAGGTAATAATAAAGCGGTTTGCTTCACGCCTAAATTCGTCATAATTTATTAAAAAGCATATTTTGACAAAATAGGTTCAGTGAAAAATTTTTTTACTGTTAATTTATCAAAATAAAACTTGATAATGTCGTTAATTTCAATTGAAACTATTTGTTGTATAAGTTCCTATATCCAGTTTATTCTCAGCTTTGACAAGAAAAATCATTGTTTTTTTATGAATTTTATTTCCTTTGAATTATGTAAACTAATGTATGTGATTCAAATTTATTGCCATAAATATAATTATTCATTATGAAATATTATAAAATATGCACTTAATATTGATAAACACTTTTATTTCTTATTATAAACATGGAAATAAAATATTAATATGTAACTAATACAAATTTTTATGATTAATTTGTCTCGCGTCAAATGAATACGAAAAATTACAACTAAAACTAAAAATAAAACAAAAAAATTACCTTTAACATTTATTATTTTTAAGAGTTATAACAGTAAAATATACAAGATAATGTAATTAAAGTGAACCTCTAATACTATGCATGTTTGTCATTAACCTTTCAAAATTTATTTATATTCAATAGTTTAGAATTCTTAATGTAAGATTTGCTTCACGCCTAAATTTGTGATAATATATTAAAAAGCTTATTTTGACAAAATATATTCAGTGAAACATTTTTTTATTGTTAATTTATCAAAATAAAACTTAATTAAATGATGTTAATTTCAACTGAAACTATTTATTGTATAAGTTCCTATATCCAGTTTATTCTTTGACTTGACAAGAAAATTATTTGTTTTTTGACCTACCTCTCAAAAATTCCGTTGAATTATGTATACTGATGTAAAATATAAAACAAAAGAATTACCTTTAACATTTATTATTTTAAAAAGTTATAACAACAGTAAAATATACAAGATAATATAATTAAAGTGAACCTCTAATACTGTGTAAAAAAATACAATTTATGCATGTTTCTCATTAATTTATTTACATTCAATAATTCAGAATTATTAATGTAAGGTTTTGCTTCAAACCTAAATTCGTCATAATTTATTAAAAAGCATATTTTGACAAAATATGAAACATTTTTTTATTGTTAATTTATCAAAATAAAACTTAATTAAATGATGTTAATTTCAACTGAAACTATTTATTGTATAAGTTCCTATATCCAGTTTATTCTTTGACTTGACAAGAAAATTATTTGTTTTTTGACCTACCTCTCAAAAATTCCGTTGAATTATGTATACTGATGTAAAATATAAAACAAAAGAATTACCTTTAACATTTATTATTTTAAAAAGTTATAACAACAGTAAAATATACAAGATAATATAATTAAAGTGAACCTCTAATACTGTGTAAAAAAATACAATTTATGCATGTTTCTCATTAATTTATTTACATTCAATAATTCAGAATTATTAATGTAAGGTTTGCTTCAAACCTAAATTCGTCATAATTTATTAAAAAGCATATTTTGACAAAATATGAAACATTTTTTTATTGTTAATTTATCAAAATAAAACTTAATTAAATGATGTTAATTTCAACTGAAACTATTTATTGTATAAGTTCCTATATCCAGTTTATTCTTTGACTTGACAAGAAAATTATTTGTTTTTTGACCTACCTCTCAAAAATTCCGTTGAATTATGTATACTGATGTAAAATATAAAACAAAAGAATTACCTTTAACATTTATTATTTTAAAAAGTTATAACAACAGTAAAATATACAAGATAATATAATTAAAGTGAACCTCTAATACTGTGTAAAAAAATACAATTTATGCATGTTTCTCATTAATTTATTTACATTCAATAATTCAGAATTATTAATGTAAGGTTTGCTTCAAACCTAAATTCGTCATAATTTATTAAAAAGCATATTTTGACAAAATATGAAACATTTTTTTACTGTTAATTTATCAAAATAAAACTTGATAATGTCGTTAATTTCAATTGAAACTAGTTGTTGTATAAGTTCCTATATCCAGTTTATTCTCAGCTTTGACAAGAAAAATCATTGTTTTTTTATGAATTTTATTTCCTTTGAATTATGTAAACTAATGTATGTGATTCAAATTTATTGCCATAAATATAATTATTCATTATGAAATATTATAAAATATGCACTTAATATTGATAAACACTTTTATTTCTTATTATAAACATGGAAATAAAATATTAATATGTAACTAATACAAATTTTTATGATTAATTTGTCTCGCGTCAAATGAATACGAAAAATTACAACTAAAACTAAAAATAAAACAAAAAAATTACCTTTAACATTTATTATTTTTAAGAGTTATAACAGTAAAATATACAAGATAATGTAATTAAAGTGAACCTCTAATACTATGCATGTTTGTCATTAACCTTTCAAAATTTATTTATATTCAATAGTTTAGAATTCTTAATGTAAGGTTTGCTTCACGCCTAAATTTGTGATAATATATTAAAAAGCTTATTTTGACAAAATATATTCAGTGAAACATTTTTTTATTGTTAATTTATCAAAATAAAACTTAATTAAATGATGTTAATTTCAACTGAAACTATTTATTGTATAAGTTCCTATATCCAGTTTATTCTTTGACTTGTCAAGAAAATTATTTGTTTTTTGACCTACCTCTCAAAAATTCCGTTGAATTATGTATACTGATGTAAAATATAAAACAAAAGAATTACCTTTAACATTTATTATTTTAAAAAGTTATAACAACAGTAAAATATACAAGATAATATAATTAAAGTGAACCTCTAATACTGTGTAAAAAAATACAATTTATGCATGTTTCTCATTAATTTATTTACATTCAATAATTCAGAATTATTAATGTAAGGTTTGCTTCAAACCTAAATTCGTCATAATTTATTAAAAAGCATATTTTGACAAAATATGAAACATTTTTTTATTGTTAATTTATCAAAATAAAACTTAATTAAATGATGTTAATTTCAACTGAAACTATTTATTGTATAAGTTCCTATATCCAGTTTATTCTTTGACTTGACAAGAAAATTATTTGTTTTTTGACCTACCTCTCAAAAATTCCGTTGAATTATGTATACTGATGTAAAATATAAAACAAAAGAATTACCTTTAACATTTATTATTTTAAAAAGTTATAACAACAGTAAAATATACAAGATAATATAATTAAAGTGAACCTCTAATACTGTGTAAAAAAATACAATTTATGCATGTTTCTCATTAATTTATTTACATTCAATAATTCAGAATTATTAATGTAAGGTTTGCTTCAAACCTAAATTCGTCATAATTTATTAAAAAGCATATTTTGACAAAATATGAAACATTTTTTTACTGTTAATTTATCAAAATAAAACTTGATAATGTCGTTAATTTCAATTGAAACTATTTGTTGTATAAGTTCCTATATCCAGTTTATTCTCAGCTTTGACAAGAAAAATCATTGTTTTTTTATGAATTTTATTTCCTTTGAATTATGTAAACTAATGTATGTGATTCAAATTTATTGCCATAAATATAATTATTCATTATGAAATATTATAAAATATGCACTTAATATTGATAAACACTTTTATTTCTTATTATAAACATGGAAATAAAATATTAATATGTAACTAATACAAATTTTTATGATTAATTTGTCTCGCGTCAAATGAATACGAAAAATTACAACTAAAACTAAAAATAAAACAAAAAAATTACCTTTAACATTTATTATTTTTAAGAGTTATAACAGTAAAATATACAAGATAATGTAATTAAAGTGAACCTCTAATACTATGCATGTTTGTCATTAACCTTTCAAAATTTATTTATATTCAATAGTTTAGAATTCTTAATGTAAGGTTTGCTTCACGCCTAAATTTGTGATAATATATTAAAAAGCTTATTTTGACAAAATATATTCAGTGAAACATTTTTTTATTGTTAATTTATCAAAATAAAACTTAATTAAATGATGTTAATTTCAACTGAAACTATTTATTGTATAAGTTCCTATATCCAGTTTATTCTTTGACTTGTCAAGAAAATTATTTGTTTTTTGACCTACCTCTCAAAAATTCCGTTGAATTATGTATACTGATGTAAAATATAAAACAAAAGAATTACCTTTAACATTTATTATTTTAAAAAGTTATAACAACAGTAAAATATACAAGATAATATAATTAAAGTGAACCTCTAATACTGTGTAAAAAAATACAATTTATGCATGTTTCTCATTAATTTATTTACATTCAATAATTCAGAATTATTAATGTAAGGTTTGCTTCAAACCTAAATTCGTCATAATTTATTAAAAAGCATATTTTGACAAAATATGAAACATTTTTTTATTGTTAATTTATCAAAATAAAACTTAATAAATTGATAATGTCGTTCATTTCAACTGCAATTATTTGATTTTGCAAAAAAATACAATAGTGGAATAAATAATGAATACTTTCGGTTTAAAATAAGGCACATTCCAATCAAACATTTTCGATTATTTTATGTTTCGCTAAAGCGACGGCGGCTTGGAAAGTATTCTTCATCAACATGGCCACAGTCATAGGACCCACTCCTCCGGGAACAGGTGTTATATGACCAGCAATTTTACTAACACCTTCGAAATCTACATCCCCTACCAATTTAGTTTTACCATCAGGAGTAGTCAGTCTAGTGATACCGACATCTATAACACAAGCTCCTGTTTTCACCATATCGGCCGTTATCAGGTTTGGCACTCCTGAAATAAATTATCCACATCACAAACAGTCTCACAGACTGGCATCTCAAATACCGAACGACAGTTTTTTATTCTTACATAATTAAGACGGAGAGAGCGTAAATTTACTGAAAAAAAATTCAAAGTCGTACCTTGAGCCGTATTTCGCGTTATTGAGGAAAGGGGTCCGTCGAAACCCTCGACGCTATCCGCTCTGTTTTACGCGTCGTTTGGAGTGCTAACTACCTGGCCGATTGTAGAGAGAAATATAACAACACGTTCATTGCCGGTCGCATCTGCTGTTGCGGCACCCGACAAAGGGCTAGCTAACATTGGCAAAGAGTGATTCGATGTCGAAGCTGACGAGCAAATCGCCTGGGCCAACTTTTAGCTGCAACCTATGTCAAAACCCATTGTTTTCGAGTAATATGAGCCTCATTAAAATCTTTTTTGGTCCAAAATAACTATTTTTCCTTAAATCACATTTGAACTATCAAAAACAACTATTCACAGCAGCAGTCCTTAGTATTTCTAGTGGATCTAGTATCCTCAGTTGTGAACTATTTTAGGTGTTTATAGACCATTTTGTTATACCATCTTAAGAGTATGTAAATGAACTCACCAGTAGCGCTGATGATGATGTCGGCACGTTTAGCGAAGAATTCCAAATCTTCTTTCGGCGTATTCCGATGACAAAGCGTTACTGTCGCTTCGAAACCAGGAAGTTGATTTCTCGCATCCGAATGTAGAATCAAGGCCATTGGTAATCCAACATTTTTCGATCTCCCGCATACCACAATGTTCTTCCCAAACGTTTTTATGTGAGATCTGAAAACATTTGGTAAAACAAACAGTTACAGATTTGGCCATGCTAGCTTGTTAAGTTTTTTGATCGATTCGATTGTGATATCCTCGAAAACAACCAAAACCAAGACTCACCTCCTAATAATTTCTATCACTCCCAAAGCAGTACATGGCACGAACGTTTCGTTATTGACGCATAACCTTCCAATGTTCATTATGTGAAATCCGTCAACGTCTTTACGGGGATCCACCGCGTTACAAACGTTTCGTTCGGAAACATGTTCAGGTAATGGTAACTGTACCAAAATGCCATCCACTTCGGGATCTTCGTTTAATTCAACTATTTTGCGTAAAATTTCTTCTTCGGTTGATGTGCCTTTGAGTAGTTCGGTTTTGCTCTTGATTCCTGTGGAGATTACAAAAATGTTTCCGCGAATAATTACAGTTTAGTGCAGTCAAATGTGTATTGGAACCGTAAATCCTTGGGAAATGGATCGATTTTGATGGGACAAAGTGCATTCTCTTCAGAATATGCTCATTTTTGATCGAATAAAGACTATTTTTTGTTATAAACAATTTATTTATCGACAAAATAGATGAATTCGACCAAAACTCCGACTTCAAGGTTGTTTTCGGAAAATTTTGCCATTCAGAGTTCGATTTTATCGTCAATATCGTCGAATGTATACCCACAAATTTGCTAATTTGTTATAAACAAATTATATTTAATATTAAATATACGAATTTGACCAAAATGTGGAGTTTATAGTCCTTGTCGGAGTACGATTTTTTTGTTATTATGGTCTTTAAATGCATTCTCGTGGAAATTTTCAAAAGCCAATTAGAAAACACAATAACAATTTTGATGTTTTATTATGACAAAGTATTAATAAATATATATAAAATCAAACATATTCATTTTTTGAGGAAGTATGGGAGAGTTGTTATGGGAGAGGAAACAATTATTTAAAATTAGTGGCATGCCATTTTTTCATTATATTAACACTTAATACATTTCATCAATTTTATCAGAAAAATCAAGGTCTGAGTGTGCATATAAAAACGAATCACATTTCTGTTATTTATTTGTTAATAAATAATTTGTTTAAAACAATTCAATTTATCTATGCATTTAAAGATCGTAATAGCAATAAAATCGTACTCAAAATTATCCGACAACGACTATAAACTCGACATTTTGGTCATATTCGTATATTTAATAATAAATTTAATTTAATCTTATATAATATGTTCCAAAATAGTTGCGGTAAATGAAATTGGGGATTCTGGACCATTTTAGACAAGTTAAAATGCGTTTTTTCACTTTTCTCCAAAATTGTTCAATTTAAAAATATGTTCTTTGGTAATAATAGTATTTAAAAATTGACATATTGCGGTTTTCAATTCTTTGTAGGAAAGGGGAGACTTTTACATCTATTACCAGGACTTTTACATTATTGAAAATTTCGCTTAAAAAAAATATTTCCGGTAAGCCCAATCAATATCAGACCTTTTTTATCTCTACACAAATTTTGATCTTTACCATAATTTTGCAGTAACTACCTGTCAAGCACCTATTATTTTTGTTAAAAGACAGTAACAGCCGTTTACAAATTATTCGTTTTTAATTCAGTCACAACAAACCTAACAACAGCGCAAGTTTCTGGAAAATTTTTAATTCCAAGAAATGAGTGGAGTATTCTTTGCTATGTCTCCTAAAATAGAAGTCAATAGGGTTCAGGTCAGGGATCTAGGGGGTCATTGAATGGGAGCCTTCATTGGGTAAAATGAGCAAGAGCTTCGTCTGAGACCTCTGGTAATTGGGTTTCTAAAAACCTGAGGTATTCTAAGCCATTAAGTCGCGCAGGCAAAAAACAGGTCCGATTAAATATAGCTTGATAGGTCTCACCCACACATCAATTTTAAAATTATGCTGTATGCCATAAATTAAATGCATTTCGGTATATTCCGGGTTTGAAAACATTTGACTTGCTATAATTAGCGCGAATATTTTCCTCAGATCAATTATGAAAGAATTAAATCGTCTTGACGCTATTTTTCTGGAATAACTTTAACAATAGTTATCATTTCTATGCAGTATTATTCTACCTTAGTCAGTCACGATATGTTTTATGGCCGATATATTGATAAAACTATCAGCATTGATAAGTAAGTTTAGTGTTCACTCACGCCAATACTGAGCATTAAAACCGAATTTGTCATTTTACCCACTTGATGACAAAAATTTCCAAACACTTTCAGTATAAAAATTTGCGCATAAATGCTGGCCCTATTTCATCAGTTTTAGAGCAATATTTACAGGATACAAGTGATATAGCCACAACATTGTCATGACTTGTTTCAACTTAGCACAATAAATTCTATAAGTACCTACCAACGTTTTCGGCTGCGATCATTTTGTTACTGACGTACTTTTGACTTGCCGGATCTTCGCCCACCAAAATAGCAACCAAACTAGGTTTCCTTTTACCATGACCTAGATTTATCCATTCGTCGATTTCAGCTCTAAGTTCCTTCTGGATCTGTAACGCGATTTTCTTGCCATCCAGAATTTCTGCAGATTTTCTGAAATTTCAAACAATTCAATTAGTTTAATCAATAATTCGTGAAATTCTCAGATGTTAAATGCACACAAAAAAGTTAGTTGTTATTTGCAAATTGCTAAAGTGAATATGTTGGGTAAAATATGTAGAAATATTAAAACCTCGATTACAAATTTTATAAATAATAATTTCTCTAGCAAAATATGTAACTTAATTTATTAAATAATATTTAAATACACGGTTTATTAAAATAATCCAGATTCTCAAAAAAAAGTACAGTATATTTTTGACTCATTTCCTATTTTTAATTGTATATGGAAAATAGAAAATTAAACTAAAATAAAATTAATTTGATTATTTTTACGTACGTCCACCTCATGCTGATTGCTGTGCGAACTGGATGATAATTTTAATTCAATAATTGTTTATGCATAAAGCGGCATTTTATATCCTCAATTTAACAAATTGATTTCGTAATTACGGAATCAGAAACCCGTCAGAGATATATTTTTTTTGATAATACGAATGTACATAATTCGTCATCACTTACTTAATTAACTATAGTTCTTTCATCATGTAACTAAACTTAATGTGGAAATTTTTCAATAACAAGTTGTATTAAATATAGCTAGTTTATCAAATATTAAATTCAAAACAATAACATTACGTCAGATCGATTATTGAACAATCGTTGGAAAATCGTCTAATTAATAAATTTCAAATAATTGTACTTTCAGCAAATCTAGGATTAAGCCGAATCTTCCGATATTTGATGCACCCCAAAGCAATATAATCCACAGTTCACACTGTGGATCCTCTATAACATTATAATCAGAATCAGTATTTTTAGTTATTGTTGATTGTTTCTTTTTATGGTGTAAAATTGGCAATTCAAAATACATCAGACGTTGTGGAGACAAGATAAGTTATTTTCCCGTTATAATGAAAGAAACATATTATTCTTCTGGTCGGCTCAAGATATAAATGTGTTTGTTTATAACTTATTCGCAAGTATGTTAAAAATTCACCGACAATAATATTTCAAGTCATTCGTTCAGTAGAAACGTTGATTTTAACACAATTTTACAACCACAACAACGACATCTTGATTGCATTCATAGCGTCAATTGCAATAGCGCTTAATTTGTCTCAAAACAAGACAATCGTCATTAATCTTAGAAAATGGTGATAATTTCGAAGTGTACCCCTCAACTATAAACAAAAGCGGCACTTATGCGAAAGAAATTATTGAATTAATTAGATAAATTTACTTATTCCTAGGAATCCGCCCATTGAAATTAGGTAATTTATAACTATTAGTTAATGATTTGGATTCATTTGCTGCTGTCGCCAGAGTCGTAGTAGCTATAATACTAGTACTCCTGCCATGTAAAGTACATTATTAGTATTATTATTACATAACCTTATTTTAGCACATATTCACATTGTTTTATAAATAATTCATGTCCATGCAAAGCGTATGATATTCAGAATAATCCTCGCTAATAATTTAGAATACCTATAAGAGTTGTCAAAAAATAAGGAAGTTGGTAGGTATTCTCGTACCTGACATATGAAGAGAAAATATTAATATTTCGTTTCGAGTTATAATCCAAGTATTTTACAACACTCAAAAGGAACTTCATGATTGAATATGGCAAATAAATATCCCGTGGTTGAATACTTATCAGTTAAAGGTATAATATGCGACTGGTACATATTACAACAATACAGGTGAACGAGGATATGGAAACATTTCAATTTGAGGTTATGAAAAAGTTTATAGCGGAATGTATGAATCATAAAAAGCAAGATTAACTAATTGTTATTGCAATCTACCTATTGAATGTATAATACGAATTCAGAGAAAATATAAAATTAATAAATATTGATCTTATAATTGAGTCTAAGCTTTGCTGGGGGCTCGACTCACGAAGCGTAAATACATTTAACCTTACGCATTACGCAAATTTCAAAACATTGATAAGAAAGAATTAATCGGACGTCATTAATATTGTTTATTGAATATAGCTCACCCAGCTTGTTGTTCTCCCATGGCAACACGAATTAATCTTGAATTGCAAATCGTCAACGTTTTTAAATACTACGGAAGGGAAACGCAGATATGAAAATGTAATTCTAATCTAAACACGGACCACGTTGGTAAGTTACAGGTATCGCGATTGCTTCAACATAAATTAGGTGAAAAAGTCAAACACACTATCTACCTTTCATTTTATCAAATTTCCTCAGGTATCAGATCAGGTAAATGCAGTGAAATGTAGTAAAGTAACTGTAGTTTTAGTAGCATTAGGCATGTAATAATATCTTATCATTTATCTAGACAACAAACTGTTTACTCGAGAGCAATGCAAGTTGCATACTAATTGGTGATTATAACAATCAGATGATCCGATTTCGAAATATTTGTGATAAAATGATGCCATTAGTTCTAATGTAATCAAGAAATACTTAAAAAGACTATTTTCTTTCGTAATTTCATGTTTTGTTTATTCTATTCTGTTCGAGTTTCGAGACTTGTATTATGTAGGCAACATCTAATACAGCAACGAGTAGCATGTGTTTCTGTAAAATCTCAACACCCATTATAAAATAATAATTCTGATGGATCGCCAGAGGTGTCGCATACTTGCATAAACTAGGTCATTTGGTATAAGACTATGGCAGCGACTCTCAAACTGTGAGGTGCGCCCTCGTGAGGGAACACCGAAGCTGAATAATTTTTTGTTTGTTTTTTATAACTGTAATTAAAATAAAACATT
Organism: Endomychus coccineus; assembly: GCA_958510875.1. NCBI lineage: Eukaryota > Metazoa > Arthropoda > Insecta > Coleoptera > Endomychidae > Endomychus > Endomychus coccineus. The sequence continues at coordinate 136,898,477 of OY294070.1, forward strand.
TCGAAAGCACATATCTGATTATTATTTCCTTCTCAGTACAAAGCCTGTCAAGGTTTTGTATAATATTTGAAATACGTTTAGACTTTGAAGCAGCGAGAACAGATAAACCAATTGCGCATAGGAAAGAAGTAGGAAAAGGTAACGGAAGAGAAAAGCTATAGAAGACTTTAGAGCAAAAATTTGTTGAAGACAATGCTTTATCTGCGATCCATCAGTTGTTATTCTTGCAGATGGACCGGTGGGTGTGCTTCCAAAACGTGCCCAATTTAATATCTTCATCTGCAAACACATTGATGGAGAATTTTCACAGAAATTTTCTTTTAATTTGTTACTCCATACCTGTATTTTCTTACAAAAAGCATTGGCCCGTTCAAATAAATCAAATATAGTACTTGCATTATTTCCCTGAAGATGAAGATTAATTTGAGTATGTATACTAAGTAGAGAGCTGCATTAGAAATAATTTGTTGTGGAATTCTTCGGAATGCTTAAAACCTCCTCGTTCAAAAATGTCGATCTTTAATATCAGTTTATTATTATATTGATTTCGAAAGCATATTTAGTCCAAGGTTTTCATGCTAAAGTTTGGCGATGAATCATGCAATGTGTCCAGACTAGTCCTGGAGGTTCCTTTCTCCTCAAGTGCTTGTAAACTGCTATATCTACCAGACATGGATGATGGTTTGAGCTCCATCGATGCAAATTTCAACCTTCTGCTTGTTTGCGTTGACATTGACAATAGCATAATTTGTGATTATGAGATCTTCTCTTTCTTGTATAGGCTTCCAAAATAGCAAGTCTTCAACAATTGCAGTTCCCTGCAGCCTGCTGCTCCATCAAGTAGTACGGCAAATAATTTTATAACCAACTAAGTTGCAAGCCGTTGCTGTATATCCACAGATTCATCGTTAATTCTTCGGCAAATTGAAACGTTTATTAGAGGAATATTCTTGAGTTGTTTAGCATAGTTTTTACCAAACATTATGACTACCGTGTCTATGGAGTTTCCTGTTCATAAAAAGTTTCTAAATATTATAAAAATGGCTGGACATAATCTCCTGGGCTTTATTTCAACGTTAAACCGTGCCCCCTTCACTTTTGTGTTATTTTATTGCCGTTTTTTGCTAAAAAATCGGATACATCTTTTTCAAAGAGGCTTGTCTGTAATAACTGGGTTAGATTTGATCCAAAATCATTCGGAACTATAAACAAATTCTTTTTGGAACATTGAAAGACCTTTACTCAAACGTGAAACCGCGCCCCAATTAACTTTTGTGCTATTTATGTGCTGTTTTTCTCCTAAAAATTGTAATAAGCCACTCAAACTCAGCCTCATCTTTTTTTCTGGATTCGATTTGATTGAAAATTGATCAAAATGATTAACACATGATTGCTATAACATTATAAAGGCCTTTGCTTGAACGTTAATCCGTGCCCCACTTGATATTTGTAGTTTTTGATTGCCTTTTTTTTACATAAATCGTAAAAAGTTATGCAAACTCGGTTGCATCGTATTTACTGAATTTGATTTGATGGAAAACCGCCCAAAATGTCTCACAAATGTTCACTAAAACTTCTTACGATCTTTACTCAAATTCCAAACATGCCTTACTTCACGTTTGATCAATTTAATAGCTCTTTCATCTCAAAAATTGGATAAAATCGAGCGCGTGTTTGAACATTCAAGTAAAGGTCCTAAGAAGTTTTAGCGAACATTTGTGAGTCATTTTGAGCGGTTTTCCATTAAATCAAATCCAGTAAATACGATGCAACCGAGTTTGAGTAACTCTTTACGATTTTTAGGAAAAAAGGCAAATAAAAAGCAGAAAAGTGATGTGGAGCGCGGCTTAACGTTTATAAAAAAAACCTTATAATATTATAGCAAACATTTTCTAATTATTTTGAATAATTTTAGATCAAATTAAACTCAGTAAATATACAATGCAACTAAGTTTGAGTGAATTTTTGCGATTTTCAGGTAAAAAAGGCAATCAAAAAGCACAAAAGTGAAGTGGGGCACGGTTTCACATTCAAGCAAAGGCCTTATAAGGTAATAGCACAATCATGTGCTAATCATTTCGTTCAATTTTGAATCAAATCGAACCCAGGAAAAAGATGAGACCGAGCTTGAGTCAATTATTACAATTTTTAGAGGAAAAACAGCAATAAATAGTAGCACAAAAATCATTTGGGGCGCGGTTTCACGTTTGAGTAAAGGTCTTCCAATATTGTAGGAAGCATTTGTGTATAGTTCCGAATGATTTTGGATCAAATCCCACTTAGTAATTGCAGACAAGGACAAGCCGCGTTAAAAAGTGAAGTGGGGCACGGTTTAACTTTGAAATAAATGCCCGGGAGGTTATATTCAGCCATTTTTATAATATTTAGAAATTCTATCTTTCGACCCAAATAAGGACCACCCTACTTCTTGCATGTAGCTATTTTATGAATCACTATGTACTAAAGCTTTGTCATTTACTTTGTTGGAATTTAATTTATGTTTTCCGAAAGAATTCACGAGGCTTATCGACATATTCTTTGTGCAGAGTTTCTGGACGTCTTCAAATTTTTGTTATAGAGGCAACACGAAATACAAAACTTTGAGAGCCGCTGGGCTATGCACAATGTACTTCGGCTATTATTACCTTACCTGCTTTAGGCTATGGAATGCAGAAACTATTTGCTAAGGGCCAGTTGAGATCTGGATTTAACGAATTCGTCACAAGTTGATTAGTTTGTTTTGTTAAGAAAAAAGTATTTGGAATAGCAGCTGGTTAGAATTCATGGAAATAATACATTTGAAGACATTTTGCCAAAAACAAATTATTATCATGAAATTGTTGAAGAAAAATTGACAAGACAATTATAGATTGGGGGTTTGGATAATTTGGACTATTTCGAAAAGGTAAGACTTTAAAATGTAAGTGATGCAAAATAAATATACCTATAGAACACTATAAATAACATATAATCACCCTTGTCCACTAAAAATAGTTCTTCATCAGAGTTAACGCTGATTTTTCACCATTATTTTTCTTTATATGAGTGAAATGTTCTTAATAAGTTATAACTATAGTTGAAATGCTTCTTTTAGTTTGACCTACATAGCATTTTGAACACGACTCACAGTCGATTTTGTAAATGGATATATCGAAATCGGAAACTTTATCAAAGTTGTTGCCTAAACGGTTTTTTAGCTTGTTCTTACACCTATAAGCTGGTTGTATTGTAAAATTTGAAAACAAATTATGGAATTTATTAATTACTGAAGGATGATAAGTGACACTTTTAAATTTTTTGAAGGTAATGGTACTAATTTGGTTACTTGGTTCCGTTCCAAGTTCCTTTTCTGTTTAGAAATTAAATTATTGATCAAAGATTTGTCGTAATCATTGTCCAATAATATTTGCTGAAGTTCATCAACTTCGTTGTTATAATTTAGCTGGCTCAAAGGAACGTTCAATAATATGATCAAGACTATTAAATGACTTATAGCTGAACCAGTCGGAGTATACATATTTGTTTGAGTGGGTTTTCTGTAAATGTCGAAATCCAAGAGATAACCATCTTTTATAATGTTAATATCAAGGAAAGGAAGCTGAATGCTGATTATCTGTTTCTATTTCGACAGTCAATTTCGGTGAATCTTATTAGCGAATATATCGTCAACATATCTATACCAAACTCTGTTGGATTCAGACACATGCAGAAAACCCATTCAAACAAATAGATTTACACCGGCGTATTCTGCCCGTTTTCTGTAGGTAACCAAGTTGTGATTCATTTGATATTTCAAAATGTTATAGTAGTTACTCCTGCTCGGAATGAATGTAAAGTCAGATCTTTTAAAGAACATTATGAGTTCAAAATCATTAATATAGATTATCTCCCTGCCAATGTTGTCAATAATATTCTGAATATATCTTGCTCGACACTGTACAAAAAAGTTATTTCTGAGAACGGTTTGCTTAGAAATACTCTGAATGTCAGAATTATTGAAGTATTCACACCCAGGACAAGAAGAATTTAATTTTCGCTATATTTTCATTCTGTACTTCATCTTTCGAGATGATTATAATATACCAACCAACACAGAATGGTTGAAAAATTGTTAAATTTCGTTATATACTGATAGTCGAGGAAATAAAGCATTGAACCTGGGAAAGTTGGCGCAGTTGGATGGATTGAGATGCGGTTTTCTGCATTCGACTCAGAAAGTGATTTAGGAACTTTGTCCGGTATTTTTGTTTTGCGGAAAAAATTTGTTGCATTTCTACAGCCAAAAATGCATTTTTCAAAGATGCACTTTTTGAGGTAAATAAAAAAATGGGCTCGAATTGGTTTCTTGGGGGTTTTTGGGGTCGCTGAACACGAATATGAAATTTGAAAAATTCCCTGAGGTCCCCTTGGACCTCCCGGGGGTATACTAGCGTCCTGACGTCCTGGATATCGACGAAATTGATGGAAAAATTATTTTTAATGTTTGTCAACTGTTCGAAAGGTGATATGAAGGTTGCTAGTGATGAAAACGACATGAAAAAACTCTTCTGCAATACCTGGTGTACCCTGCGTCCGGGTAACGACTTCATCTTCTAGGAATTTGCTAATTTTTCTTCATAAAAGGTAACAAATTCTAGCTCTCGGGGGTTTTTGAGGTCGCCGATCATGACTGTGACACTCACAATGTTCTGCAAATTACCTGGGGGTATTTCCGGGACACTCGAGCCCTGTGTATCCACGTCATCTTCTAGGAATTTCTCGTTTTTTTAAAATTAAATGTAATAAATTCTAGCTCTCGGGGGTCCCTGATCACGACTGTGACACTCACAATGTGTAATTGTAATTCAACTACTTGTTTAACTATTCTCATATGTTCATTGACCAAAAATAGTCTTCACCCGATCATTTCTTATGAATTTTTATGTAATTTCATAAATACGTTAATTAAATTGTTAATTTATTGTTTATAAGCAATACAAAATTTTTGCGCAACTTTAGACGAGGTAGACTTTGTTCCTGATAAAATTCCGAAAAGGAGATGCACTTTGTTCCATCAAAATCGGTCCATTTCCCAAGGATTTCGAGATTTGGCCTATTTTTATACCCATTTGACTGCACTATGTGAGTCGTGTTCAAAATGCTATGTAGGTCAAACTAGAAGGAACATTCTAACTCGTTATAAGGAACATTTTGCACATATAAAGAAAAGTAATGGTGAGAAATCAGCGGGAGCCGAACATATTTTGAATACAGGTCACACCATTTCTCAAGAAAGTTTATCACTTTTAGAACACAGTACAGACAAATATCTAGTTAACTTAGAAGGGATGGAAATGTAGCATGTATATCCAGTTGAGGGTAACTTCTTGTTCGCATTAATATCTCCCAATCAGTATTCAAACAGACACATTTTGATTTATAATTTAGTTTACTCCGATGATGGCTACTTGGTAGCCGAAATGCCCTCCACAGTACTTTTAGTGGATAAGGGTGATTATTTCTTATTTATGATGTTATAGTGTATCCACACTATGTGAACTCTTTTATAGTTTATTAATACCTATACAAGTTAAGGAAACGCGTTCCTTTGTAATAAACATTTACCGAGATCGTTGGTTACACGAATGCTGTAAGTGAAGATATGAGAGAAATTCTGCTGCAATGATATTTTAGTCAGCTGCATTTTTTCTTGTCTGGGCCACCGGGTATGTTCAAGATCCACATTAACCGTCTATAAAACAATCATCGTCTAGTGAGTGTTACCACCTCCTTCGGCATTGGCATGAGTCAAACACTATTCTGGTGGAAGGAAAAGACATGTTGCAAGCTGCAGCAGGCCGAACTGTTGAGTTGTTAGAACAGTAAGCAGCCGCTAGTGATCAGAGCAGGAAATCGGGTCCTGCTAGTGCACAAACGCATGCGCATGTGATTTGAACGGACCACATGGTTTAAAATTATTCATAGTTGTCTTCAATAGGAATAATATAAACTGATTAACGTTATTGATTAAATTAGTGTGACTGTTTTGAAAAAGTTTTCTTGTTAAGTGCCTTGAAACTCGCACGCAATTACAATTTAATTACTTCTTTTGATCGATAACAGGATATTCAGAAGCTGTAACGGATCTTTGAAGGTGAGGTGAATTGTGAATTTCTTATCTGAATTTTTCTTACGTTATTGTGACATACTTCTCATGTTGATGTGTCGATTCGATGTTCATTTGACGATAAGATAATATTGGTAGTTGACGTTTAAAGGAATTTTTTGAATAAAATGCCCTCTTATAAGTTATTTAATTTTTAATATTCTCGAATTTTTAGTTATACAGGGTGTTTCATTTTTTGTAGCAGAACTTTAACACTGTAACATTTATAATTATTAGAAAATGTTTGTATCACAGGTTCAAATTCAATTTTAAAATAGATTTTTTCAAATATTGTATACATTTTTCAGTGAATTACATTGGACCTTGGGCTATTGTCTAGAACCTTCTTCGTTACACAAATTTTGACTGTACACATGTTCTACAGACTTCCAATACTTCATTTCACACTATCTTTAATTGCCCTTATAGTCGAGGAAATAACACTACAGTTAAAAAATGCATTTTTCTGAAGGCACTTTTTGAGGTGAATAAAAAAAACGGACTCGAATTGGTTTCTCAGAGGTTTTTGGGGTCGCTGAACAGGAATATGCTATCAAAAAAATTCCCTGAGGTCCCCTTGGACCTCCCCCGGGGTATCCGGGCGTCCTGACGCCCTAGATATCGATGAAATTGATTGAAAAATTATTTTTAATGTTTGTTAACTGTTCAAGAGGTTGCTAGTGATGATTACGACGTGAAAAAATTCTTCTGCAATACCTGGTGTACCCTCAGTTCGGGTAACCACGTCATCTTCTGGCTCTCGGAGTTTTCAAAGTCACCGATCCCGACTATGCACTATGACACTCACAATGTTCTGCAAATTAGCTGAGGGTGTTTCCGGGTCTCTGGAGCCCTGTGTATCTACGTCATCTGCTAGGAATTTGTTAATTTTTCTCCATAAAAGGTAACAAATTCTGGATCTCGAGGGTTTTCGAAGTCGACACGATTTTGATACATCTTATATGATGCATCTTATCACCCAGCACCCCTCTTCACGATCCCACAATACCTATGTTTCATCTGCTCAATGTTTTTCTGGTAGAAATGGACTGAGACTAATATAAATTTATTTAACGTGTTTCTGCCAAAAAAAAGTGTAAAAATCGAGAAGGGATGGTCTAGACAATTACCAAAAGTTGGTATACGGAAGTTTACGAAAAGCATCGTTTAATTGTAGCCTCTAGAGGGCTCTCTGTACTCTTTACGAATTTGAATGACTATACCTTTTTCTTAGTCTGCTTTATGGACTTTTTAATAAAACATATCATTCCCTCTAAAGATAGTTCGAGATACTTAGCTTTTAATTGTTCGATGCAACACATTTTTTTAATCCCTTGAAATTAAGCATCTTCTGAATTGTTGTGCTGATTTAACGGATGCAAAAGATAGCGTTTTCTAAACAGGATCAGCGTTTTTAATAATGTATCGTGCGTTTTAAAGAATTTATTTTCAATGGGCTCTAAACTAAATAAGTAGATCCAAAACTATCGGTAACCAGTGGCGGCTCCTCGAAGGAGGCTAAGGAGGCTCAGCCTCCTCACCAATTTATCTTAATGATCATTCTCCATTTTATTTCCTGTTTCTCTGATAATTTTTAAAATTTTACAATTAATTCCCCGTTCTCAGTAGTTATTTTTATTCTGGCAACAGTGCCCTGAGGCTAGACTCTTTATATATCTCAAACGCTGAGCATGTGTTGTTCAACGCAGTTGCCGTTTTTCCGACCAGTCCGAATGCCAACTGGGTGAATCAGCGAAAATGGCAACACCCTCTGGAGGCCAGCCTGCGGCAGCCGCTAGCAATCTATGAAATACGAGACGTGCGTTCTGCCGACTTCTGAGTAGGTCAGTCAGTGCTTGTTTATTTGTTGTCACGCCACGCGAAGTAAGGTTAGATTGTTGTCTGTTGTAAATTTAAAATGAGTGTTAGTGAGTTATTGCTGCCTTTTAGAAAATCCATTTAGTGAATTAACATATGATAAAAGTGTTTCTTTCAAATAAACGGCCTTTACCGGATTTGAAAGGATTAGTAATGTCAGGTAACTATCAAAATCGATCATTGTTAATACTAATAGTAGTATTGACAAGACGAAGTTTAAAAAAAAATCATTGATTTCCCTGTAATAATCCAACTCGATGGAATTACATCACGTACAGTATTTACCATCCAAAGAAATAAAGACAAATTAATTGAAACATTTGATTTTATATTAAACAGTGATGACTTTTCAACAGATCAGGTTTCATTAAATGCTGCTGTTGATTTAAAATCTTATTTAGAAAATGAAGAATTTTTTCTTGATAATTTTAAATTAATATTTGAACAAACTGATCTTATTTTCCAAATTTTACAACATAAATGCACTGATATAATTTATTCGAGAGATCGTTGGAAACATCTCATTGGAAAAATTTCAAGTTTCCGTAATACAGAATTTCATTTTAATATTTTATTTGAAAATTTTTCAACTGATGAGGCTCCTCCCGCGGAAAGGAGGAAAACATATAATTTGGTAGACAAGAAACTACATTATAAACAACTTTTTTATGAAATTTTAGATACTATTAAAGGTCAAATTGAGATTCGATTTTCCGATTTACATGAATTGAAGTTTTTTGACTTGACGAATGGAAGATTTTTCGAATCTTTTTCAAAAGAGTTTCCCAATACACTTTAAGATATCTTAGTTCTAAAATATAAATTTTTTGATAAAATAGCACGGCACAATGAATTATGCGTTATATACTCGGATAAAGATATTTTAGGTCAGTATGACACGCCGATATGATGAAATATATGATAGACAGTGATTTGCAACAAGTTTTACCTCAGTTTTATAAACTACTTTGTTTGACAGTCACCATTTCTGTCACGTCGGCATCGGTGGAGAGATCATTTTCTACTCTCAAATGAATTAAAACTTACATGCCAAATACAATCGGCCAAAATCGTTTATACAATGTTAGTTTAATATCTATTGAAAAAGATTTAGTAAAACACTTAAAACAAAATGATACATTTTTTGATAATATTATTGATCATTTTTCGCAAAATAAAGACCGTAGAATTCCGTTAATACATAAAAAAAGTTAATAAAATTAATAAAAAAAAACAAAATATGAAAAATTCCAAAAAAAAGGAAAAATATTAAAAATCCAAAAAAAAATAAAAAGCAAAAAACGAACGAAAAGAAATTTGTGGTCAAGAGAAACTCTATACCTCCACGTAGGTTCTTGCTGGGTAACAATTAATTTTGTCACTGAAGTAGCTGGTACGGTCGCTCTGCAAAGGTTAAAAGGCTGTGAATAGAGTATATTTTTACAAAAACGTTTTATGTCCAGCCTCCTCTCTCAAAAATTCACGAGCCGCCACTGTCGGTAACAAGAACAAGAACAGAGAAACAGTAATAGTGATTTAAATCCACAAAGCAATACAGAGCATCCTGTAGTGGCAACAGTAGAACGATATCTATAATAGGCTTTCTCGTACCCAGTATACCAACCTACAATGCAATACGTTAACCGAGATAACCCGTAGAACCATCGAAAATGGGACATCCTGTACAGTCTAGGTAAAGGTGGTGAAAGCCACGTATTTGATTTTACCTTTTGTAGGATCTTTGGTCGCACAGGAAGCATACAAGATGAGAGCGAGGAGGTGTAGATAAGGGAGGAAAAAAAATTTCCAGCAAGTCAACTAGGACCGAGTACGCCGTTAATACTGGCCGAGTGACTTATGTCGAACATATACGGAACCATCCGTTTGGCGACACAGTCCAGCCTGATTTGTACAACTTCTGTAACTTCGACATGAATTTTAGTGAAGATAATGCTTCAATTTTGTTCCACCGTTGCCGAATATGTTCTAATGTTGATGAATAATCACAATGTACTCGATGTTTGTTTGGATGGTCAAACAAATTGAATGATTCTTTTATATGAAGCAATCCATTGATTGCTAGATTATTTTTAATTTTCGTTGTTTAAGAAAAGGTTACAAATAAGCTTCTATATGGTATTGTTGAAATCTGTTTTTCAATAGATGAATGTACTTCCTCTTTTTGACAGTATTATTCTGCGATGATAATAATTATTCCCACGAAAGCAATTAAATAATACCCATATACACATAATGAACTTACTTATTAGCCCACTTATAATTGTACACGTCTAGACAATATATTTCCACCGAGGTTTCCACATTCCTACCGTATATCTGAACTATATCTATTATTCAATCAAAAGATAATTATGGACCTACCTTGAATATCATTTGCATATTAATTCAACTCATCATAAAATACTAAGTTGAGTTACCAATGTAGAAAAGCTTAAATCTTGACAGGACTATATATAGAGACATTTTTCATACAGCTTCCATATAACGGAAACATTCATACGTAGACTTAAGTAGCTTTTCTTCTTCCTGTAATTATATACAAATCCCATCATTAAAGAAAGAAATAAATGGTCCCACTCAGAGGACCGTTCCAAAAATTTAAAAATTGTTTGTAATACACTGGAAATGAATGGCTACCCAAAAACATTTTTCAATCCCATCATTAAAGAAAGAATAAACAAAATCTATAATGGATCGTCATATATAAATAACATGAACGTTAATACAGATAATTTTATAACATTACCAAACATTCCGGAGACCTAGTTGCTATAAGGTTTGTTTGCTGTTGACATTATTCACAATGTAAAGAGTTATTTTTGACATACAAAACTTTTTGCAAACATCGAAAGTTTTCATGATGTCTTCTTTTATTCAGGGGTGGATCCAGAATTTCATTTGAGGGGGCATGCTGGTTCACGGAGGTATTTTTGTAAGGGGGTGTACAATTAAAAATTAAATAACATTTCTATTCGCTGTTTCATAAATCTCCTTGTATATTTAATCATCTTAGGACTTTAGAACAAACGATATATTAAGACAATCTCGTCTTTTAGAACATTTCGAAAATCTTGTAATAATTTTCTCCAAGTCAAGCTGAATCTGACGGTGAATATTCAGCAAAGTTAGAGCAGTGCCTTTTCTCCTCCAATGTTGCTCTCAGTTAAGTTTTGAGCCGCCATAGAGATGAAAAACTTCGCTTAGGAGTTGATTTTGAAATTTATAAAATGCAAATGTCGGTAGCCACATGGTCGACTATGTTTTAAATGACATAGCTCACCCATCTGTCGATCGCAATATTATTATACTTAATTAAACATGGTTTTAATTCCAATCAGAAATATCTAGAATAGCGAACCAAATAATAGTTCATAATTGATAATCATCTTAGAATCTCCGATTCTTAGATAATATTTCTTTAAAATAAATTTTGTTTCTTAAATTATTCTCCTTAACTGTTAGAAACGTAATTTGAAAGAAAGTGTACCCCATTACCTCCCCCTGGATCCGCTCCTGCAATTAATTCTATGAATTTCTTTGTTTTTCGTGTAAAATGAAACAATTCTCAATAAAATTGTATTCTCTTGATTATGCTCGACAGTATGTCCATATATTAATGCAAAATAAAGCATATGTTAGTTCAGAAAGGACAAAAATAATTATCCTCAACTTCCAACAAACGTTACCTAATTAAAGTAATGTACATAAACCCGACTCTTGACAGCTGTATACCGCATAATACAAATTTAATTTGATCGTTATGTCTCTAGACTAGCTGCAAAAAAAGATAATATAATTTACGATCTTCAAATAACTCATTTACTATTCGCTTTAACCGTCTGCAAAATCAGTACCTAGAGTGTGTATTGTCAATATATTTATGGAGATGTGGATTCATACCTGTTCATGATCAATTTGACCATGGAATTCTTTCTTTAATTTATTATTACGACCAGCAATCGAAGGTTAGCGTAAAACTATAGTTCAGATGACTGACTATTCCTTTATGTTATCAATAAGGAAGCGATAAATATAAAGGATATTCTTACTCATATTATTGATCAACCTTCATTACTAAGTTATTATAGAACCAATAACAATTGCTGTTAGTTAATTTCGGGTCTTAATATTTAATCATAACTTCCTATCATAGTATTAACTTTTACGGTGGGTATTGCTGTAGGGCATTTTAAACATTTTATATGAAAGATAATTAATTATTGAGGAAGATAAATGCATATTCTCGAGCTTCAGGGCACTTATACAAGAGTTTTAGTTATTAGATCATAATTGTTAGTTTATGCATGGAATCATATCACATTCATTAAATTTTTTCCAACTCGAGAAATAAATTATTGATATAATTTATATAGACATACGCTGAAGCTTTCGGATTCTATCCAGAAGAGCTATTTGCCTGATTGACGATGTCACACTTACGAATTCATTCCCCTCTCTAGAACATCCCAGAAAGGGGGGGGATCTCTCCCTTTTCTATAGATATTTCCATGGTCGGTGTTCATCAGAAATCTTGTCTGTTATTCCATCACAAGAGATTCCAGATAGGTGAACTAGACGAGCTCAAGCTATTCACCCCTTCATTGTCTTCATTCTATCAAACAGCGAAGTTGTGGAACTCCTAGTGATATTTACAATAGTCATTGGTAGAAACCCGTTCCGCAATATGACTTCCATCTCGTGTAGATGATTTTAATAATTTTCAACTGCACAGATATCAATAAAAGCTTCTTCAAAAACTAAAGCAATGTATTCCCTTTTCACTCACTTATATTTTAGCTAAAGTTCATTTTCTTACACACTGCGAAAAAACACGGGCTGCAGAAAAGCTACGGGAATTAGGGGGAAGGAAGAAACGTTGTTGGAGTACCAAATTGCAAACCAAATGTTCAATAAAACTAATGATATTTACAAAGGTGATTGTTTTTTAGTTGTTTTAACGTCCATATGACTACGTATTGTACGATTAAATAATGAAAACGAATTGAATATTTACGGTTGAGTAACACGAACAACATTCCGAAATCTCAAATTCTTATCTAACAAATTAGCAATTAAACGTTGAATGAGTTATTAAAGATAACGAGAGTAATATCTACAACTTCAGATTTATATAACGAATAATTGTATTTCAAGTTACAACACAATGCGTTTTTCTATTTAGATGCATTATTAATGAACTTTCTTCGCAAAATGTAATACCTTCTTAAAAGCAAAAACTATATTAGGTATCGCAATCTGAAGATTTGGTTGTCCAACCGTTCAAGACGGCACCATCGTTAAATTATTCCACCGGATGTAGATCTTATCTAACCAGTTAAAACAAGCCAGAAACTATTAGGTGTCGCGTTTTGTTCAATTTACATATTATTACAATGTTATTGGAACTGAAGATAATTTTGTACAAGTTGGTTCCCACATAAACTAGTCAATGGAATCTCATGATAGGTGGCATTGGGAATTTAGTTCTAAATTGTAAATAAAATAGAAATAATTATATTGAATAAGTTTTAATCTGGATACAACGAATCAGAGCATGCGAGCAGTAAGCACTCAAAAAAATGTTTTGAACACTGAGCACTTTTAAAAAATGTTTCAGATTGTTGAAGTAAACTATTATAGAGTTCTCATCTCAATAGGAACACTTATCAAACATTCTACCTTGAACTTCTCCCTTCTTTTGTTAACTTGTCAATTTAACTGTCTGTCAATAATAAATAAACTGACGTTACGAATTGTCTGGCTGTTTCTAATTAAAGCATATTGAGAGAATCCACAACATGGTAGCAGAACGTGGTTTGCTTTGAACAATTTGGATATTGCGGACAAAACTGCAGGCGCCTCTCGAGTGGAATTTTTGCACTGAAGCAGTGTTTAAGCGTTTAGGTTTGGCCGGAAACTGCGCAGAGGAAGCAATGGATTTCCATGGGATCGAGAAGCTATGTGGCGCTGAAAACTGGACAATTTGGAAGTTCGCTGTCAGGAATTTGTTGCGAGCAACGGATGGAGCCTATGAGGTATGTGCCGGAGAACTTACAAAACCGAATGCACCTGGAGGAAACGCTACGCGGGACGAGTTGGCAGCGCATGAGGTCTCTCAGGACGTGGGATAAGGCTGATCGAGTCACTTGTCAAGTCATCGTTAAATCAGTGGAATCAAAAGTAATGGCTCTACTGGTTGCCTGTGAAACTTCACGAGATATGTGGCTGAAGTTACATGCGGTATTCGAACAGCAGACAAAACAAGCCAGTCATGCGGTCCAGTCTGAGTTTTTCGGTTTCAGCCTAGTTCTAGGTGATGACATGGTAACACATATCGCACGTTTCGAAGGCTTGGTTCTTCGGATGCAGCAACTCAACGTAAAACCGGATGAAGGATCCTTGATGGTGAGGCTTTTGGACACTCTGCCCGAGAGCTACGAGAGTCTTCGACAATCCTGGTGGGCAAAAGCTAATGATCAACAAACGCTGATCAACTTGGTGGAAGTGCTGACTTCAGATGAGAGGCGACGAAATCTGCGAAAGGGTCAGCAAGAGGAGTTGGTGGCATTGATGGCGTCAAAGGCTAGTGTCTCAGGTGGCAGTACTGGAATGCGAGACAAGGCGAAGAAGTCCGACAAGCCTGGAAACAACGCGTCTAAAGGGAAGTTCAGATGCTACGGATGTGGAGGTCTGGGTCACATAAAACGAAACTGCCAGAACTCCAAGCAGAACAAGAACGAAGGATCAACTGACCATCAGAGGAAACATGAGAAAAAGGGTCCAGTGGAGCATGCCTTTGTGACGGAAGTCATGAACATGGAAATTGAAGGTGACTCCTGGATCATGGATTCTGGAGCGACTAATCACCTGACCAACAGAGGCGACTGGTTCTCATCCTTCACATACTTCGAAACACCAATGAAAATTCTGATGGGCAACAACTCGACGATCGACGCTCTAGGGAAGGGCACACTCAAGTTCGAGTCCTGCGTAAACGGAAGCTGGTCCCCGTGTAAGATGGAGGATGTTCTTTACGTACCAGAAGCTCGAAGAAACCTTTTCTCCGTGACAGCTGCTTTGGACAAGGGTCTGACTCTTCAGTCAACGAACAATGAGTGCAAGTTCTTCGCAGATGGTGTCATGAAGGCGTGCAGTGTGCGCAGCGGGATGCTGTTCAAGATGATGATCCGAATGAAAGTATCAGAACAATCCTGTGTCGTTGAGGCGAATTTGATGTCGAAGAAATCGTTGCAGAGTTGGCATGAACGTCTTGGCCACCAGAACAAACGCTACGTTCAGAAGTTCCTGAAACAACGCGGAATCGACGTGGAACTGGATGAAGATTTCTGCGAAGCATGTGTCAAGGGGAAGCAGCATAGAGAAAGCTTCAAGTCGCGGCATCAACGGGCAACGCAGCCAGGGGAAGTCATCCATGCCGACTTGTGTGGACCTATGGAGACCACGTCAATAGGTGGAAGTGAGTATTTTATCTGTTTCACCTGCGATTTTTCAAAAATTCGCATGGTATACTTCCTTAAGCACAAGTCGGAGACAGTGGAGAAAATCAGAGAAGTTTTAAAAATCGTCGAAAACAACTGCGGACGTCAACCACAGGTGTTCCAGTGCGATGGTGGCAAGGAGTTCGACAACGCTGAGGTCAGAGAGCTTCTGAAGAAGAACGGGGTGCAGTTCGTCATTACCAATCCATACACCCCGGAGCAAAATGGGTGTGCTGAGCGGACCAACAGGACTGTAGTGGAACTGGCTCGGACTATGCTGTTGGCGCTAAATCTGTCGAAAGGATTGTGGGCAGAAGCAGTGAATACTGCGGTGCATGTCCTGAATCGCACTGGCTCGAGTCGTGTAGACGGGAAGACACCCTATGAGGTGTTTACGGGGAAGACAACGCATTTGGACTAATTCCACATATTCGGCTCCAAGTGCTATGTTCTGATTCCCAACGTGAAGCGCAAGAAGTGGGACGCGAAAGGGAAAGAAGGCATCTTTGTCGGGTATTCAGATGGCATTGATGGTGTTCGGGTATGGATCGAGTCAGAACATCGGGTGATTCGCAGCCGAGATGTAGTATTTGAACCTGAAAAGATTGGAAGATTGACGATACTGCATCCGATTAAGGCTGACGACGGATCACGATTGACGATGGATGAAGGTCCTGTAAGCGAAGCTGGTGGTGAAGAGTTTGAAGATGCTGACAGCACTTTAACAAGTAATGCAGGAGGTGATGAAGAAACCAGTCCACCAACGAGCTGCAGACAGTTGCGAGACAGACAAACTCTCAAGAAACCAGAGCGCCTGTCGGAGATGCTGTTGGCTGAAATGGGTGAACCGAGAAGTTTCGCTGAAGCAACCAAATCTGCGGAAAAACACCATTGGAAGACGGCTATGCTTGAAGAGATGACGTCACTGGATGAAAACGAAACGTGGAAATTAGTGGAGCTGCCAGCTGGTCGTAAACCGATAACAAATCGCTGGGTTTACCGAATCAAGCGTGATGCTGATGGGAACGTTGCTCGTTATAAGGCGCGATTGGTCGTCCGTGGCTTCAGCCAGAAGCAAGGTGTTGATTACAACGAGACGTATAGTCCAGTCGCTCGATTTGACACCATTCGGTCTTTTCTGAGCGTGTCGGCCAAGCTTCATCTGCACTTGTTGCAGTTTGATGTGAAGACGGCATTTTTAAACGGCATTCTACGTGAAGAGGTATATATGGAGCAGCCAGAAGGATTTCAAGATGGGACAGGCAAAGTTTGCACGCTCTTGAAAAGTCTTTATGGCTTGAAACAGTCGCCGAGATGCTGGAACGAGTGTTTCAAAGACGTGCTAGTCAGTTTCGGACTGACAGAGAGCAAGGCAGATCCGTGCCTGTTCTACCGACAGAATGGCAACGAGAAGCTGATGGTAGTACTCTACGTTGACGACGGACTGGTGGCGGCAACCCGAAAACAAGATGCTGAGACGTTTCTCCATCAACTGGAGAACAAGTTCAAGATCACTGTTGAACCAGTTGGGTACTTCCTGAATATCCTCATAAATTGCCACGAAGATGGTTCGATTGCTATTGGCCAGAAGAGGTATGCTGAGGATATACTTCGACGGTTCAAGATGTCAGACGCAAACCCAGTGGCAACACCGATGGAGCAGTATCTACAAACAGATGGATCATCGAACTGCGGTTTGACAAACGCTCCATATTGCGAAGCAGTGGGCTGCCTAATGTATTTGGCAGTCGCCACGAGACCTGACATTGCATTTGCGGTCAGCTACGCATCTCAGTTTCTCGAAAGACCGGAAGAGCGACACTGGAAACTGGTAAAAAGGATTCTGAAATACATTAAAGGTTCTACGACAACGAGCATCAAATACAAGGCAGATGACGACGCGACGAGGCTGCACATCTACACCGACGCCGATTATGCGAGTGATCCTGGGACTCGCCGTTCCGTCAGCGGTATGATTGTAAAGTACTGCGGAGCAGCTATCACCTGGGGTAGCAGGCGACAACAATGCGTGACGCTGTCAACTACGGAGTCGGAGTATATTGCAGCGTGCGAAGGGGCACGAGAAGCCGTTTGGTTGACTCGACTCTTCGATGAGATTTCTCCACTTGATGACACTCCGGTTCTTCTTATGGACAACGCAAGTGCCATTAAATTGGCGAAGAATCCGGAGTTCCACAAACGGTCAAAGCTTATCGACGTGAAATATCACTACATTCGAGAGCAAGTTCGAGGACGGCGCTTGGAAATTCAGTATGTTCCAGGTGTAGAGCAAGCAGCGGACATCCTTACGAAGCCTGTTTCGCGTGTTACATTTGTTCGTCTTCGATCCTTGATAGGGATGTTGTAAAACTATAACATTTTAGGGGAAGTGTTGAAGTAAACTATTATAGAGTTCTCATCTGAATAGGAACACTTATCAAACATTCTACCTTGAACTTCTCCCTTCTTTTGTTAACTTGTCAATTTAACTGTCTGTCAATAATAAATAAACTGACGTTACGAATTGTCTGGCTGTTTCTAATTAAAGCATATTGAGAGAATCCACAACACAGATGACGAGTCTTAAGCATTGTTTGAAAATTGAATGATGGAGTATAATTTATTACCAGTTTATTTCGTAAAACAGAAAAATCACCAATAAAACTTATAAATTTTGTATTTTGTGCAAATTGTATCCATAAAATCATTAACATTTAACTGTTACATACAGACTTATAAGCAAACCTCATTCATCAACGAATTTCCAAGCTGAAATTAATATTTTGAAACAAATAGCATCTAACAATAGCTACAACTCCAATATCATAAACACCCTCATTCAGAAAATTAAAAATAAAAAAGAATGGAATTTTTTTTAATTGTTCGACTACACAAGAGGCAAACCTTTAATGTTCGTTCGTTGTTGAATCACTATTGTTAAATAGGTGGCAATTCCGGATGATAAAGTCCAGCATTATGTAGGCGCTAAAAAAATTGATTCAATGTGAGACGCAAATGACAATTTCACGTCAAACAAAACTCCCAAGTCTCTGAAACTATAGGAACGAGCAAGGGTTGTGTCAACAAGTTTGTAATTGTAAATAATAGGCGTAATTTTCTTGGTGAAAGTCATTTCAGTGCACTTACGAATACTAAGCTCCAGATGATTGGTTGCACACCAAGTACTGAGTGCATCCAAGTCATGCTGCAGGGAGATACAACATAAAAAATGCTTTACTGTAGAGTAAAGTCTTTAATCGTCTGCGTAAAGAAGAAAGTAACAGACAAATAAAGAAAAATGTCATTGATAAATAAATTGAATAGGAGTGGTCCAAGTACTGATCCTTGAGGTGCACCTGAGGTGTCATGAAATGAATACGATTTAAAACCTCTATACTCTACATATTGATATCTATCACTTAGGTAAGAATTCCAAAATTCTATCAAATGAGTTGTAAATTTAGAGCTAGACATTTTATTCAATAAAATGCTGTGATCCATTTTATCAAATGCTTTAGCAAAATCGAGGTAGATACAACCAACCTGGCCGCCCTGATCAATAACATCATCCACGTATTCAATATTCAACAATCTTTATTCCAAGCTAGCAGAAGTTACAATTTAGATATTAATCCTAAAACATAACGACAGGGTTGAAACACGTCGCACAAATAACCATATATCAACAATACGTCTAAAGGAAAACATAAGATATTACACTTCCTTAATAACCAGAAATATTTCTTATTTCTTGTTCCAATTTATCAAAACTGTCGACAATAACAAGCAAAGAGGTATCGTCTGCATAGTTCCCAATTTTATGAGAGGTATAATTCAAGATGCTTAAAAGATCGTTTATATAAATTTTAAATAATAGCGGCCCAAGAACGCTACCCTGTGGAATTCCCTGGCACATAGTTCTCACTGATGATGAATATTTCTTATTATCCTTAGTGATTGAGACATATTGTTTTCTGTTTTCTAAATAAGATTGTATTAGTTTTAGAGCTGTTCCTCTCACGCTATAGTTTTTCAACTTTGATGCTAAAATGGCAGGATTCACCAGTTCATAAGCCCTAGTTAGATCCAGGAAAATTCCACAAGGCACTCTCTCGGAATGTAGGGCCATGAATATCTCGTTCATGTATTCAAATAAAGCAGTTTCAACGCTTTTGCCTCTCATGAATCCATGCTGGTTTACGTTAAATAAATCCTCAGAAATTAAATATTCGAGGATACGTTTATGAACTTCATATTCAATTATCTTCGAAAAAACTGACAATAAGTTAATTGGGCGATAGTTTTTCAAACCATTAATATCACCACTTTTAAAAACAGTAGTAACCAAAGCCTGTATTGACTGTAACAAGCTAATATTTTTTTGTTGATCAAGCATTCAGACCTTATGTTATATAGGGTATAGACCTGAGCCAATCTGACTCTGTGACGCCACGTTTCGGTATTTCCTGCCAGTAACTTCCAACATGCTGTGACTTCACATTGTTTGATTGTTGTAATCTCGTCATACTTGTTTGTTTCATTCATGTCCCATTTGCCCATTCCATTATATTGTACTATGAAAATTTTGATTATTCCTTATAAAATAATATTAGCCAGTGGAAGAGAAAACAAACTATAAAAAATTGATTTATTCTATTCAACAGCACTTGACCTTCATTGTCCATCACGTGAACTCAAGAATGACTTTCTAAATAATGTGAATGAGATTCTTAAAATTATTGTTAACATTCTCTTGCATATGTGTGGTTGGAGTGCATTGTTATACAGCTAATTCTTCATGTGAAATAACACATATGTATTTGCTGCGCGTACAAAGAAAGGAAACCACCCAGGCGCCAGACTTCCATTCATTTGATATACGATCTTGGGAACAGATACCCGATTCTACTTGGGCAAGTCAAAGTCCTTCAACTTCACTTCATATCAATGACAGCCAGATCGCTGTAATATCGGAAGGGTTCATTCGATACGACTGTGTTCGAAATTCGTGCATCAAATTTCAGGAATCATCGCTTCGACTTCATAGCTCATTGTTGTTCATTGTAATATTTGTAATAGATATTTATGAGTCAATAGTACAATGATATTATGCATTGAAAGTGTTTCTTAGTATTAAGCTATCGCAAGATGTAACAATAGGTCATTACCATAACAAATACTACCAGCAGATAATTGTTAAGTGAGGGATGGTGTATGCTTATCTTTTTTTCTGTGGAACGGTTTAGAATAAGTGCTCGATATGATAACTGTAATGGTTTATCGATTGTAACATCCTATTAAGGTGTGGCGATCGTTCAACTGGTAACTTGGAGGGTTAACGTTGATTAGTAGTGACTATTGCTATCACATGCAGATAAATTGTGCATTAACGCGCATTGAACAACGAATTGAACAGTTTATATCCGATTCCGTGTGAAGGTTGGGAATTTACCGAGTCTCCTGACAATTGCATCAAGTCGTTGATTGTATGAGCTTTGCGATTAACGATCTTGTAGGATGTAATTTTTAATTTTTTCTTCCATCAATCAATCAATCAATCAAAACGGGGGCGGAGCACTTATACCACTTGATTGGGTCCATTGTGCGCCCCTTGATACAAAAATTAGTCCAGCAGGTCTAAGGCAGTGCCGAAGGCTAAGATTTTGCATGGACTGATATCTCTTATGGCTTGAAGTGGCATATGTGTGTTGCCGAGGTGTTGTAGCCTAAGAGAAGCCAGTGCTGGACATTCTACTAGGATGTGAGAGGCAGTTTCGACGGCCTCTCCACATCTACTACAAGTTGGGTCTTTAACAATGCCCATTGTGTGCAGATATTTATTCAGATGATAGTGTCCTGTGAGGAGTCCTGCCACCAGCTTAGGCCTCTCTTGGTGATAGCGAGTAGGGTTTTAGAGAGTTTAGGCGAGAATTCTCTGATGTGGAGCTTCGCTTGCCTCATGCCGAGGGCACCGCGCCTGACCGAGAGCCACTGTCTATTCAGTAGCTCGTTGAGGGCGTGGAGCCCGGTGGTCGATGAAATTCCGATCGTTGAATCGGGGCCAGGAGCACTCAAGAAACCCCGTTAAGCTACTTCATCGGTCACTTCGTTTCCCATCACGCCAGAGTCAGCGGATATCCACCCTAACTGGAGTTTGTTCCTTCTGGGTAATTCAGCCAGAGTTTCCATGCACTCCAAGACAAGCCTAGAAGTCACTTTGTGGGCGCGAAGTGCGCCCAGGGCCACTCGGGTACGTAGTTAAGGGATATATTGTAATAAGCCTAAAAAAATTACCGTATTTTCGCGGATACGTCCGTTTTGAGCATTTGTGAATCGATCTAGACAATTTTTGACATGACGATCGCTTTAAAGTGGTAAAAATAGAATCTGTATTGTTATTGGGGCGTGGGGTAGACCCGTTTCGAGTGGTATTCTTGACATTCATCTTCATTTTTTCAAATGGAATTGTGGTATTCCATTGAACCATAAGGACAACCGTGTTTTTCTGGAAATTTCATTTTAAGATTCAAGTGACGTCATCGAAGTGTAAGACTATTTTCTGTATTCACTCTGTGGTGTAAATCATTAAACTAAAGGGTGGCCAGTTTTTCATATCTTTATGGCAACGAGCATTATCCAATACAAGTAACCAAAAAAAGCCAATCAAGATCTCCAAACCCAGATGGTAACTTGAACTGCTAACTGAACTGTTTAAGCATCTGATCGAGCAAAACCTAGATATGAGACAACAAAATATGAAAATTGATGAGAGAAATGGACCTTAGGTCCTCCATATATTGGAACGGTTGTGGTTTTCCTCTCATATCGTTGAAACCTAAGCCTTATTAGACCTTCGCATTAGCACATTATGTGTGATGAGGTATCCTCTTATTCTCGGCAGAACCTACATATGGTTGTATCTACCAGTCCCATGTTGTTCATATGTTTGTTAAGTCTACAGTGTCCAGTCAGGAGCCTCAACCATGATTCTAGATGATCTACTATTCTGGCTTAGTAGGTACTCCGTGAATTTTGGCGATGGTTCTTTAATGAACTCTTTGGCTTGTCTCTTACTCACGGCGCCTTGTTCCACTATTCTCGCGCTTGATTTTTCATCCAAATACTGTTGCACGGAAAGGTTCTGGACCAATCAGAGCCCCACGTGCTTTTTCCCGGGCTAGAGAATCAGCCTCTTCGTTGCCTTTGTAACCTGTGTGGCCTGGTACTCAAGCTAAAGACAGTCTGTTTTGACTGCCCAACTCTCGTAGGGTTTCTAAGCAGTCCCAGACACGTTTGGAATTAACTTGTATGAAATTGAATGCTTTTATAGCCGCTTGGCTGTCAGAGTATGGTAAAACTCCAATAAAATCAGCAACGACAATTTTCGTGTTGCCACTAGCGTGATATTTGAGAGTTGCAAATAGTTGAACATCCTTTGAAATCAATCGGAAATCATTTAATACATCTCATGAAGTCAGATAAGTGACTATACTTAATTGTTATAAATTTGTAATCGGCCAAAAAAAAGTGAAGTGACAGTCTATTTTATGTGTTTACTCTGTGCAAATTTTGATAGTTCATGTGATAACGAGTGTCAGTATAAAACAGATTTCTGATAATTCATTATGTAACCATTTGGATAAAGTTTCAATGTAATATAGAATATAATGTATTTTATTAGCGGTTTGTAAATCATTTCCAAAGGGGTGGCCGAAAACTATTTCGCTAACAAAAGTGAGGGGAGTCACGTGATCAATTGATCACAGCTTTTTTATTTTATACAATTACATCTACACGTAGTTTTTTCTTCAAACATTTGGTAAATACTACACAGTTCATTTGTATTATTTGATATAGTAAGAAATAAGCGAAGAACTCCTAATTTTGTTTGTTACGCAGTTTATTGAATCAAATGGTTAGTTGTAGTCAAAAACATTGAAAACCTGGACAACTTGACAACACTGTATTATTTTCAGCTATGACGTCATTTTATCCTTAGAAGAAACAGCTCAACCCATACCAATTGAAATATTATATATTATATTACAAATATTTAAATATACTCGCTTCTTCACGCTTTAATATTTGAATCAGGTATAAAATTTATGTCATATTTTTGTTTACTATTATAATTAGAAAAATATCAATTAAACGTTAATTCATATTCCAGATTCCAATTCTATTAGATCATCCTAAATAAACATAACATCCCACGGATCATCTACGCTCCAATAATTTCGTGATTTTATTGCACTGCATAATTGTGGAAAAGCAATTAAGAATACTAAACGATTTAGCACGCTTATCCCGGCAATATATCATATTCAGAATGAAAACCCGTTTCAATTGTATTAACTGTTACGGTGATTGTGTGGTCATCGAATATCATTTATCCGACTACTCATAGTTGAACCGAAAACAATTGCACAATAAAATAACATTTTGGTTAAGAATATGCGTCAGTTCAAGGCTGAGATACTACCACAAGCTCGTATGATATACTGTGGACAATTTAATTAAAATACATCCTGTTTCCCAGACCGAGCTCTGTGCATTCAGGACTTATTGTGGAGAATCTGAGATGAAACTACCTTGGTAGGTCCTAGGCCTATAGTACAAGGCCTGAACGCTCAATCGTGGCACTGCCTTCCGAACAACTCGATAGCGCTTACATGCCGCCTGAAACTATATAAGAGACATCAGTTCATGCAACGTTTTGGCCATTAGACTGCCTCAGGTCCGCTGGACGCAGTCTTGTTCTAAGGGCGCACAATGGACCCAATCAAGCGGTCTAAGTGTACCGAATTCAGCAAACCAAAAAATTGAGACCATTAGTTGAATTATACTGTCATCAAAGCTGTCTTAATACGCACATATCTAGAACGCTTATGTGAGATAAACAATTAGTTTGTATTACTCAAATATGAATATGCATATTCATAGTGGCCATTTGCGGCGATATTTCTGCTTCAGAGCGTAAGAGTACAAGCTTATACTATATAGTTACACTTTTAAGAATAGCTTAAGAGATGTGACACAGTTATATGCCACTTTTCCATATAATATAGTTGTATATTGCGTGACATATGCCGTATATCCAATCTCAAGTTTATTAGGTACCAGTACCGTTCTATAGTAAAAGTAGAAAATCATCCTATTGTATATCGTTTCATATCCATCAATCGGAATAATTGGAGAAACATAAGCTATTTGAGGAAGACATTATGTTTAACAATATCATCATTCAAATCTAAAAGTTTTCATGCATACTAATTTATTGTAAAATTATTGATCTGTGAAAGTGAATTATATCTGCATTTACATCTGCAAATCCACAAAATCCTGACTAACATATGGTCTGTTCCCAGAAACAGAAACGTACAATGTTGTCAGGTTGAACAGGGGCTCCCCCCTTTTCACATAGCATATATTTTTTGTCCACCTAACCTATTTTCGGTCGGTGGTACCTCAAGTCTTCAATCTAAGTGTCAGGGTTTCCGTGGCTGTTGCATTAAGCCGTTAGATGTAAGCTCACATCTGACACATTTGATCTTTGTCATTCGAAAAGTTTTTAAGAAAACGGATTTTCGAAACGTCGTCGGACACCCGGTGTATTGAATGATACCCCCTAGTCCTGCTTAACATTTTCCAATGGTTTGCAAGTTTTGAGCTTTAGACGATTCTTTACATGATACCCTTGACGATGAAGCAATTATCGAAAAAAAGGTGGCCCAGTTGCTAGGATAGGTAGAACACTGAAAGATAAGTGCTTTGCTTAGTATAGTAATTTTCCTAACAAGTGCGGAAAGTGATGCTTTCCCGCACGCGACTGCCGTTAACCCGAACGACGCGGAGCGGAGTTCGGGTAAGCAGTCGAGTGCGGGAAAGACACTTTCCGCATGAGTTAGAAACAATACTTTTTCTACAAGCGTAGGAAACAAATTCATTTTTTCAATTATTTATTCATGCAAATGGAAACAACTAACAAGAGTAACATTTTCTATCCACTAATTATTCGTAATATTTATTGTAAATGTACAATTTGATGCATTATGTAAATTTATAGCGGAAGCCAGCATATTTTTTGAAGATGGCTGATTTCCTGAAGAAGAAGGTAACTCGGGCAAGGTGATTTTCATAACAATACATTTTTATTTATCAATATTTGTTCATTTTTTCAATAAATAGTGCAAAATGATGGATGATTTTGAACAAACTCACTTAGTATTGCAACAAAAAAGCTTGAACTTTCATATTTTGTCACCCACCACTTATATTTTACGAGGATATCATATAAATGTTTTTCCCGCACTAGTGTGGGAAAACTTCTTCCCGCACAACTGTGGGAAAATGACACTTTCCAAACTGAATTGCGTGCGGGTAGAGGGTGAATCACGCACGCTTGTAGGAAAAAAAATTTTCGTAACTGCATCCGTATTCAAGATACAGGGTGTGGTAAAAAAGAGAATTTTTTTACGATTATGTCGAAACTACTGACAACATTGTAATGAAATTTAGTATGAATATGTTGTGCAAGCCGACACATCCCATGAATTTATTTTTATATCTGACTCTCATAGAGGGCTTACCACAATTAATTTTTTTTGGTGTCACATTCCCAGTTTCTCGACAACGTCGTTCCACGGCTCTAAACGAGGTTAATAACATGTCGGTGTATTCAACATTTGAATACATTTTGATTATTAATTAACGTATTCATCAACAATATTTAATGTTATTGACATTACCGTCTTAACTATCAATAAATGTCAGTATTCCATGGCTAACCATTTCAAGGTTTGCGACGACCTGTTTTACTGAGAACCCTTACTCTAACTGATTGAATATTTAATGTTTTTAATCAAATTTATTTTCTTCTTGTGAATCTTTGTTCGATTAATAACTTTGCAATTAGAATAATGATATTGTTTTTGGTTTTTAATAAATTGGTAATTGTTTTTTACTTTATACCAGCACTTACTTATCATTTTCAAATCAAAATATTCCGAAAACGGTACACGGTATCGAGTTTTACCAAGAGTACCTTTTTGGTGTAAAATTGAATGATATTTAATTTCACCTACAATTTGAATCAGAAAATCTAACCTCAAAAAAGTTATGTGTAAAACTATTCGGTACGAACCGTGTAATTAGCGCCCTCTATGAGAGTCAGATATAAAAATAAATTCATGCAATGCGTCAGCTTACAAAACATATTCATACAAAATTTCATCACAATGTTGCAAGTAGTTTCGACATAATCGTAAAAAACGTATTTAAATTTTTTTTTCAACACTCTATCTTGAATACGGATGCCGTAATGTTCTACCTATCCTAGCAATGGGGCCCACTTTTCTTGAAACACCCTGTATTGCATTGTTACATCTTTCCTTGAATGCCTAAGTTCAATTTGAAGAATCTTATTGCTGAAAAGAGATGGTCGGATACTATAACAGATTGATTGTATTTAAAAGTATCTCACATAACTGAAGATGTTTGTAAAGATCCCAGTTCTACTTTAAAACTAGTGCAGTACTAAATATCATAATTAAGTAAAGTAACAAGTTCTAGTCCGTTAGATACCTGCGATGAGACTGCAACCATTCAGCCGCAGAAGAATGTTACCTTACGTTAAAATCATCACTAACATAATTCTACATAATATACACTCGAACGTTTTTATGTCTCGGCATGAATGGCAGTTTATTAGATCATAAGCAAGTGAATAGGCTTATTATTATTATGTTACTGCCATCGTTTCATTTTAGTGCAGTTTGAGAGATTAACTGAAGACACGCGCGGCGCGGCGTCTCTAGATGAAGGATGAACATGATTTAGCACATTCCAATATCTCGAGATCGGTTTGGGATATCACAATGAAATTTTGTATATCAACAATGGGAAATGTTATCACTTTTTAGGTATATTTTCATATTCTTTTGGTAAGGTCTTTCTAGTCCAGATCGATCAGTAACGTCACAAACATATAATTCCAGGCAGCTGTTTCGACGTTCTCATAGAATTCAACGGTGGAACGACAACTTTGCAATGTTACCGAACGATCCCTGTTGGAGGTATTCATAACCTACCTACTACGTGTTAAAAAGATCATAATATCTCATGCCATCTATGAATAAATGTTGAACTAAGAAATCAAGCAATGTACCACATTGTACTTGAAATTGGCATCGTTATAAAGAACACATTCCCCGGTTTCATGTAAATATTGCATGGTTTTTTTTGCAAAATACATAAGAAAAAGTGGCTAAAAAGGAAGGACATGTATTAGTTACAGTGAGCTAAAATTCTAGTGGAGAACGTTATTTTCCTCTATCGAGTTCTCTTTCATATGGTGGTCGATGGAGTCTCCTCCGATACCATGGCTAGCAACGCTGATGTTCCAATTTTTTCCTAATTGAAGCTAAAAAATTATCCAAAATTCCAATCTTTCACGATATTATTTTTAAAATTCATTTTGCATTCAACGCAGTATAAAAGAATTTCTTGTTATAGAACAATGATATATTACTTCTTGCAGTCAGTCGTCTAGTCTTCAAAATTGATGGTTGAATATAAGAAAATGTATTCACAATCGCTACCTAAACAGAAATAAACTGAAAAAAGGTCCCAATTAACCCGTTTTTTCAAAAAGAAAAATTAGAGCCCTCACAAAAGTGTTGACCCTGTGCTTAAAATTTGAGACTACTTTTAGTTTTGTCCCATAAATTCGTTGGCTTTAGGATCTTTGGATCGTTGTCTGCTTTAGCAGGGTTTTACGGTGTACAGGGTGAACCAAATTGGATGTCCTTATAGGGTATCTCTATCAATATTCGCCGACCTCGCATCCTCCACCTCTTTTTTTACTTACGATCTATTGGCGTGGTCGGAATTTTTTTCACGCTTTCAATATTCAAGTTATGTTACAAACTTGTATTTTTAAAAACAGAAACCCTAGTAGGCTAAGGTTTCGTTGAAAAGAGGATTTTTTTGTTGATTTCAAAACAATATGTAATATATTTTTTTTCGTTTATTTTTGATTTTTGGCGAATTATTAATTTTTCCGTATCATGGTCAAGTAGGTTTTCTTCAAAGAGAATTAATAAATTATTAGACATTCTTGTCATAAAACGATTAATCCAGAAATATCCACTAGAGAAATTAGAGAAATTACGAATATTTCATAATCTTATCTTGTTCGTATCTTAAAAAAAACAAATTTAAGTCCTACAAATATGGAAAAGTGCAATCCTTGCATCCGGGAGACAATATAAAACGTATAACGAAACTCTACTTCAGAAACACTCAAAGTTTTGATTTTTCCTAGTCATATCTTACTAACACACATCGGTTCCTTCAATATTGTGGTTATAAATCTGAAACATACGTGGCATCATATGGAGTGCCTCAGGACTCTAACCTAGGTCCTCTGCTTCATGACTTATTCAAAATTGATGTTGTATTGATGCTAATGTGCTAAAGTTCTCGTCGTTTTTCATGAGTTATCGGATTGCTGAAGGATTGGAAAAGATCATATCGACTTAAGTCATATTAATGAAAAGGAAATTAGATATAAACTATGTTGCTAAATCTTCCTGTTTACTTATAAATGCACTGGAATAGGGATTCCTCCTGTAATGTATAGAAGTAAATAAATAATAGCGATGTTTATTTCCAAGGTTGTTTCTATCTTCCTAATCTGTTTTTTTGTTTGCTGAACTATATTTGTAGTGACAAATTCTGTCTGTACTCTGAACTAGTAAATATTCAAAGTCTCAACATTTCATTCTAACATAGCTGCGATACTGTGAGAATCTGTATTCGGGCAAATATTAGAAAGTAAGTAGCTATGTTTTTCATATATATTGAAAATTTTTCGTAAATACAATAATCTATTGCCTCCTTGGAACATAGAAATGTAATTTCATCCTATCCCATATTCATATTTACTTCTTCGAAGCGTACGCAATTTAAGAGCCCGTTCTGACCTGTATATCTTTTTTTTTAAGTGAAATAACACAATAATTATAATAAATAATACAATATAAATTTGCAATCAGAGGATAAATTATCAAAAGAAGCGTTATCTATTTTTTATCAATTATTTCCATGTTGAATTATAATAACCTACCTATCAACTTCCGGGTAATTTCCATGTCGATGTATAAAGTTATATTTAGCGTATTGTTATTGTGAATCTAGGTGAATTTTATTAAATTTTAGAAACAAGAATCAATAAAATAGGTATGTTTTCATATTGACTCATTATAATTAGTAAGAAAGTGAATATTTGCATATTAAATATTTATGGTTTCGATTTAATGCTAATGAAATATTCTGAACATATAAAATGTGTGACAATGACCTTGCTATTTGTTGCTACATTCTGAACAATTTGTTTAAAATTAAATGTAACATGCTACACTTTCGAAACCATTAAAAATGGAATTAAATTAAGTTTTCTAGTTTATAAAATAAAACTGATATGTAAAAAGTTAAGAGGCAATGTTTTTGTGTTGAAAATTCTTTTGGAATAGTATTATAATTTTATTTCAGATGCTTATCTCAACTCAATTATATTGAGTCAGATTGAAATGATATATATTTAAAAAATTCCGGTATTATTACTTTTATACCTATATATAAAAAATATGATGTAGAATAATGAAGTTGAACACAAATTTAAATTTACACTAACGTTTCGACATATTGTCAAAGTGAGTTATCCTACAAATAGAAATTTCATACTTAAATATGCTATAATAGTATAATATAAGGATCTGGAACAGTAGACTTCCGCGGGTAGCTAATCTTGAAAATTGAGTCGGAAATGCCGACGTTTCGCCAACCATTACAAGTGGCTTCTTCGTGGTCAGAAGCCTGTTCCAATCTAGCAGGTTTGTGGTTTGCCAGAAATCAAGAATATTGCCAGTGCTAGCTCAGCTAGTGTATCTCTGTATTCTTTGACAAGCCTTGATGTGACTCTGGGTGATTTGAGAGCTCCCAGAGCCGACCGGCTGTCTCTGCAAATATATATGCGCCTATTTACATAGTTTCTTCGTAGGTTTTCCATTGTACAAGTCAATATTGCGTAGACCTCCGCCAGTGAATGCCTAAAGTCACTAAAATAGTGATAATCGGCCTTTTTAGGTACACAACCACCCCATAAGCATACGAGTCCACCTGGTGGCAGCACCTTGAGAGTTTCGTTAGTCCAGTCTCCTCTATCCGGGATGAGGATTTTGCGAGAGAAGTGAGACAAATAGTTGGAATCATGCTGTCTTGCTTCATTTCTAGTGTGAGATTGCCTCACTTAAAATCGCTGAGTAACCAGGAAAGTAGTGCATTTTGGTCCAGTGACCTAGGTTCTTTAGCCTATACGCCGTTGTCATGGCCTCAGTTTTTATCCGGCGAGAGCTTCAAGGACTCGCATACTGCTCAATATACCTACGCATGCAAGCAGCTGCGTCGGTCCAGGGGGCGCTGGGACATACCAGTCTTTGTCCCCGACCTCCACAAAACCGCAGCATAATTGACCATAGGCTTGATCACACCGGTACAGATCCAATAAAGAATCTTGGGCTGTAATGTCCATGTGCTGGTGAAAAATCTTCTGCACGCCCAAAAGGACGCAGAGGCCTTCCTCACTCGTTATTCGAGTTGTTTCTCGCAAGGTCAGCTTAGAGTCTAGGATTACTCCCAGAAATATCACCGACTCTTTGAGTTGCAGGACCTTGCCAGAGAACTGGCAACAGTACAATTTCCGTTTCGTCAGAATTGACCCTAAGCACCTGCGTGCGCCACCATCCGTCCACTGTGCTGCTTTGCCGCTCGAAGGTTACGCCAACCAAGTCACCGGCATAGGCTTGGGCATAAAACCTATCAGCTTCTTGCAGTTCCTCCGAGTCCAGCGACTACAAGACACCACAGAAGCGGAAATAGGACACCTCCCTGTGAACAGCCTTTTGTAGCTGTGGCTTGTATAACGCATCCGTTATGTTGCGCCTTTATCGTACGCGTAGATAGCATGACTTCAATCCACCGGACTAATGTTGGCCCGATTCTATGCTTCTCAGCGACTGAGCAGAAACACTCGACGAACGTGTTATCAAATGCCCCTTCGATGTCCATAAATACCACCAGGGCGTGTACCTCTCGGGCCATAGCACCATCTATTCGTGTGACTAGATAATGCAAGGCCGTTTCAGTCGAGAGGCCAGCTTGGTAGGCGTGTTGATGAGAGTTGAAGGAGTAGGCCCTCAGTGGGATATCTCTCCATTGCTGTCAATAAGAATGAGGTTAGACTAATAGGGAGGAATGCCTTACTTTTGGAATGAACACGACTTTAATTGCCCGTCATAGCTTTGGAATAAAGCCAGTGGCCATGCAAAATTTTCACCCCAACAGCTTAATGATGATTTCCGGACCCTCTTGTAGGAGAGCTGATGAGATGCCATCTTCGCCTGGTCCTCTGGTGTCTGTCCATCGACTCTTTCGGTTGTCAGATCTCTGTCTCTAGACTCAGGAAGATGAGTCGACACTACGTGCCTCAGTGTATAAACAAATCTACCGAAAATAGATTCTAGAAGGATGATTATTTGCTAAATTATAGATCTCTTAATGAAGCATTTTCTAAATTGAAAATTGATTCACCACATCCTAAGTTAATTAGAAAAAAACGTTAATTCGACACGTTTCAAATCCATTGATACGAATCTACGTATTATATCGCGTTTCAAAACGTAATTATTGTCACACGGTAGATTCAACTCGCTTGTGATTTTGTGACCTACATTCGATTTTATTAATAACGCTAACCAACAACACAACGCTTCATTAGGTTAATTCAAGGATTAGAGATTTCAATTTCCCACATAAATAATAATATGCAAGCGAGAAATTGAAAGTTGATGTGGACATCCGATTATCGCACCAAGAGAGAAAAATAGTCTTATTTTATAACGACTTAATTGGTGCAATATTTTTTTATACTCACTTCACTCCGGATAAAGTGATTGTTCCATTTCCTTTCGGTTCGCGTTTGTTTATTTCAAATTAGATACTCAGGAGAAGTGGACATTTTAATAGTTGTTTCACGTGAACTAATAATATACTGCGCGACAAAAAAGTTGTATGTTCCGTCCCAGACCTGCAAACTAAGGACTGTTTGTTCCAATTTGAATTAATCCTTCCTAAAATACAGCACCACGTTGAATTTCACTATGTAGAATCCATAACTATATTTCATAAATTCGCGGCCTTACAGGAACTATAATGAATAATTTCTGGATATCTATCTTCTTAGCTAATGCTAAGAATTGTATTGACGTATTCTACACCCACTTAGGGTACAGCTATCGAACGAATAAATCATATCTATCATGAAGAATCTTGGCTTCCGGATGGATTCCGCGTCACTATAGCTCGACTTGATGCCGACGTTTCGCCAACCATTACAGGTGGCATCTTCAGGGCAGGCTTGAGGCTTGAACTGAAACAGGTTCTACTGGTTTCTGTAGCCGTATTTATTGTAAAAAAAATTCTTCACGCTACACAGTTCACTGCCTTTGTTCCGGTGGTTAACTCCGTTCCGGCACCTGACCCTGCCGTTGTGTCATCATGTGCGAAGTGGAATTTTCGAGGATTGGTTTCCAAATGTTGGGAAGGTAATATCCTGAGTCACGGTTCAGATTATTTGGATGTTTTAGGATTTCTATAGCTTCAAGGATTTTTCGCTGATAGAATTTGACTATATGTTCGGCATAACTCTGACAGTGTATGCCGAGGTTGGATAGATCCCAGAGGAGTCGGTCAACAATTAAGCTCATCCTTGATATAGGAGTTCAAAATGTTGTACTATTCATTTGTCCTCTATAATCGTACTACAGTTTTCGAAGTAATTCCACTCTAACGATGATGCAACTTCATGACAAAAATACCTTACTTCCATATGAACGTTACAATACAGGATGCGATTATAACTTTCTTCTTCAAGTAGTCCCATAAGAAATATCAAACGGGGTTTATATCTTACGTTCTTGTTGTCGATTGTAGATTTAATCCATCATCTATTGGCGAACAAAGTATGACAAACATGCATTTCATGATAACTTATCTAACTATACTTCATCAATGGATGGTTGTAGTACTTTTCATCAGTCTATGAAAAGGAAAGCTCAGTGCTCGATAGAAAATGGAGTAAAACCAAAGCAGATATGATTTCCGTATGACCATCGTGTCCGTTTCCTGATATATTGTTACCAAGATCAACAACAGTGGTTTCAAGGTCTTATCATAACGTAGGTATATTATTTCTACTTAACCATTCGTGCATATCATATTTTTTGAGGGTGGTTATTGGCAGCTTATTCATTATCCACAACGTTGGTGGCGGATTATCCTAAATTCACTAAAAGTTGAAATTCAAACCAATTTAGCAACTTGGTTTGATACATTTCACCATGATAATGACAGCCTTTGTTTTTGAAGAAAACATTAGTGCACTAGGAATAAAACTTGCTGTACAATCAGTCCTAAAGTAACTGAAATATACACTGCGTTCATTCGTCTTCATGGTTTTAGTGCTAAAATCTTGCCAGGATTGCCAGGGACCGACAATACCATCCTCGAAGATCCATGTTTCGTCGCCATATACTCCTATTTCAGGTACTTCTGTTGTTTTAGAGCCATCATTGTACCATTTAATGGCCTTCCTACTGAGTCTTGTGATGGTGGTTTTCTCGCTATTGCGATAATATCTCTTTGTTTTATCTTATTCAGGTTTGGTGATTCCCCCTCCAGTCATTCTATATGTTGTCTTTATCGCCATGCTCTACACTACCATATGGACGGGTGTGAGGTTTTGGATTACTTCTATAGCAGCCGTTGAACTTGTTTTGTCTAGTTCAATTCCCAGATATTTGTCCTCCATCCACTAAGTTAAGGTTTCTTTTCTTCGCAAAGGCCATTATTCTGGTTCTGTTTGGGTTGACGTGAGTGGGTACCATATTTTCAATATTAATTTTAATTAATTACTTTCTCGTTGTTTCATAAACACTATAACAGTTTGTGAATTAGATTTATGATAACAATTAATATGTATCATTTGTTATAATAGGTAACGAACTCCTTATATTGTTTATAAGGTCACTTCTTTGTTCCGGCGAACAGACCATAGTTGAATTCCATTAAATCTTATCATCATCCACGTGCGAACTGATGGGATACAAAAAGTTATGTTCGTTCTTTCTTAGATTAATCGACTTTGAACTTTTTACATTTCAACACCATGTTTGGCTAGAATGCAGTGACCATTGAAAGATGATTACCTTAAATAGTCCGAAGTCTGGTGACATTCCTGAAATGCATTGTTTTACTCACTGCGGAGTCGGCAATAATACATCGATGACCTTTGGAATGCGGCGCCATAAAACAAATGAACTAGATCAACAAAGACTTTGTTATCTTTGGCGTTCATTACTTACTTAACGATGATTATGGTGTCGGTGTTATACTTGTCATCGTTCTCGGTTAGTTTACAGGCGTAAGTTGTCGTTTCAAGCCAATTAGTTTGCAAATAAAGTGTTTTCCAAGCGCTGCATGCGGGAGGAAAGTTAGAGGTGGTCCCTAAGACGTTCAGGAGTGTGTTTAAGTCGATGCAGGGTTTAAAGTCATTGCAGTTATATTAAATAGGTGAGTAAGCGACAGGAAATTAATAATAATCAATATTGGATTCACTCTTTGGTGCTTCCACAGGAAGTGCAATTATTAGTAGAAGGTACTCTGCACTTTGACTAATGGCTCATTCGTTTTACTCCCGTCTATGTCAGTATGGAACATACAATGATGAATCTGGTGACATTATAAAATCGTAGATAACATACGTATACGTAGGCGTTCCGAAGGGATCACTATTAGGGCTCCTGTTGTACATTATCCACGTAAATGATCTTCCGGGAGTTCTGAAGGAAAAATATCGTAATACGTCTGCCAACTAGACCAATATACTTTCCATAAACGAGAAATATGTTCTTTTTGAATCTGACGTTGCACTATTCTCAGATCTGGTCCCCTGCGAAAAATTTGGATGTATGGAGAAGAGGTTTGTCGACCAACTTCTTAAACTGGAGCCCCGAGTCACTGTTTCTTCGCATATTCCCCCGCCAGGTCAGAGGCCCGGTCGGTAGACCCACCACTGGGGCCCATATTGGCTCTCGGCGTCCCTGGGTATCTAAATACTTCAGACCGATCTCAGCTTGGTAACTTTGTAGGTACGTGCAATTTCTAGGCCCGTTGCTTCAACTAGACATATCGTAGAACTGTTTATCGTTAAAAAACACATGACTTCGTATATTATAAGAAAATTGCCAAACAGTGAATTTTTGATACATATTCATAGACTTAACACATTAATGTCTTATAATTTAGATTATTCGTGTTCGTTTTGGCGACGTGTGCATTTTTAATTGAAATTGGTCCAATAAGGACGCTTTGCACTGATACAATTAGTTTTAAGAAATCCAGTTTTAGACATAATAGGTCTTCTGATGATGGTCGTGAGACCGAAACGTACGTAAAGACGAAAATAATAAGCATATGTTATAGTGTGTCCTATTTCCCGAGAATTTATATATAATTGTAGATACCATCACTATATTGCGGCAATAACAAAGTTCGCCCAATTCAAAATGTCCTTGATCATTTCTCTCACGCCACTGAATGTTGTGAAAGAGACTTCTAACGTGCCCTGTTAACAAACTTTGGGCGACTGTTAGATTATTCCAACCGCCGTTTGCCAAACTAGTCTGAGCAACATAAAACAAATCGAAAAAAAACACATTCCGATAGAATTTATGGATATCAATCCAACGTTAACATTTTAATTGGGACCAACTTGAAATGAAAAGTTCAATACTCTTTTGTTCGGTAACCTTTCAGCATGCAAATCTATTCTAAGAAAACATAACTATCCCACTATCGTGAATTCTTTATAATTCGCGAAATAAAATACAGTTAAATTGCAAGAAGCATAATTGCCAATGTAGATTAATCCACCTCCGCGACATATGCAATTCAGCCACCGCATACACAGTTATGAAGCGTGTGAGAGCTTATTTATTAAGCTATTGTGTAATGCCAACAACGTTCTTTATTTATATTGCATATATTATGGGAATCTCGAGAAGTCAAAGTTCGAGAGAAATGCTAGAATACGATGCACACTGCTAATTAATATATTGTATTTCTAGTTCTAAGAATGCTAATCAGGTGAAAGTAATCAAAGCAGCATTAACGCGATCGTGTTAACAATGTTTGAAAGTGATTCGAACCGACAAATGCGTCTCAATGTTGCGAAAATGTGATATAGTTCATTTCAGACAACTTAATAGAATTAAACTTCAAGAGTACAGAAACAATTCTTCCTTCTTCCCAGGGGGCTAATACAAACTCGGCAAATGTCTCAGGTATACGAAATAAAAATCGTCAACGTCCTTTGGTTCCAAAAATAACAGACCAAAACAATAATGGAGCCACTTTCCAATCTCAGAATTTTTGTCTTGGTATTCTTTTGATGAACCTAGATTTTAAATTTTTCTGCACCATGCTTGAGTTAAGTGGAATCAACACCCAGTAATTTTAGCATTTGGATAAATTATGCATTACTGCATTATGAATAGATATATCAAAATCTACTACTATTTCTTCTAGTACAAATTTGATTTTTATATAATCACTATACTCTTTAATTTTTGATATGCAAAAATGTTTTTTCACTTTTGTCTTTTAATAAACAACGAACTAATGGTATATGATGGCCGTTAAATAGTAGTAGTAGTATTTTATTCAAGAAGCATTACATTGCATAGAACACGTCAAAATCTAATGTATTACATTAAAAAAACACTTAACAAGTTAAAAGAAACATAAACTAATATCTCACATATTAAATTCATTATTTAAAATATCAGGTACCGAGTAAAAACAATTTTCAATAAAATAATTTTTTAAAACTGTTTTAAATTGTTTTACTTTAACAGGAAGTTTATTAAATATTTTTGGTCCATAGTAACTAGAACCTGTTTTGGTTCTGTGCAATCTATGATAATCTACCCGTAAGTCATCTTTATTTCTGATGTTATGTGAGTGAACCGATTCTCGTGTGGTAAACTTATCCACATTAAGTCTCGTATGTAATAGACAGACTAAAATGTAGGCAGACGGAACTGTAAAAATTTTGAGTTTCCTGAAGCTACTGAGACAGTCATCTTTGTAATTTAAATAATCCAGTATTCGGATAGCTTTACGTTGCATTTTAAATATTTTATTTGCAAGTGGTGCATGACCCCAATTTAATAACCCATAACTTATATGAGAGTGTATCAATGAATGGTACGCTGTGATTAGGATATTCTTTGAAACAATAGAAGGAAGATTTCTTAACAGGTAAATATTTTTTTCTAATTTGCTAGATACTATATTTATATGTGGTTCCCATAACAACTTGGAATCCATGTATACTCCTAAAAACCTTACCGGATTTGGGTTATCTGTAATATCTATAGTTCTAAGGCTAAAAATAAGTTTCTTTGTTTTCCCCTCATTTAGCATTAGCTGATTAGCTGTGAACCAATCAGATATTTCCGACTGCGTCTCCTCCAACTCATCAATCAAGGTGCTCAAATTATTATTTTTAAATGCTGCAGTTGCATCATCTGCGAATATTGTAAACTGACAGTTTGGAAAATTATATGGTAAATCATTTAAATAAATTATGAAAAGTATAGGGCCTAAAATTGAACCTTACGGTATCCCTCTTTTTACTTCCTGTATGTCAGATTTATCACGCTTTAATACAACTTTCTGTTTTCTGTTATATAAAAAACTTTTAATAAGATCTATACTATGATCACTAAAGTTATGATATTTAAGCTTGTTAATTAGTAGGTCAAAGGAGACACAATCGAATACCTCACTAAGGTCACAGAATAGAACACTGGTTTCCATTTTCGTACCCTTCATTAATAAATTCTGTTAAAGAGTTTATAGCCAAGCTAGTGGACAAACCACTTCTAAATCCAAATTGAGCTTCGTTTAGGAGGTTGCTGCTTTCTAAAACTTTTGAGATTTCTGAACTTATGGCTCGCTCTAATATTTTCAAAAATATCGGTGATATTGATATTGGCCTAATGTTTGAAGGTACATTTGAGGAATCAACTTTGTGAATAGGAATTACTCTCGCTATTTTCAAACATTCAGGAAATTCTTTGTTTGTTATACATAAATTTAATAATTTTGTAAAAGGAACAATAATAATATTACCAATAGTCTTTAATATCTTTGTATTAAAACCATATATGTCTTTAGTATTGGAATTTTTCATACTATAAATAATGTCTCTTACTTGTATATAAGTTAATTGGTTAAAATTAAGACTTATTTCAAGTTGTTTATGAGCAATTTTTTTTACATATTCTTGACTAGTAATTTTAGATTTGGGTAGTTCGCTGATTACTTTTTCTGATAGATTAGTAAAATAATTGTTGAACTCTTGTGCAGTAACATTACTTTCCAAATTTGTATTTTTTGTTTTTTTTTTGACTCTACGTTTATTAATAAGTTCCCACATAGATTTTATGGGGTTATCTGAACTAGAAATGATGTTATCATTTGCAGAACGCTTAGCTCTAGCAATTGCAGCTCTGTATTTGGCCCTGTACCTTTTTATTGCAATGTTAGCCTCTTTGGAATTTAAATGTTTGTTTATATCCTGCATTATTAACAAATTCTGGCGCATTACTTTGAGATTTGGTGTAAACTAATTTGTGTCTTTTGTATTGTTCTTTAAACCAATGTATCGTAAACATTTGTGTGAAATATTTTGTACAGTAAGAAAATGTACCGTCCATATAAATAATTTTTGATTCACATAAAAACTTTAAATTACTTTTACAGCTATATATGACTGAATTTTCGGATAAATCATTAACAATTAGGAAGTCTTCATTTCTGTTGGTTATTGGTTGAAGTTCATTCAAAGCTTCATGAACCTCCGATAGTGATTTTGGCAAAGCTGGCAACAATTTTCAACGTGCAGTGTAAATGTTTCTTCCAGCACATTGTAGATCACTTATTGTCAAATTGTTTAAAGACACATCATTTTTAGCTAGCTCCATTCTAATCATTTTGGAAGGTTTTTCTGATATATCACTTTCGGCTTTTCTCTTCAAACAATGATTTAAAACTTGTCTTTGCAACACATTTGTTAGTTCTGGTTCATGATTATGATTTACACTCAGGTTTGTTATAACTCGACTTTTCGACGTACCTAAAGTATGAAAATTTGCTTTACATTTATCTTTGATGCACCTCCACTTAGTTTCTCCGGAAGCTAATTTTCTGTTGTGTTCTTTGAACTTATAGTTCTCGTAAACTAAGAGAATGTTGCTCTTTAACTGAACATTTCACTTAAATCCACTTTTTCACAATTATTATGAGTACAGAGACCATCAACTTTACACTAGAAATGACTATGTACTTTATTATGAAAACTGATATACCTAAAAAAAAAATAGTTAGTTAGGTATACCTGTTACAGGGGTTATGCCGCCCTTCCCAGAACTATATTGATCAAGATACAAAAAAGTAATATATCACTCCTAAACTAGGTTCTCACAATCAAAGACAGTATCCTGATTAATAGAATTACTAATTTACTGTTGTTATATCTTCCAAGAAAAGTGCTCATGATGAATGGAACGATTTTATAGAGCACTATAATAGGAAGGTGCTCTCGTTCTTGAATCTACCACCAACTATTTGGGAATATACCCCATCTAATGCCCTCGCCGGCAAAGTGATAATATAACTTTTTAGGACCTAGATGGTGTTCTGTTGGACATCCAGGGAATATAAATTGGAGATACACAAGAAAGATGTGATCTTAAATACAACGACAACACAAAGGGAAACTGCTGCTATCTGGTGTATTTTTACAAAGAATATGGTAGCGATTATTACAAAATTACTTTCTTCTCTATTTATTAGCATTAAATCGAATGTACTTAAACCGGCTTTTGGAGAACATAGATACATACGTAAATGCAACTATGACACACTTTTCTAAGATGCCATTTTTAGCGATTCAATTTCTTCATAAATATACGAGTGCTTCTCTTTTTATTCTATCAAGTATATGGGTAATCAAATGCCGCATTTGTAAAGTTGTTAATCATTAATTAAAGTGAAAACAGTGGTTTTACTTTCGTTGTGCATGAGTGTGAAATATAATGTAGAATGTGTATAATAATTATAGTACTGATGTTACGTTCAACATACACAATTAGATGTTTGTTGATGGCGAACTTTGTTTGAAACAATATAATTATCTATTATGAAGCTGGTTTACTGAGAGAAGCGGAGCATTGTTTTGTGATGTAGTATTTTGAATCTTTTAACCTAAACCTATTCTGAACATGGGTATATGGATGGCATGTCGTTTTGCCATTTTTTTATAATATGGAGAAAATTTATCTAATGAGAAAGTCCAAAAAAATAATTGCTCACAATTAACCATAAGTTATTTTATAATAATATAATGATAATAAATACTAACTTATTTTTTCCCAAAGTTAAAAATCATTGAAATTCACCTTTGCCAAAAATAATAAATATCAAAGATAGACTATATACAAATGAGTAAAATCGGGATTCATACCTGCATCTGTCCAATAGTGATCTGTTATTATCATCTTTAAAAAATCCATAATATTATATTAAATCTACATAAAGTTAAAATAGAATAAGAACAGACCAAGAACAGCAACAACACCAACAATAACAACAATAAATTACTATATAAAGTTTAACAGTCATAATAATAGTTCACAGTGCGATCCACGTGTGCATTTTCAAAGAAAAAGTAGCTGCTCACTATTCATTTATTTATTTAAAAATATCTCGTTGTCACGGAGATTCTCAGTATCAAATGTATCATGGAAATAAGCATTATGAATGGATTTCAACAATTTTTGACCCAAACTAAAAACTAAAAAAATAATACTTTCAAATTGTATATCGTTGTGAAGGGCATAAAACTTTACATGAATTTATGGAAAAATAAATCAGTATTAATAAACAAAAAAAAGTGTGTTTCTATCGTAACTTTTTTGTTTGATGCCCAATTGTTCTTGTACATATTCGAAAAATTTGGAAAAATATCCAAGAAACATTTTTCCTTTGAAAAATGCCTAAATTTAACACAATAAGGGGAGTGGGATTTTTCCTTGGAACACCCTGTATACATAATTTCAATTCCTGAATTTAACTTATTGAATTAAAATCATGTACAAAATCTTATTTCGAAAATATAGATTATATTGAATTAAAATTTTCAATTTACGAAAAAGCATGTATGGCCATAAATATAGCACAAGAAATAATAACTAGAAAATTCCACCGCCCTTGCTAAGCACTGCTTTGATTATAACCATCAATTTGATTACAAAAATGTTAATATTTTAACTAAGGAAACCAATTATTATGAAAGATCTATCCTGGAGATGATTCACAGAAAACGTGATTCCAATTCTGTAAATCATAGGAGTGACGTTCAAACACTAAGTCATATTTATACTAATTTAATTAATT
Source organism: Endomychus coccineus (assembly GCA_958510875.1). Lineage (NCBI taxonomy): Eukaryota > Metazoa > Arthropoda > Insecta > Coleoptera > Endomychidae > Endomychus > Endomychus coccineus. Next base: position 136,940,663 of record OY294070.1, read on the forward strand.
AATATTCTTGCAAATTCCTACTTGAATCCTATATGTTAAAAGTTTATTTTAGGTAGAATTGTCTAGTATTTCTCAGAGGCCTTTTATCACCTAATAAATCATGACATCTGGTTCTTAAATGAACTTTTGAGATGGTCTCGTCTGTTAGTCTCTTGTAGACATTTATGAAATGTGGTCGTATTTGTTGATAAATTGCTGTGTTATAATTCCGATTTCATGTTTCTGTTCGTTTCGGCGACGTTGGCATTTAAACGAAATTTGTGCGATAAGGACGCTTTGTGTTAATACAGTTATTTTTGAGTAATCAGGTTATTGAAGTAATAAGTCTTCTGATGATGGTCGTGAGACCGAAACGTACGTAAAGACAAAAAATTTAAAACAGAGTGTTATTGTGACCTATTTCCCAAGAATTTTTATATATAATTGAAATTTTCGGTACACAAATGAGAATTAATTACATAATTTTAATTCCTGAATTATTATCTATTAAAATTAAAATTAATTATTATTTATTGAATTAAAATTGTCAATACACAAAATTATAATTATGTAAGTACATAATTTTAATTCAAAAATTGCTATTCGTTGAATTAAAATTTTTAGTATACAAATTAATGGATTATTATTGTATCATGGTATCATGTACCAATTTTAATTATGTCCTGCTTCAATAATAATTCCACTATTATAGGTACATCATCTTGAAAATCCTGCTTTAAACAGGGGCATACTTCACTTATGATTCATTCTGGAAACCTTTGAATTTATGCTGCTAGACTCTATTCTTTTTAGATTAATCTTATGACAACACATTCAACAATATCTAGAAAGTCCAAAGTCTTTGTCAATTTCTCGTTGCATATGGCTGGTATAACTGAGATTCTCGCAGCAATTTTTAACGAGACGTATTATTTGAATACAAGCATATGTACAGCGTATTTAGATGTCAAGACCTTTCAAGAATAATTATAATTACATTTGAGAGATTGTTGGACAAAGTGTAATTTGTAGAAATTATTTGAACTGCGAAGCTGCAGTTATCCGTAGATAAATATATAAGAATGTATGTGGTCGAGTTGGATGTACAGTTTTAAAGCGATAACTTATTACTAAGGTCAGACATACATACTCTTGTGTCTGGGTCAGTTATCAGTTACAAATCAACATCAACATACCATTCTTATATAGCTTTCAGACCGCCAGACGATTTGAATTATAGTTTCTGTTATCAATATAACATTCTTCAATACTGCTGGATGTGACCCTATCATATTACTATTATTATTATTAATCACGAAATCGTGAAAAATAATGTTACCAACTTGCCAATAGGATTTGATAATCGGTTTTCATTAGGAAATTTTGAAAACGTAAACATTATCATATTGGAGATTGTGCGTGACCGGAGTCCTGGAGAAAATACAAAAAAGAGTTTTGCAAGACCTTCTTTTATTGTCACTGCCTTGCACCTCTAACTTCATTAGAAGATATAAGGGCTCTAGAGGAGAAAGTGGTATGAAGTGTACTATCCTCCATGGAGGGTTGGAGGGGGAATAATGTTGGAGCCAAGACAGGTTCCTGTGAAACACCAGTATTGTATCCGAGGAGACTCGTTCAATCAGCACATGGACTGATACATCTGAGAGAAAACTCGATAGTAAGCGACAACGTTGGGACGGCAAACAATGTTTTTGATCCAAACTTGGTCAAAAGCTTGCCAGGACTTCATATATTGCACCTCTAACTTCCTTGGAGAATATAAGGGCTCTAGAGGAGAAATTCGTATGAAGTGTACTTTCATCTGCAAAACTGTGGACGTCACCAGAGGTAACTTTCAAAAGATCGTTGATATAGAGGAGAAATAAAGTTGGGGCCAAGGCAGATTCCTCTGGAACACCAGCGTTGATAGCCATTTTATGGGAGAGACCTCGATAGTAAACGACAACGTTGGGGCGGCAAACCATATTCCTAAAGTTTCTCAACAATGCTTTTGATCCAGACTCGGTCAAATGCTTTAGAGACGTCTGTCATATGTATTTTACGTAGGCAAGCAGGTTTCCTGTTGATCTTACCTAAGCTAACCTAAGGTCATTCGCGAATTCGGACCTCTCTAGTTATTGGATGAACTCGATGTAGATTGCTTTTTCACTTGATCAAAATTTTATTCCAATTTGTATGTTGTAAACTCTGAGAAAAATACATGATGAGTATCAACAACAAAGGTCTTATTAGGTAAACTGACAATGAGGTAGTATAAAAAATGGTAGAAGCACAAGAAGATAGGGATCGAGAAGTAGGTACAAGAAGATACGGTAGAAGAAGCTGAAAAAGTTGTGCACAGGTGGATAGACAAACAACTCGGTAAAAGCAGAAGATACAAATGGAAAAATAAAAGAAAAACTTCAGTGTCTTATTAGGTAAACTGACAATGAGGTAGTATAAAAAACGGTAGAAGCACAAGGACATGGGGATCGAGAAGTAGGTACCAGAAGATAGATAGATAGATAGATAGATAGTCATTTATTTTCCTGCAACACTATTACAGTAGGATTCGTCAGACAATGTAGGTGCTTAAAATTATATTACATCAAAAATTAGACACATAAGTTAAGCCACTAAAATATAACACACACTAAACCTTTTAGACAATATTAAAATATTAAGACCTAGGGTAATATAAAATTATGCCGTAAAAGCAATCAAATCAAAAAATAAGGATCATAATACATACACTCATATATACATATGTACATATACACAATATACACACATACACACATATACACATACGAGCATATACACATAATCCTAAATATTAAAAAACACATGTTGCCATATGTTAGTAAAATATGCAAACACAATAAATATTATTTGAAGCCTATTGTGAAACAAATTCCTCAAAAGAATAGAAACATTTCTGCAATAAATACTTGTTGAGATTTTTCTTAAAGGAGATGATGTTGGTTGATTCAATAATTTCAGTAGGAAGCTTATTGTAGATGTAACTCATGCTGTATTTAGATGATTTAGTGTATTTTGTGAGTTTGAATTTTCTGACGTGTATCCTATTTGTGTTCCTAGTTTGATATGAATGAACCTCACTATTTTGTTTTAAATTTTATTTGTTTTTGCAAGCACAGATTGCTGTTTTGTAAACGTAAATTGATGGAGCAGTTAACAATTTGTTCTCAATAAAAGTTGATTTACAAGATTCACGAAAACCAAGATTAAATATAATTCTGAGTATGAGTTTTTGTATTATGAATACTCTGCTAAATTCCACTGAGCGGCCCCATACTACAATATTATAGCTAAGAACGGAATAAACGAGCGCATAATAAGCCGATAGAAGATTGTTCTTTCCAAACTCATCTTTGAGATTTTTTTTTATAGCAAACATAGCTTTTGAAAGTTTAATGCATACATCATCAACTTGAGGAGAGAATGATAAAGTGGAATCTAAAATACAACCTAGAAATTTTGTTTGATATTCCATTTTTATTGTTGAATTCATGATAGTTAAATCAAAATTACTCATTGTTTTATTATTGGTGAAGTGAATTGCTACAGTTTTTTTAGCATTTACAATTAATAAGTTATTATGACACCATTCCACAAAATCATCCATAACTGTATTGGCTTTAATTATTAGCGAATCAGTATCATCGGCTATTACAATCATACCAGAGTCATCAGCATATGAAAAAGGAATACCATTACGTTTATGCTCAGGTAAGTCGTTTACAAAATCAGAAATAATAGGGGACCGACAATGGAACCTTGTCTCACCCCATTCTTTAAAATCATCCAATCGGACTGTTCTTGTTCATGAGTCACAAAACAGGTCCGATTTTTTAAATAAGATTTTGCCTCTTAATTCAATTTGTTCGATTTTAGCTCTTAGGAAATCGAAGTTAACAGTGTCAAATGCTGCAGACAGATCGAAAAATAGTCCTAAGACTTTCTTTCCGTCATCTAGAGCATCATAATAAATTTCTTGAGTAAGATGTATAGCAGCTAGTTCGGTAGATTTGTTTATGCGATAACCATATTGATGAGAAGTAAATAATTTATTATCTTCCATGAAATTATAAATCTGAATACTAACACATTTTTCTATAATGTTTGCCAAATAACTCAATAAAACAATAGGTCTATAGTTGTCGAGTAGTTGTGGGTCCCCCTTTTTGGAAAGCGGAACAATCTTACCGATTTTACGGTAGAAGAAGCTGAAAAAGTTGTGCAGAAGCGAAGACAAACAACAAACAACTCGCCAAAAGCAGAAGAAACAAATGGAAAAATAGAAGAAAAACTTCAGACTGAGAATGGAAGAAACGAAGAAAGATAGAAAAAGTGCACAGAAGTTTCACCTGGGATTTAAGAGAAATTATGGGAAAACGACTATGAGCGTGAAGCTGTTTGTGACGTTTCGCTTTTTATTTTCTAGTTACTTAAAATCTAAACGTATATTACCTGATGCTTAAACTAACTGATATACTGTTATCATTGAGTTTACAACGGTTGAAATGATTTCCAAAAATTACGACCTCATTTATACGAACATAAATTTATCAGCTTAGCTCACCATTGTTCTAGCAATAACTATAAGAATATTCCATAAGTCACCGGTTTTAGAACACGTTGTTCCAATAACAAGCATTAAGATTTCACTCGACGCATTTTCAATGTCACTGAATTTAAAAATGATTCATTCACTGCCCATTCACATAATATATTATGGTGTTAGTTTGTAAAGCAATTCGAACTAAAATAACGTGACTAATTTCTCACCGATTATTTAATCTTTCGTCGAAGTTAATCGTAATGGTTTATAAAGTAAAATGAAAACAGCGTATGTACACGGGTATATTATCGTCGGTGGATAATAGATACATTTTATGACACATTTTCGATAATTATGAATAAAGCTATTATTCTGACGACGACGTTTTAATTCATTGGAATTGACGCGATAAGACAGGTTACTGACACTTTTGGTTTTTACCGGTGCAAAGCAACTATTCGATTCTGGTTATGAAGAATGGCCCAAAGTAAATGGAATAGGCCAATTCGTAACATTTGACGTGTCTGTGTGATAATGCTTTGACATATGACTATTTGTATTGAACACACATAACACTCGAAAGCTTCCTAAGAAATTGTTCGGTTGCTTAAAACTTATTGAATGACAACATGAAATTGAAAATTTAATTTTTCCGAAATTTTTTTTTCTTTAGAGGAGGGGGAATCTTGCATAGACGCCCGGGTGTGACGGATTCTTGGCGACTAAAACTCTCCCGTGAAGTTGGTTTTCCTTCCTAGAAGCAGCCCCCCTATCTTTAACTATTCAAATCAAGACGATCCTGTTATTTTTAGGCATTCACGAACAAAATTCAATCCGGTTGTGAAGCCATTAGAACCTTTAACATGCTCTTATGTTGCATAAAGATGATCTTGGTCGTTTATTGTCAACATTGAGAATTTTTGGCATCCCAGGAAGAAGAGTTTTAGCTCACTTATGGAGATATTTAGTACCTCTAGAGCATTTGGACTGTCTGACACTGCTTTATCGACATTATTTTCGACGCAAAGTTCGACAGCGTATATATATACCTAAAACCTAGTAATTATACTCTGACAGGTTTCTGTATCTGGAGGGTGTCCGCAAGGAGAGGTAATCTTCCCCCTGTTATGGAGTTTGGTCGTGGATGAGCTACAAATAAGGTTGAACCGTGCTGGTATTGAGGCGATAGGTTATGCTCATGGTATCGCCATAATATCCAGAGGAGCCTACGACGGTACCTTGCAAAAGCTTGTTCGACAAGTCTTGATAGTTACAGAAGACTGGTTAGAGATAACAAAATCTCTATTCAGTCGAAGAAAACGGCCATTATCATCTTTTTCAGAAAGTACAACATCAAGTCTCTGTAGAAGATGGAAATTGATGGTAAGACAGTTGACTTTACCTAGACGACAAAATATCTGGGACTCATGCTGGATAAAAAACAACTCTGGCAAAAGCAATTGAAGACTAGGTGCCAAAATGCTTTGATAACCTTTTGATAGTGTTACTGAACAATTGGCATGAACTGGGGACTAGGGTCTAAGCAGCTGATGTGGATCTACCTAGCTATAGTAATCCCAAGACTCAGTCATCTCTTGTGTTGGATTCTGAACTTTTGATTAAGCCCGCTACCATCACAACCAAAACCAATAATAGTTCAGCTACAAAGGAAATTCACTTATGCCCTCTCCTTCTCTCCCATCTCTATTTACATCATCATTGAAACTCATCAAGAGACTGATATCAAAGCAATTTGAATCAATCATTCTTGGATTCTAGGATAAGCATCTTATAGGATGAGTCATTGTGGTCTACGCTTTTATTCTTCGAGAGAAAGCATGTCCAAATATGTAAAAAAATTAGATTCATGACTGACAACCTTAGAAGGGACCGAAGGCACTATAGTGACTCAAGACTAATCTGTGTTCTTCAGTTCTTTCTAAAGAATAATCAACGACATTGGTAATCTGTTAAACCCATACGTCGATAATGAACCTATTAATATTGATGTCAAATCTTTATTCAATGGTAATCATGGGAAATTGAAATCGTTAATGATAAGAAGTCATAAACGTCAGTATTATATTTTTTATAGAAATCAATTAATACTGCTATCGTGACGAATATAAGAAGTAACAACAAACGGTCCTTTCGTCAGGTTATAACAAAAGTAATTATAAAAGTAATCGATTATTTCTCACCGTAACGAAACAATATTACCATAACTAATAATCATCCTTGAGAGACTATTTACTCTACCACTGGTAGCATATTTTGTAGTAAATGGTTCGACGCTCTAGGAAGGTCATCGAGACCCAAGGTTGGATACCATATAAAAACAACAAATAAATGTACTAAATTCACAAGCGAGATTGTTGTATGTCGTTAAAATACCATTAAGGGATATGGGAAGAATGTGGGTGTCTTGGGTGACGAAAAAACTCCTTATTCCATAATGGTTGAAAATGTCATACCCTCGGTTCATCGCTTAAATATAGATATTGCCGGCTGAATGCAAATCAAATGATATAAAATTAATAAACCATAAAGGAGATCAGAATGTGTACTGAGTACTGAGGACCTTTCGGCTACAAGTATTCATCATCAGAGTGAACAAAGTTTGGTAGCTGAAAGGTCCTCAGTATTTTAACAGTGTTTTTAGTGGAGAGAAATAATCCCCCTTTTATTTCTTATTTATAGTGATATAAAATTAAGTTGAACTCAATTATTAAAATTCATAAAGAAAATAATCCCATCAGACTAGTTGTATTATTCGTAACAGACCCATCAGTTAAAATATACGAGAAACTTTTAAAACACCATTGTTACAACCAAGTAGTACATTTTCTATAAATATAGGCATATTGAAAGTAACGGCTTTTGCTCCAACTTAACAGTAGAGCATCGACTGACAGCTCAGTTATTTTGAATGTTGGCAGTAAGTTGCATATTTGTACGTAACTTATACTTTATTTAACTGAAGTATCGTTAAATTAGAGATCGAGGAAAATGGCATATTTTCCATACATTTATTTACCTTCCCAACCTGTTCCATATGGTTTTACAACACTATTCGTTCCAATTTCTGGAAGCCATTAAAATAGTCGATGCTCTGATGAAGGGATTTCCAAAGGTCGGTATTCGACGTCGCATAACCTGTTATCTAATGTTAGATTCGAATTCCTTACCCAAAATAATATGGAAAAGCGAAGTTTCGTTAGATTCGAAGAGATCTAGGAAAATGGCATATTTTCCATACATTACCTTCAAAATTATTCGAAATATCGAAATTTCATATCGTCTTACTCGTACCAATTCTTGGAATAAAATCAACGCATAACGTGAATTATGAAACTATTAAAATAGTCGTTGCTGTGATGAAGGACTTTTCACAGAAGAAAGCTAATTCTAGATTCGAATACTTCATCTAAAGAAAGGTGAAAAAAAATCCAATGAATAACCTATTAAAATACCAGAGCTATGATTAAGGTTCTTCTGGTGATCAACTGTCTAATATAAGTGAGTTGTATGGAACCCACATAAAATATTTCTGTGTGAAAATGAACCTTCGAATTGGGGTTTTTATTGCAGCTTTTAGAGATATGCAACTCAGGTATTGATCTCTCTAGATAGATGTTTTATTTTATACAAAGTTTTTCATATTGTCAACGAGTATTTTGAAAATTAGTCAAGCTGAATTCATATGTTTTTTTCTGATAATATACGATCCTAGAGATATGAACTGAACATTCACTGTTTCTATCTGTCTAGGCTATAAGAGACTAATCATTTAATAAAAAAGTTGGGCAGAAAAACATCCACTACCCCTTCAAAATCTTCACGAATTATGAGTAAAAAAGAGTTTCATCTTGATTTCTATGAAGAGTATTCTGTGACAAGTGCATAGATAACTCTACTACCGGTAGTAGAGTTATCTATGGTGGTCAGTTGACTTGTAAACACAATTTTATACGAAAGTCTTAACGTTCAGATCTCGATAGCGCTTCCGGCTCCCGGATTTTCACGTGGCCTATCGAAATTAGAAGGTTCGAATTGTATAAAAACACAATTGCATGAACGCCAGACGACTTATGTAATCAGCTACGAACGTAATAATTTTGACATATCCTCGAGGAGCTCGCTGCACGTGAGTTAGAGTTTACATTCTACCTCAATTTTGTTAATTTGGGGCCGTTTCGAAATCCGTGCGGCCGGCGCCAGTTGTAATAAAGTATTTTGGGCTATGGGCCGCTAGCTTTTACCCGCTCTCGGTATATTTAAGTAGCTAGAAATTTCCCTTTCGTACGTCGCACGTCAGATGCTAGTAGGTGACAGCTGAGAATATCTGAAACTGTTTTAATCAACTTTTCCTATTTAATCGACATTTTGGGGCCCGAGACTATGCTATTTAGTTGGCCCCGTTCATAAACTAACGACAAGGAGCGGAAACCGCATGCGAAAAGTCCTCGTTAAGACGTTCTATGTACCGTAAATTTACACTTTTCTAACTCGCCAGCTACGCGCTTCTCACGTGAACGTCATTCGATTTTTCGAAAATTAACCAATTCAAAACAGTTTTAGACCCAGTTTGGGGTTATCACGACCTTTTAAAAGGTTCAAAGTTAACATTTCGATAACATTTCGACAATTTTAAGCTCGGCCGAGCTACATGGTAGGCGGAGTGTTGGGTCTTAGGATATTTCGTTATGGCATTTGTTTTTTGTTTTTCTAGATTTTCGTTACGGTATTTGTCTTTTGTTTTTTTTCTTGATTCGGTCGCCGCGCTCAAAGCCCGCGATGAAAGCTATATGCAATAGCTTAATAAGTTCAAGAATAACAAAATGATTTTCGTTATAATATAACATATTCGAATATTATTGTTTAGCAAGTCGTATACAATGAACTGCATTGATTAATATTAATTCACTGGTATTACTGAACGATAGGGGTAACATTGAAATGACTCACAGCGACTCTCACGACGTTTAAATTTATATCGACCTATTTTTGGTTGTATTGCCGTGCGTTGAAGCTATTTTCAACCCAACAACCCTAAATGTTTATTATTGTCATTATTTGCTTTCAATCGTAGTGATGTGTAACGCAGTGCGTTATTTTCCGTTGGTAAGTTCGAATGATTCAGATTTATTCTCTGTCTTCTTGGTACGTTTTCGCTTCATGTTGATCCTTGTGTCGTGAATTGTGATTTTTCTTTCGATGTTTCATTACATTTGTAGAAATGTGCAGTGTATTAGTTTGATATTAAAGTACTAACTTGGCGCAATAACAATGATGAGGTCTTTCTGATCCAGATCGATCAGGAACGTCACAAATTTATAGTTCCAGACGATAAATAAAAAAAAGTTCAGCAGGTCTCGAGCTTGACAATGAAGGAGTGACTAGCTTGAGCTCGTCTAGTCCGCCTATCTCTCACGGTGGAACAACATACGAGATTTCTGATGAACGCTGACCATTGAAATAACTATAGAAAGGGCCTCTCTTCTAGAGAGGCCAGTGAATTTGTAAATGTGACATCATCAATCAGACGAATAGCTCTCTTCTAGATAGAATCAAAGAGCTTCAGAGTTGGTGCCAAGACAGATCCCTGTGGAACTGTTGATAGCCATTGAATCTAAGGATACTCCGTCAACCACCACATGGAGTAATCTATTTGAGAGAAATCTCGATACTAAGCGAAAAATTTGAGATGGCAAACTGTATGACATAAGTTTTCCAAGAAGACTTTGGTGCCAGACTTGGTCAAATGCTCTGGAGATATCCAATGCTACAGCTAGAGTTTCCCCATGTTTCTCAATAGCTTCTGTAATACATGTGTTACCTAGGCAAGCAGTCTCCTGTTGATCGCTGCTGACGAAAACCATATTGTCGATCATTTACGATTTTGAAGCTCTCTAGGTATTTATTGAGCTCGATGTTGATTGCCTTCTCCATCACATCAGAGATCACAAATAATAGTGCAATGGGTTCATAATTATTAGGAATGGTCTTCTATCCTTCTTTTGGAAAAGAAGCTGGAAGGAAATATACCAAAATTTGTATGAAAGGGTAAACAGCCTGCAGAAAACTGGTGTTATTTCATGCGCACATTCCTGGAGAATGACAGGTGGAATTCCGTCTGCTCCATAACAAAAAAGTTGGTTTTTTCTTGTGGTGTAGTGGCAAGTGTGCCATCCTCTTTGATTAGGGCCTAATAGTATATCAAAGTACTAGTTTAATTCGGTATGATTGCAGCTCACGAGTTCAAGTTTGCAAGCCGACCGCGAATGCCTAACTGGAAATAAAACGAAAAACCTTTCGACTGTCCATAATTAAATAGTATACCAAATGTAATAAAAATATATGCCGAAGAAATTTAAATCTCGTTTTAGAACTTTCTTACTCAATCAAATCTCTCTCTCTCTCTCTCTCTCTCTCTCTCTCTCTCTCTCTCTCTCTCTCTCTCTCTCTCTCTCAGCGCTCTGTATTAGTCATTCTTTCGATCTTATACGCGTCTACGTTATATGGCAGATGCGAGGGGCACCTATATCTGCTACTCAACAGGAAATGCAAACTAAGTACCAAAAGTAAAGGGTCTATACTTCTGTCATAAGGCCGACAATAACATACGCCGCCGAAATATGGTTACAAGCATCACCCGCACAACTAATGAATTTGCAAATAATTCAGCATAAGGTAATCAGATCATGCCTAGATGCACCATATTACGTAACAAACGACCTGCTCTATAGGGATACAGGAATACCTAAAGTTGAGGAAATGATTCGGAAACAGAAGACAAACACATACCAAAAGATGGAAACCCCACAATCAGAGGCGCAGCGGCATGTGACGCGCTGTTGAAGTACAAGAAGCCAAGAATGGCCATTGTACTTACCGCCCAAAATGGGCAATAACGAAGAAACAAACCAAAACAATAAGCCAAAGAGCTTTTGATAAAAACGCAGCGGAAAACGAGCACGGCTCGAATTCGCTGAAACAAATGTAAGATCTTCAGTAAGTCAGATGGAACAGTTTTCACGAACTCCGGCACATACTAAACTAAAAACATTTTGAATAAAAAAAAAATGAAACGTGTGGCACTCGGGGATTGCCGCGGTAAAGCTATTGCATAGCACTACGTCACTGGAAAAAGTTGGCCAGAAAAACATACACCACCCCTTCAAAATCTTCACGAATTATGAGTAAAAAAGAGTATCATCGTGATCTCTATGAAGAGTATTCTGTGACAAGCATAGATAACTCTACTACCGGTAGTAGAGTTATCTATGGTGACAAGTGTCAGTTGACTTGTAAACACAATTTTATACGATAGTTTTAACTTTCAGATCTCGATAGCGCTTCTGGCTCCGGAATTTTCACGTGGCCTATCCAAATTAGAAGGTTCGAATTGTATAAAAACACAATTGCATGAACGACAGACGTCTTATGTAATTAGCTACGAACGTAATAATTTTGACATATCCTCGAGGAGCTCGCTGCGCGTAAGTTAGAGTTTATACATTTTACCTCTATTTTGTTAATTTGGGGCCGTTTCGAACCCCGTGCGGCCGGCAGTTGTAATAAAGTATTTTGGGCTATGGGCCGCTAGCTTTTACCCGCTTTCGGTATATTCAAGTAGTTAGAAAATTCCATTTCGTACGTCGCATGTCAGATGCTAGTAGGTGACAGCTGAGAATACCTCAAATTGTTTTAATTAAATTTTCCTATTTAATCGACATTTTGGGGCCCGAGACTATGCTTTTTAGTTGGCCCCGTTCATAAACTAACGACATGGAGCGAAAACCGCATGCGAAAAGTCCTCGTTAAGACGTTCTATGTACCGTAAATTTGCACTTTTCTAACTCGCGAGCTACGCGCTTCTCACGTGAACGTCATTCGATTTATCGAAAATTAACCAATTCAAAACAGTTTTCGACTCACTTTGGGGCTATCACGACCTTTTAAAAGGTTCAAAGTTAACATTTTGACAATTTTAGGCTCGGCCGAGTTAGATGGTAGGTGGAGTGGTGGGTCTTAGGATATTTCGTTACGGTATTTGTTTTTTGTTTCTTTAGATTTTCGTTACGGTATTTGTCCTTTGGTTTTTTTTTCTTGATTCGGTCGCCGCGCTCAAAGCCCGCGATAAAAGCTATATGCAATAGCTTAAAAACAATATTTGCTTTATTTATTTATGAAAATGGATGTCACTGAAACATTATTGGATCCTCTGGTTGATACTGAAGCCAATGTCTTGACATTCATATGCGCTATCATCTGTTTCGTTTTAATGTGGATTAACCTGATGAATAATGGGTTTTCCGGATATTGTCTTCTGCAAACTATAGTTACTATTTCTTTGTCCTATAGTTCCAATACTGGTTTTGTGAAAGTAAATGTAGGTAACCTTTAGTTCGTGTACGTAATGCTTACCTTGATAATTGCGAGAGTACAAAATAGCGTTCAATATCGTATTTACTGTTGTTTATCATGTAATAGGAAGGTGTGTGATTTTATGCAGATTCTGCAAAACCGACATACTTCGAATCATGCATCCTCTTGAATATTGTACTTTTTCATTGCACCATCAACGGAATTTTGCAATAAGAAACTGATATCCTGATATAGTTCCGCGAACACAATGTTTCTGTTCAGTTAAAAGTAAGTTTGAGTTGAATCACGTATTTACTTAGGAACTTACTGTGCGTTTTGCAATTATTGTCACCATTTTTATAAATTGGTGTTACTATTCCTATCCTCCAATCTTCTGCCGTATTTCATTCATTCAGGCGCTTTACACCGAATTTTGCTTTTCGTATTGCTTCCATAATAAACTTCTATTTTTTCCTCATGTTAAGTAATGTTCCTAAAAATTGTTTCTAGATGCCGTTTCAATTTATAGTCTTTCAAGCAATTTTATTTCTCTTTATTAATTGTTCTTCTTACTATTGTATCTACTTAACAGTGACATTTATGAATTTAATAAGAACAATTTCGTAACATGTATCTTGCTTCAAGTTAAGCTAATGCCTTCGCAGTGGTTTTCCACTTTCTAAACCATTTAATTAGAAGTTACATATATTAAACTTACTCAAACATTACATTATAACGCAACGAGGATGACAGCGGTTGTTAGCTCTACTTCACTCAAATATCAAGGTATTCACCAAATTTGATATTTGTCCATTTATAGAATTATGACGTGATTGTTACGTGATACTTTATTTCGTTTCTTACAGTTTTCGAGGATAATTAATACAACTATTCAGAATTCAAATCTTGACTTGAATAAAATTGTCCAAAAAAAATATGATAAAATCTTTGTTATTAATAATGAAGGGAACCCTAGGCACAATTTTGTTAAAATAGGTTCACTCTTGATTGAAAACGACAGGAAAATGAGCAAGTCTATTAACAACACATAGGACATTTTCTAAAGATTGTGCACAGAATGGAATGTTACAGCTCGGTTGATGGAACAGAAATTTAGTAATCTTTTTCGATACCCAGTTTACACCCGCCGTAAAGGAAATACAGTTATTCCGTCTGAAAAAAATAGCATATACTAGAAATGTGTTGCCGCTTGGAGAATAGGTAAATAGTGTGTGTTGCAAAGATACTCTTCTCAAATCATTTGATTTGGTTACTGATTTTTCTATAATTGTTTCACATTCTATAAGATATTCTTCGCAAATAAAGATAATCATTATCTTTACACAACTAAATGATATTCAAATTCGCAGTGTTTTTAAGAAAACTACAAAAACTACGACGAACCTAAGTCTACTGAGTGGGAGACACTGTCCTTCCCTAACCAAAACCACTGATTTTCAATATAACTTACTCATAATTCCATTTTATTTTCAGTGGTGTCCAAGATGCTGCAACAAATTCTGAGAGACATGTACGTCGATCCGGAGCTACTGGCGAAGCTGGACGACGAGCAGAAACAGATACTATTCTGCAAAATGCGCGAAGAACAAGTGCGACGATGGAAATTATGGACAGACAAGCTAGGCCACGAATCGATGACCAAAGACGACAACAGCAAGAAGAAAGTCTCTTTCGTGAATGGCGAAGATGGTGAACCGTGGGTTTGGGTGATGGGCGAACACAAAAACGATAAATCCATAAACGAAATTCTGAAAGAAGAGGCTCTGGAGAAGGCGCGCAAACTCGCTTCCGAACAAATTGAAGCGGAATATCGTATACCAAAAATAGAAGACCTCGATACGTCGCCCAAACTCCAAATAGAAGACGATATGGATATATATTGCTCGGTAGACGAACTGAGGGAAAAAATCAAGAAAAAACCTCCGAAAATAATAAACAATTACACCATCAATCATTATCAAAATAAAAATAAATATAACGTGATCGATACGAGAGACGTCTTCCAAGAATTGACGTTGAATACACATAAAGTTTCGCACAAGGTGGCGCTCTGGGAGAAGAAACTGACGGAAGAAAGAACCTGTGAAATTCTCCAAAGGATGCAGAAGAAACAAGAAGAAGCTGCGTTGCAAGCGGAAGAAGATGACAGAAGGCAAGAGCAAGTTTGGAGGGAACAGGGTAAGTGTTGCCGTTCAAGTCGAAATCACTATACTTTGAAGTAAGTGCAGCTCCACCATTATGACCATGGTGTAAAGAAATAATTGTCCTGAGGAATATATACAGTTACAGAATAAAGAGATTTTATCAGAATGGATCACGTTTACGTTCTTGTGAGTGGCTCGAATATCGAACCCTCTTTCGTAACTATGTGGCTCACTTTTGATTATACTTCACCCAGCCTGATTTTGTTGGTTGTATGGAATTCAAAGTTAAATACATCTATCTCAACGATATTATTAGAGAGAAGTCAGTACGAGCCATCAAAAGTGATGTACTCATTCTAATTCCATTCAGAAAATGGGATTTACATGAACTTCCTGCTATAACGACCAATTCAAAAAAAGGGAATTTTAGTTGTCAGTTGAGAAACTATTTTATGTTATAGTATTTTTCCAAAGAGACAAGCGAAACAAAGTGAAAGATAATCCTACGATATTCGATCACGTGGACATTTCAAGTATTCGCTTATCTCTATACGAAGAATATTTTCCTAGTGAACGAATGAACTTGCACTATGCCAATAAACTGTACCAAAATTTCATGTGGATTGCATTTACCATTTGGCCACTACACGAATGTTCTCGTGATCCTTGTGTAACCCAATTCAAAAGACGACTTCGTTCGCTACGTTTACTCCTGCTTAATAAGAGTCGGCACCAAAAGTTATTGCTTGGGAAAATAAAATTGTCGACTTTGTTTTCATTGATGGATGGAGAATTTCATTATAAAAAATGTTTGTCCGCTTTTCAGTAAAATTACACCTCGGTAATAACACATCCATATTATGTCTACTAAGAAATTGAATAACTATCATTTTATCGTTATAATATCTTCACAGAGAGAAAAGCCAAAGAAGCCGAACAACAAATACGAGAGATAGCGAGGAGAGCTAGAGAAGAACACAGACTGACTACGAATAATTTAGAAATAGAAACCACTTACAGTACCGTCAATACCGGAGCACCACCGGGACGCCAAGCCGTTTTAGAATGGTACCGACTCATCGAGAAAACCAGAGCTGCCATTTACGACCAAAACAACGTTGTACAACCATGGTTTCATGGTAAGCCGATCATACTTAGTTCTCTAAACAATCCGAGTGTTATTAATCCAACGTTTCGATTTGTTTAGGGTTAATTACAAGAACCGAAGCCGAGAAGCTTTTGTTGGATCAACCGTATGGAACATTTCTGATAAGACTGTCGGAACGAATTTGGGGATATGCGATATCCTATCGAGCTAAGGAGAAATGCAAACACTATCTCGTCAACGCCAATCCAAAATATAGCTTTTCTGGACACAATCAAATCGAACACGATAGCTTAGGTGAGTTCTTAATACATATTCCGTAATTTAAACTTCCATAAATCAAATTACCAAATGCTATATGTACATATTAAGATCTTGAGGGGCGCGGGACCACAATAATCTGTTTATTTCGATAGAGTGTTTTAGTTACGCCGCTTAAACAGCAGACGTGTGTGCTTCTAGAGCATGTAATGAGTATAATAGTCCAGTAAAAACGTACTCAACTTATGATTTGCCAGTTACAGATGGATTTTGAAAAATTACTTTTGCATATTGTTTGATCTGGTGCACAATGAAAAATCCACTCAAAAAAATGGGTGAAGCCTTCTCCTTCTATTAATAAACAATATGTTAGTAAACAATGATTGGTCAAAATGAACAAATGATTCATTTGACTCCAACTTTTTTCTAAGGGGTTTTTGAGTTTGAGGTGAAAAAAAATTCAATATGGTGACCTCGAAATAGTTCAAAATTGCGAAAAACGCGTAAAAACAGCTAATAATTCAACGAAAACATAATAAATATGCTTAAAATGTATATATTTATGAAATATATAGGGTATGTAAACTATTTTCACCAACAAATAAGCTTAAAACACATTAGGAAGCTGAAAAAAGTAAAAAAGAAGTAGCGCTCCCAGGCTTACGCTCGTTATACTAACACCGTGCGCGGGAGGGTAAAATCGCTCTAGGATTAAATGTATTACTCGTATCGACTTGAAACAAAGTGCATATTAAAAGTAGGACAATACTCTTTATTGGCAAGGGAGTTTTACTGGAAAAATTGATTATTGTTTGAGTGACACGGGTTTGAAAACTAATTATTCTCATTTTTCTATTTCAAAAAGTGATATAAAGTCTTGAAACAAGCTGCAACCAGTTATAAAATACTATATATGTGATACGTATTAGTTTTCATTCTGATCTGTAACTGTAACTGTTCCACTGAAGCATATATTTAACATTTTCAACGATTATTTTATGATTACATTTGAACCACAGACTATTCGATTGGTGCGAGTCGAAACGATAACGATTCCTAAATCCATTTAGAAAATGGAAATTACATGAACTTCCTGCTGTAACGAAAAAAGCGAAAAGGGAAAGTTGGGATCCATCAAAAGATACGACGGAAAAAAGAATGGTGAAATTGTTAATTAAATCGATACTTTGGCGTCATCCTCAGTGAAGTCAGCTAAATTTCAACTCGATTTTGATCGAAAATGGTGCGTGCAATCGAAGCTAAAGAAGGCGACCTTTTTTGTCAAGAAAAGTTCAAATTTCGAAATGTTTGCCAATATTACAAATTTCTATTCTATTTCATCTAGATGGACATAGTTTCCGAAATAGCTAATGTTCGGTATATTCCAGTCCAGTTATTTCCGATACAGTAAATCAGTTGATTATGAATCCCTAGAGAAATTAGTTAACTAAAAACGTTCCATACTTATTCCACCGATTCATTATAGCGTTAATTTAGAATTGAAACAGTTCATTCTTAATCATTCATGGCTTCGGGAAGTGTGCGATAAATATTGATCAACAAAAAGCGACAGGCTCTGACCCAGATTCGAAATGAACCACTTCCTTCGGTTTTGTAGCATGTTCGAAACAGTTGCTTGCGGTACTCTATTATTGTTTCACCTCCTAGATTGAATGCCAGATGATAGAAAAAGTTATCTTACATAATCCATCTCCAGTCAGCCCTCTTTTTCCGGAATTGAATGTTTTTTCATCTAATCCGATGTACATATAATATTACGTCAGTATGTATTTTAATTTCCCAATATATTGGCAAAATACATATTATTTATTAAGATGGCTTGATATAGCCAAATTTATATTGATTTGTGATCAAATTATTTGTTTAATTGTCTCTAATTTCATATGCATTTGGTTTTTTTGTCGTGAAAGAACTTCTGATCGAGGCAGCGCTGATTGTATAATGTACTATTATGGACTCCAGGTTTTTAAAATCAATGAATCTACGAATACTTGATATAATAATTGTTTCAGTTGAATGTTAGCCTCAAGAAGATTTGAACTTAACGACCTTCATTTCTGAGATAGTAGCTTCCCCCATGTAATACATTTATAATTCCCATACATATTTATAATCGCAATTAAGATTACCCCTTATTATTTATGGATGGTTAAGCATTTAAACCCAAAACTTCGGTAATTATATTCAGTTTCCTGTTGAGATAGCTTGTCGAGTATTTTATGTAAAGTTAGACAGATTATTCGACAGCCTTCGTCTTTACGGAAATGATAAATCAAAGATGATAGTCGTCATTTTCCTGACCGAAGGAACGGACATGATTGGAAAATCACAAATAAAAATGATCTCTCCATGATTTCGCTTTGGAAACTTCAGATGAAGCAACCAAGCCGCATTTTTGCGGAAAATGTAGCTTCATATTATCGTACTGAATCTAGAGCTTCGTCTTCTTGACGTTCATATCCAAGATTACATTGAGTTTAACATGGTAGATAACTTATCTATAGCATCTAGGTCTGAAGAAGTATTCTCTCTCCTCCATCATCTGTCGTTCATCATACTGAATGATATAATCAAGGTTTCAGGTAAATAAAAGTTGTACTCCGAAAAAGTGGTAAATTTGGTTCCTTTTAAGGCCAGAGGGATAATTAGGTCAACGGTACAAGATGAATAATACTGTAACCTTGGTGCTCCAAATAACCAATTTCTCCTTACACGCAACGTTTATACCATTTGAAATTTGAAAATTCCGGGGGGGTACTTCATTTACTTACGTTGGTAAACAATGAGTTATTTGCCTTGCAATTACTTCAAATGCCCGATAACGCTATCACGAAGCATGGTAAATTGATTACATCGAAAGATTTACGCAGTTTATGAACTTGGTACTATTCCAATCTTAAACGTTTTATGCCAAATCATAAAACGTAATTAGTTTGTTTATATTATGATCACGTTCCATGCTTGCAAATATTACACCAAAGATAATAGATTAATTTTCCACTGTAAACAATAACGACTGAACTAATTATATAATCAATTCAAACAATAAGCATGTTCCTTACATTCCTTTAGCGAAAGTTGCAACAATAATCTTGAATTATTTCCTTGTCTTTTTAATTAATTCCTGCCTGGCTAATGTTTTCCTAGATTTAGTAATTTTCGAATGATTCACGTCAGAATTCTAAGAAGATTATGGAGTGATTCACATTGAATAAAATTGTCGTCGAGAGCGTTGACCCATATCCCGCTGAACTAGTTAATAATTATCATAATAATGTACATACAACATTGTTACAGTCGAAGATGTCTTTTACTTGTCAATGTTTCGAATTTGATGGGGACTCCATGTAATTATAATTATTATAGCATGGCTAAAGCTTTGGGAAACGTAGAAATAAAATTTGGAAAGTATAAAGATGAATTATTGACAAAAATAACAACAACGCTTTAGGCGTAAACAATACGTGGTTAAAATTTCATGACGATCATTTAAAGGTTTTCTAGTCCAAAGGGAACATACGAACAGGCACAGTTTTGAGTTTAAATATGAAATGAAATTAGAAATAATTCATTTAGGTTGAATAATTGATACATGGACGAGTGTATGAGCATGATTTCCACTCAAATTATAATTTAGCTGTCTTCGGTTGCGATGCAGCCATTATTTATGTAAACTGAATATAAAGCTAAGACTACGAAATATCCCGAAATGCTTGATGGGTCATATTGGGGGAGAGGGAAATTACAACCAGTAATAAAGCGGCTATTAAGCTGTTCCCAATGAATGAGGGTACATATTATTACAGGTACTTCTTGGACATGAATTAACATCAAGTATTCCAGGTAGTCATTCCTCGTAATTAGTTATTATATAATTTCTTATGAATGCGTGGTTCTAGAGTTGACCTGAGGTTAATTGTATGTTTTCAATTGTAGGTAATACAAAATTCAATGAACGGTCTCTATGTCTATACATTTCTACAGCGGACGTATTAATATTATTAGTACAAACATATTAAAAATGCTCTGTGGACCCAGTAGAAACATTTGTATACAGCTTCATCATTCGTCACTTAGACTTTTGCATTTCAATAATCCAAATAATTTTTCTGTGCAAGGATGTAAAGTTTCAGTCTTCTCAATTTTCGGATTCTTGTACATAGCCGAGGAAAAACTGCAGATGATCCGAATGGACAAGAAACCAGTGACAGTTGCATGTTACGGTCGATACAAGTTGAGCCTCACTTATCTTAGCTTGAAGGGTCAAGAAAGTTAAAAAAATTCAAATATACTCCCTTAAAATATACCTGCACCCTTGTTTTGATTATTTTGGTTTTTTTCTGTAATAAACCATAAATTATATTGTCCAAGATTATTATTTGTGCCGCTATGGGACCTAAAAGTTGCACAAGTACCAAAGGAGGTACAGTTATTTTCGTAAATAACTTCAAATTCAGAAAAGTAGGAACGTTATCGTACGGGGAAAAGCTTTGGAGATGTACTGTTCAAAAGTTGCAAAGCTACGTGTTGTACTTTCGGTCCAGAAAATGTTGTAATTCGTGAACATGAAAACCATAACCACTCCTCGCCATTAGACGCTGGAAAAATTGGCACGTATTTGTTGTGTAGTGCTGTGGATAGAAAAGCTGTAGACGATCTGTGTGAAAAACCACCTGAGTTAATAACAAACTAACGATTAAGTTTCAACTATAATTGCAATAATTTCTGCAAGGAAAATATATATACCGCTCGAAGAAAAGTGTTACCACCGCTTTCAAAATCCATAAACGAAGTACAAACGATTCTGGATGAAATGAATATAAAAACCATAAAAATTAAACGTTTTCAATCGCTAACGATTAAATCAATAAGATTATAATCTTATCTTGTTATACAAATTTGAACTTGTGTTGTTTGAAAAGAGTTTTTATGAATGGAACATTTTCCTACTGCACTAAATTTTTCACCCAATTATTTACTCTATTCGTGGTAAGAAAAATTGATATTACATTCCTGTTCCCTACTGTATTTTGCATAACAAGGAAAAATATTGTTACCAAAAATTGTCTAAACTACTAAACCAAAAATGTTTAGAATAAATCAGGAATAATAACTGATTTTGAAACGGCTATTCTTTCTTGCGTTACTAACAAATACACACAATGAAAAGTTGGTTGTAGATTTCATCTTAGGCATGCTTTTTGGAGAAATAATTCAATTAGGGCTCTCAACCGATTATAAAAATGAATATTCTGAAGTAAGTAAATGGTTGAGATAATCTTCCGGGTTAACTCGTATTTGGATCCTGAAGACGTCGGAGACCGTTTGGCTTTTGATATTTTCGAAAATCTGTCAAAAAATTATATTTTGTTGAAATATTATGATTATATTATTCACAATTATGTTGACGAGAATTCTCTCTTTCCTCCTACAATGTGGGCGGAAATTTCTGAAACAATATACAGAACTACCAACTCATGTGAATCCTTTCATTCTAAACTAAACTCACAATTTTATTATTACAATCTAAGTTTGTATAAATTTTTAAAGATTGAAAAGGTGTTCAGATTAAAACGTATATCAAAATTTAAAGTTCAGGAAAAGAACTAAAAAATATGATACGAAGTTAAAAAAAAATCAAGACTTCAAGATCGTTCATGAATAAATATGAAAATAAACAAATTAGCGCAATTCGATTTGTAAGAGACGTTTCATATTTCCAAATACCCCAAATTTAGTGATGCTTTTTTTGGTTCTTCTCTCTATTATTTCTTTAAATCTCGGCTAAAATGTTAAAATTGTATTTACCAGTAATAGCTCCCTATTTGACACATATTGTGAATTGCTGTCTGGAAGTATGGAAACACTCTATCATTAAATATATCCCTAAAAAGACAAACCCTGAGTCTCTAAATGATCTGCGGCCCATTAGCATTTTACCAATCATGTCCAAAAACTTTCGAAAAAGTTGTAGCGAAGCAAGTATATCATTATGTTGTTGAAACTGATATTATCCCTAATCATCAATCGGGTGTTCGTAAAGGTTTCAGTCCTATTACGCCACTTCTCAAACTTGCTGACCATATCATAAATTCCCTGGACAAGAGTTGGGTTAGTCCTCTAGTCCTCTTTGATTACCCAAAGGCTTTTGACAGTATTGACCAAGATTTTATGATTGCCAAACTTGAATTTCTCAGCTTAGATCATACGGCGGCAGAATTCTTCAGCTCTCATCTAAATAATCGATGGCAGAGGGTTGAGCTCAACGATGAGTTATCGGACGCTTCAGAGGTAACTCCAGGGTGCCACAGGGGCCGGTGTTAGGCCCAACTCTATATCTCTTCGGTTAAATATGTCAGTATACAGTCTTTTGTTGATAAAACTCAGTTGCATCTTTCATATGACCCATTTAAATCTGAGGATACATCTAATCTTATTAATGACGATCACATGTCTTTAGAAAAGTATTCAAACGCTCACACTCTGACTTTGAACCCGAGCAAATGCTGCCATATTATCTTTAATCGTAGTCTGATGGCTGATGCGGAGGAAGATACTGATAGGCGGCTTAAGATTCGGAGCCAGGTTCTGAAAGCTTCAAATAGCGCTAGGAACCTTGGAGTGATATTTGACTGCAAACTATGCTTCGAGGAGTATATAACGTTATTGGTTGGAAAGTCCTACCTTATCTTAAGACAGTTATATAGGCATAGGAAATTATTGAGTTTTAACTTGAGGAAAAAACTTTGTGAATGTTTAGTGTTATATAGAACTGTTGTAGATTTGTTTTCTCCGTAAATAAAATTCCTTAAGTAAGTTACTTTCTTCTAAGTCTTTCTCTTTATTTCATTTTTGTTAGAGGTTAAGTATGAGTAGCATAAGCTAAACTTCGCCTCTCTCCGTTTTTACATTGTATTTTCTTTTTACTTTGTACAAAATAAAGACAATTTATTATTATTATTATTATCATTATATCATATTATTATCTGTATTAGGTATTTGTTATTATGTTATATAATATTCTAAAATTAACATGAACAAACCTGTATTTTATTATATGAGGCGCATATTGTATAATTTCATTTTGACCTGTTTTCAGTTCAGGCGCAAATTGTATACGTCTGCATGTTATACCCAAAAGATGTCATTACCCTTAATCAATCTTATGTTCGTGACGTTACAAATATAATTAACCATTATTGAGTACAATTATTAGATGTACCGTCTGTGTAGTGTGTCAATGACAAGAATAATTATTATACTTGTACAATATAGAAATCGTTGACCGAGATAACTTTTCTCGTCTCAGCACTCAGATGTCTTAGATAACATCTGAGAATTGCAGGATAAAAAATAATCAGCTATCGGATGAATGAACAATAACATCGGAATAGTTCAAGATCTCTGAATGTGACGTATAAGAACCAACAATAGACGCGTGTTTATTGCATCTTGACTTTCATAAAAAGGCCGCAGGGTAGCATAACTACAGACTGATCAAAAACAGTAACTTTTAAACGCAATATCCGGTAATCGTGTCTCACTCAGTTTGTGATAACTAAAAAGAGATGCGGCGGGAAACTTTGAATTTACTTCTGTTCATATAGATTAAGATTAATGAAATAAAATAATTTCAATATAAATATCAATCTTCCTCTCTTCCAAAAGAAGACTTCAGATGTTCCATTTCTAGAAATAAATATTACCAAGGCAATATACGTTATGTTTCATCCAACAAGGATTAAAACTCTATGGTATCATCATACAACGTTTTGTTTTCTCACTTGATCAATGTAGTGCGATTGAAATAGTCAACGGAAAATTAATAAGTATTTTTTTTTCTAGGAGATCTCATCGACTACCATAGGAAGCACCAGCTATCCGGAGGAGAAACGTTGAACTTCCCATGCCCAAGAAGTTCGGAAGCATCGTTAAACGAACTGGATTAAATCATCTCTGCCAGTTTTACTGAGAAAACTGTGATCGAATTGGCATTTTATCGGTTAACAAACGTATTTCTTAGCTCCTTGTAAAAGATTATTCAATTATTTCTGATTATATTAGCGTCAATATTAAACGGAACTATTCGTCATTTACGTTTATAATCTAAGTATAATTTTTCAATTAGTTTTCGTATCGAATGTAATAAATTATTATGAAAGTTTGTAATGAATTGTTTTATTTGTCCTTTCATCCATTCTGCTTGTATCAACTCGAAATGCCTTGGAGATAGAGAAGAACGTGCTAAAAACGATTTTCACTCATTAAGAGACGTGCTCATTGCTAATAAACTGCTGCTAAAATGTTAGGGATATTTCTTATCTAGTACATAGTGGCATCAATAACATACTCTACACAATTTTTTTTTATTTAGATCAATAGTAGTTGCTTTTCATCAATTTATAGGAGCGAATAAAAAATCATTGAATTTCAAATATTACAATTTTACAAATTAAATTCGATAATTAATAGAATTTTATTAATAATATTTGTTAGATATTATCTAGTCGTATGATTAGTTATTGGAAATACAGGCAATAGATTTTTATGGAAGGAGCTTCTGAAATATAATATATAACAGATAATCAGTTTACAAATTTTCTAACATTGGATAAAAATAATTAAAATCAACTCATTCGAACTAAATTGAGGGGTCATTATTATTTAGTAGAAGAATGTTTCAAGTTTGAATTAATACTGGACATAATAATTTTCTCATAAATGATCATCTATAACAATATTGAATCAAAATCAAGTCGTGGAATATTGGTTGATAGCTAAATTTTCTAATTATTATTATATCGGAGTCAATTGAAATGGAATAGGATGGTGAACAATATATTATACAGATTTGTCGAAACATAAAACATTAAATTTATTGTCAAAATGCGAGTAGATTTACCTCCGCGTCAATACCAAATTTCTATAGAGATACATCTGACAATGTTGGTGTTCAACGAAACGTGTATCAATGTTTAATAAGCTCCAAAATCGTAAATATTAAACAAAATTGCTTTTGTCAGAAGATATCAGGAGACCTGACGTCATACGTAACACATGAATAGCAGAAATCTATTGAAAAAGAAGGAGAATCACTAGCTGTGGCATTGGATATCTCCAAAGCATTTGACCGAATCAGCCATCAAAGCCTTTTTGGGGAACTTCCGTCATATGGTTTGCCGCCTCAACGCCACTTACTATCGAGTTTTCTCAGATAGATCACCTCATGTGGTGGTTGACGGAGTATCCTTCGATACAATGGCTATAAATGCTGGTGTTCCACAGGGATCTGTCTTGTCACCACGAAAGATTCCAGATAGGCTGACTAGACGAGCCCAAGCTAGTCGCCACTTCAATGTCAAATTGGAGAGCTGCCGAACTTCTTCCTACTAGACTTAATTTTTTTATCAAACAGCGAAGTTGTGGAACTCTTTACTTAGCGAAGTCTTTCCCTGCACCTAAAACCTCCAAACGTTCAAGAAAATACGAATACCTATCTCCTCTCCCCACATTTCACTGCCGGCTCACACCATGTTCTTCGAACATTATAGGTTCCCGTCTCGTGTAGTCAATCAAAGTATAATAAAAAAAACGTACTCACCACAATTTTTTTTAACTTCAAATCAATAGTATCTACTTGTTTCAATTTATAGGAGAGAACAAAAAATCATCGAATATCAAATATTACAATTTTACAAATTAAATTCGATAATTAACGGAATTTTATTAATAATATTTGCTAGATATTATCGTAGTTATTGGAAATACAGGCAATATATTTTTATGAAAAAAGTTTGTGAAATATAATAAATATATAATCAGTTCAAAATTTCCTAACATTGTATAAAAATAAGTAAAATCAATTCATTAAAAAAACCATCTTAGGGAATTTAGATGAAATGTTTGTAATGAATTTCTTCGTTCCAAACGACCAATAAGAATAAATTATTGGTAATTAAATTATTTCTATTCATTTAATTATTATAAAGATATAATATGAAATGAAGTTCCAAATTTAGTTGGTTAGAAAGGAGTCAATTGGACTTAAAAAAATCAAGAAAAGGTGGAATAGTAAAATGCACAAGAAAAAATATATTTTTATTATATAAGTATAAATACATTAAACAATAAATGTATTAATATGTTAAGAAAAATGATTGAACCTAACAGTTAATGAAATGCTATGTCCGTGATATTATACTTTCGTTTTGCTTTAGAATATCTGTAGGCCTAAAATAGAAGAAAATTAAATGATATAATTACTTTATTTATTATTTACTTTCATGTTAAATTCATGGTATTCAGATGTTTTGATGATGATGATTTTTGTGATGTAGAGGACTGTATTCTCTGAAATTGAAAAATAAAATAAACAATATATCTTCAATTAATTTTTTTAATGAAAAACGCCCACAATGAAAACATTATCTCATTCTGTTCCAGCGATGAACGAATACTTAGATTCAGCTTCTATGATTTTTGTTTGAGTTTAAGTGTGGATTTTTTTTCTAATATTCAATAATTATTGAAGTTTAGCAGGCAGGTCTTGAATGTTCCCATGTAGCTCAAAGTTTTCTCATTCAATCACTCTATATCTCAATTTTTTTATATCTTTTAAAGTAAGTAATAAAATAGGTAGGTAATATAAGAATTGATTTTATGTTTATTTAAAAAAATTCAATGGATTATTATGAAAAAGTTATCTGTGTTGAGATTTAGTGACTTTGCTAAATTTGGTATGAAAAATTCACAATACTTACGGGTGTAACTGAATCTGATATGGACTGGTCTGTTTCTGATACATGTTTCTTTTTAGATTTATTTGGAGTCGCAGTAGCTGAAAACAAAATTCCACATGCAAGTCAATTATATACCTGAGATTTAGTATTATAAAACATTATAGTAAAACCAAAACAAATTATTATTATTCCAATCATCAGAAATCTTTAATATTAGTGTAATAGATTAAAGGTTTTCTGGAGATGAAGCATCCCTTTTTTAGTCATTCCAAATTCAGCACAAAAACATAGTCTACCACATACTTTTTTGTCATTGCAAAAGATTTTTAAAACCACTAGATGGCTTGCTTATTCTGTTTTCGCTAAATTACTGGTGGAATATTTTTTTTATTATATTAGTTGGCCTTAGGTAGGTAAATAGGAAAGCTTACCATAGCCACGAAATAGTTAGTTGAAAATAACCTAAGCTAAGCAG
The DNA here is from genome assembly GCA_958510875.1 of Endomychus coccineus. Classification (NCBI taxonomy): domain Eukaryota; kingdom Metazoa; phylum Arthropoda; class Insecta; order Coleoptera; family Endomychidae; genus Endomychus; species Endomychus coccineus. Next base: position 136,968,363 of record OY294070.1, read on the forward strand.
TTTCCTACAACAGGCATGGAGCTCAGCCTCGCTATGGCATGAGAAATACCACAAGTTGGCTCTGGTCCAATCAGAGGTTGTCCGCCCTCGCTTTAGCGAGTTCGACGGCAGTTTCAACCCCTTCGTATCTGATTTCCTCAGATTCCCATACGAGTGGGGTTTCTTACTAGTGCCGTTAGCTTCTTAATACAATCGAGTACACATTGTGAGATGATTGTGTATGACTCCAATGCCTTAAGCAATGCTAGGTTGCATGCTATGATTGTGATTATCATAGGCTATCTCCTCCATAATTTGAGCACTTGTTGTAATTGCTAGTATTTTTGCTTGAAATTCAGTCGTGAGTGTCCCTAGCTTCATAGGAATTATTTCTCATTCGGTCTTGGTGCCGGTAAACCCTAGTATCATATGATGATACCCCCAGTGTTCCCCCTACCCATTAAAGTATTGAATTGTGAACGGTACGGATGTGATGTGAGCCTTGCTCCTGTCGGATCTCATCCCCAATAACCCAGGTGATCCAAGCAATCCAAGAATGCTTCGTCCTTTTCAGTCAGCCTTTCCCTGTCCAATAAGGCCATAACGATACGTTCCTCTTATGGCTCAAGCAGCAAAATCATAGGCTATATAAAAATACTGAAACTGCTGGGGGAATTATAATTAGAAGAGAGCCATGTTGGGCCTACTCACAAGAAACCTAAGCCCAACCCGGTCCTTATAGCAATTCAAAGGACTGCGAAAAACACTACGCTTGATATAAACAAAGACAAATCTCAGGGGGTATAAAACTTTGATGGAATGATAAGCACTCTGAAGATGGAACCAAGGGAAAAAATGAGCAAGATGTTTCTCTTCACACAAAACTTCCGAACCCAGTTTGGAAACTATCAGGGAGGGGAAAGTGCACCCTGTTAGAAAAGAAGCTCTCTATTGGTATACCAGTAGAAGGTACGTGAAATGGAGTCTTGGGGTTCAGAACCAAATTCTAGGAAGCTATAAAAAAGGACCGAGTAATAGCAACACCCCATATCTAATCTACTATTTCAAAAAAGGAACGGGAAAGGTGTTTATGTATCAACATTGGATTGTGCTACTGAGAAGACGTACCTATTAAGATACCTCGAGATAATTTTAACTTGTGAAGTGAAGAAAATATGTTTGATGTTGACAGATAATAATAATGAAAACAACAATCACCTCCTGGTAAATTCGGCAACGTGAAATCGCTCGTCCTGCTCTTCTGGTCCTTTTTCTTGGCCAAATTACCAGCCGATATCTGAGACGTGGCCTGTGCATTCGTATCCCACGCGTTCAGCGTCGTAGCGCCATCCCCGACGACGCCGTTTCGATCCAACTTCTTCAGAAAGTTGCGATTGTAACCTAACGACACTTGACTGGTCGTAGTTCGCGTTGGATAAACGCCAACACATTGCAAGACCGTCGGCGATTTTTTCGCCGCGCCCTTCGCCGTGAAATTGATGTTGTTGATCGACGGATGGAGCACGCTCAGATGATTCACCAATTTCGTTTGGTCGAAATATGAGAAATGTGGTTGCAATGATTGGAATTGATGGGGCGAATCGTCTGGCGATGCGGTTTGATTGGCTACGTTACTAGGGGCCCGTTCCTTCTGCGCGGACAGGGCCCTATTGTAATCCGAGGTTTGGTTGAGTTTCGCCAGGGATTCCAGCGATTTTTCCAACATTTGCATCTCGGCGGCGTTGTTGGCGTTCTGTAAGATTTTCGGCGTCGTCACCGGTTTTAATTTTTCCCTGGTGCAAGCTTGGACGGTCGTCTGCCTCTGACCGTGTTTCGTGATCGCGGCCAGTTTCTGACCGACCTTGTTCAAATTCATGAAGTGCTTATCGCTCATGGTAGCGTCGCCGCCGGCCTCGTGGAACTTCCTTTTCGCCGTGCCTTCGTTGAAATGAAACTTCCAGCGAATCTGGTCGGTGAACGTTTGTGTTTTTTTCGATCTTTGTTCGTCGTGTCGGTCGCTTGAAAGCAAGATTTCCGATTTGACTTTCCTCAATAGCGGATTGGTGTTGAACTCGTAGACGACTTTGTCTCGAAGAGAGACCAGGAAGCTCTGAGGGAAATTGTCGTGGGTGAAATAGGTGTGACGCAGGAGTTCGTCTGCGGTCGATCTTTGTGTGGGATCCATTTTCAAGCAGCACAACAGTAGATCGGTGTTGTAAACGGGCCAAGTGTTGAACGTTTTTTGCAAAATGTTCGAATGGCTACTGGCTGATTTTAGCATGCCCTTAAGTTGGGTATTTTTAGACATCAGTGTTTGGTGTTTAACGCATGGCTTACCTGGAAACAAAACAAAGACATTTCAAAATTAGAATCGCCTAAAATGCTTCCAAATTGTTGATTTATCTAGTACAGTTGATTAATATTTATCTTTTGGGTTTTTTCATCACCTCTGAAAACTACTGTGGAAATATGGAAATATGACTATTTGTTGTTGTTCCAGCTACCAATTCAATTGTCTGGTGAGATGGCTCTGATGAAAAAACATAGAAATCTTTGAAACAGAATGCTTACCCAGCATTTTGACTATGAGATAAAGCTGATCGATATCGCTATCGCCTGGAAATAAAGGATCACCGCTCAACATTTCGGCGAAGAGACAACCAATAGCCCATATATCGACGCCTGGTCCATAGTTTTGATCACCCACCAGAAGTTCCGGAGCCCTATACCATCTGGTGGCTACGTAGTCGGTAAACGGCTCGTTGGTCATCGTCGTTAATCGTGCGAAACCGAAATCGCACAATTTCACAACCCCCAGGGATGACACCAAGACGTTTTCTGGTTTAACGTCTCTATGAATGATCTGAAATCGAAATTGCGCACCTTGATTATATGGTTTCGATGACAAGTACATCAGCAGTTAGATGATAAACTGTGAAACTGTAAATGTATATATGAATATATGGAGTTATTATAAAGTAAGGGGTCTATTTTAAATTGTTATAGTTTTAAGAAATTATGGTAGCAAAAAAAAATAAACAGAAACTAGTTGCTTCAAAAGTTGGAGAGATCTTAGTTTTTTTGCGAAATTGTAAATTATTTGTACTTGACACAAAATGTTGTGTTGTTGTACATAAGAAATAGGAAGATGTAGCTGTAGTATCCAATGAATGCCACCTGTGCGTTCTTTAAGATCAATAATATATAAAGGAGCTGTTTTGTATGAAAATAAAAAAAGTTTGCCGAAACCCGGGATCGAACCAGGGACATTTAGATCTTCAGTCTAACGCTCTCCCAACTGAGCTATTTCGGCGATGAAACTTAAAAACCAATATACGTACTTGAGCGATTATTATTTGATCAAGTTGTAGTCATTGTTTATATTTATTTTCATCGGTCAAGGAACCATTTCATTGAAATATAACCTGTTGAATATGGCAAACAAATCAAGTAACCTATACTCTAAAAGTTATTAACCAGAATTTTAATTCAAGTACCTATCGTCAAATAACACAGGGTCGGATCAGATTTAATTGCATATTTCCAACAATCCAAAATAACATTCATCAAATTTATTGAGCTCTTCCAACAATACAAACACTAGAAATAAAAGCAGTCCATGATATACAGGCTGTCGATCCTATCAGGTTCATTATTACCGAGCATTTTGTAGCTAAACTATATAACCTTGACAGTTGTTTGTTCGACGATATTATTTATATATTTGTATTTCATATCAAAATATAAATAGGTACATGTGGACTAAAATGGAGTGTTACTCATGGAATACAGGCAGACGTATCGATAACTAGAGAGTACTGATGGCACACAACATTGAATATTACAATTTTTTTTGAGAACCGATTGTATTTTGTGAAAATTATTATACTATTACCTGATTTGTATGACAATAACTGATAGCTCTGATGATTTGAAAAAGTCTTTCTCTGCACGTTTCTTCTCCTAATCCTCCATCGATATGTTCGAGTTCGTCCAGGATTGTACCATTTAAAAATTCGAAGACTAAATAAAATCGTTTTCTGTATCGGAATACTTCTATGATTGTTACTAAGTTTTCGTGCTTCAGTCTCTGTAATAAAAAGGAGTAGCTGATACAATGGGGTCTAAGGCATAGACTACGACTTAGGGTAAGCAAGGAAGGCTTTAGTTGTTGTCCGAGTCTCGGTTTTTGGTAGAGCAAGAATTTGACTCACCAACTTGCCACACAATCATTCTTTCTTCGCAGGTACTTACTCTCAACATCCGTATCTCCCTAAGCGCCATTTTTCTAATAGTTGCATCCTCTTCGGTCTCGAGAAATTTCTTGATTGCTACCATCTGATCAAGTTCTTTGTGTCTGCACTTCATAACCACGCCATATGACCCCTCTCCCACCATCATTACGTGTTCGTACTTGTCCATTGATAGGTATTACTCGATTTCCTAGGTCAACTCATTTGCTAGAAAAATAATTTCCCATTAGACTTATAAACAGATGACGGTAAAAAAAAAATTGGAATGTTTGATAATCCAATTGAAATAACGATACACCAGAACTGTAGAAAGTGCCTTCTATAAATTCTGAGGGCCATCTCAACTCAAAAACGCCTTAATTCAAAAGGCCACCAATACAAACAACTCAAGCGCGATCTTTTCGGATTTTCTCAGGAACATCTACTGGCGTTATTTGATCATTACCTACGAGTATGTAGCACTTGGGGGGTAATTTATACTCTGGGAGAGATATACGTATCGGTGACACTACACTACCAGCTTTACTCGTTCTGCTGGCGAGCCCGAGGATGCTTAACAGCTGTCCGGAACCATAAGATGTGGTGTCATTGATCGACCTGAAGAAAACTACATATTTTATAACAATTTTCTGAATATTACTTCAGAAGTGGTGAAATGCACCGGCAAAAAATAGTAATCCGTATTTTATTACAGATTGTCCCAGCGCAGTATTTCTCAATTTTCTTGATAAATGTTGTTAATTTTTAATGTCTACTTCTATCGTTGAACCCCTGGTTTATTACAATAGCATGGTTTTTATGCAACATTCATTGTGCATTGGATTATTTACAACAAAATGACAATTATTTGAAATAATATTTGTTTGCTTAATTTTAAAATGAATCCAACAGTTCTAAAATTAAACTAAAATACCCTATTCAAAGAGGACGTTTAAATTAATTTTTTTATTATCATAGATATACTTAATGTTAGACTTTTATGTCATGGTCATTCCTTTGCAGAAGGTATTTCTGCCAATTCCCTGGAGACGACGAAAGTACCAGGTTGTCCTGAGCCCCCAGGTGCGTCTTTGTTCAAATCTGGCACGGGAATCGTGTTCAGCGGCCCCAAAAACCCCCGACATACGAATTTGGTTGCATTTCAGAGCCTCATTTAGAAACAATCCATGGAGATGACCTAGGTAGGTCATCAGGGTATCCTGACCACCAGGTGAATATTGAGTGTCATGGTCATTCCTTTGCAGAGAGGTATTTCTGCGAATTCCCTGGAAACGACGTTAGTACCAGGATGTCCTGAGCCTCAGGTGCGTCGTAGTTCAAATTTGGCACCGGAATCATGATCAGCAACACGAAAAACTCCCGAGTAAGAAATTGTGGCCTATTTTGGCTATATTTAGCCATTTTTTCAACTTTTTTAATATTATCTCTTGAAATGCATTCAAAAAGATGCATTTTCCTCTGTAGAAATGCTAAAATGCACATTACAAAAATAAAAAATGAAACATTTTTCTAAATGACCTACTGAATCGATTGAAATCCGATTTATTTCTGTTTTATTTCCTCGACTATAAGCAATTCCTACAATAAGGAAGAAGAATATGCCTAACAATTCAAAATGGATAAATAAGATCTTTTATTACCAATATTTATATGCTGACACTATTTCAGATAATGATGAATAATTATTATCTCTAAATATTTAATCTATTAGTTCTTTCAATAGAACCTTTACATAGATATTCATCACATTCAGAGTCTGTGTATGTAGCTTTCAAACATGAAAATCTGATATGTTACAAGAGAAACAAACAAATTTTGTTTTATTAATATTTAATTTCGATACAACGCTCTCGCTCCATTCAATAATTGTGTTTATTGGGATATGCATTAAGGTTGAAGACCTTCCAGCAAGAATTACAAAGAAAATCCACCATTCATTGGAAACTGAATATATGCAGTTGTTTTCATTTGAATGTTAGTGTAAATTCAATAAGATTATTCAGCATTCGAATCAACCTTTTTATATATGTTTAGCTATCGATTTGTACGGGAAATAACAATACGAATTTAGTTTAACGTCGTAAAATTGATTTTTAATTTACTATGAAGAATCACGAATGCTTCCAGCAAAAATCTAATAAATTTCCATTAAATCGTTTTGTATTCACGATTTGACATCTATTGGACAAATTTACCTCAATATTTTCCGTTCTTGAATGCCAAAACATTTGTATAATAGTTAGATGCTACTTGAATGTTATAAACCTATTCCAAAATAAAAATATATGAACAATGAATTGGCGGAATAGAAAACGTATTTATAATAGTGATATACGTTACAAGAACGGAAAATGACTTATTAAAGTACAAGTTTAGATGTTTACGGACGAGGTGAGGAAGGAGCCGAGTCTGGAATTCCCAAACAAGAAGGGGGAGGTGGGACCCAGAAGTTCGGCGGGGCACGGGACTCCGTCCCGCGATGTCATCTGCTCTATCTTACCATATATACAGTGTACACATAACCTCAACTGTCCATAGTGAACGTTGAGCAACAACTACTTGAAAAAAAAGTGATTTTTAAAGGAAGTCTTTCAATATTTCATCATTTTCATTGTCTCTAAAAAGGGTGAAGAATTATTTGAAAATTGTTCGTAATACACTGGAAATGAATGGCTACCCAAAAACATGTTTCAACCCCATTAAATCATTAAAGAAAAATAAACAAAATCCATAATGGTACGTCACATATGAATAATAAAAACGGTAATACCGATAATCTTATAGCATTACCATACATTTCGGAGACCTCAGAGAAGAAATATTTGAAAAAGTATGATATAAATGTTATGGATAAACCTACTACCTGTGTTGGTAGTAATTTAGATTGCAATGGGACTTATACCAGAATCTCTAAGCAATATTTACGAAAAAATGGCCATAAGTATAGTACTAGAAACAAAATCTATTCTGGATATGATTCACATAAAACATGTCTCCAAGTCTGTAAGTCATAGAACATACGTTCAATCATTAAGTCAGATTTATACTAATTTAATTAATTAAACCCTGCAAATTCCTACATACGTCTTTATAATGTTAAAAGTATATTTTAGGTAGAATGCTTGAATAGGAATATTTCTAATAAGGTCTGACAATCTTTTTACTAATACCTCATAAATCTTTAACCTAATCTGACTCGAAAGTGAATATTTGAACGTTATATTTTTTGGTTTCAGTCATATACAAACATTGTTTGTCATGACTTCGTATATTATAAGAAAATTTAATTAATTACCATTACATTGGCACGGGAAAAGCCCTCCACTGAAAAAAACTGTACTAAAATATTCGTTTTTAAAACTAAAATCCTCAAATTTCCAGTTCAGTGAATTCACAATACAAAATCAAGCCTTCTAGACTTTTTATGGGCAAATTCTGTTATAACATCATCAGTTGGGATGATGACCCCCGGACCCCCCCACGGGCACGGCCTTGGGATAAGGAGTAGCGCAGCCCTACGATACCCTGAGTCTGGTATACATTTTTTGCGCGCAAGGATGTATTTGTTGAACTTTCTGTCTCGGAAAAGCTATAAAGAGAATACAAAAAGCAAGGTACCAATTTTTCTGCGTTTGAGTATGGAAATTCAGTGCGAGCATTGAGTAGTTGAACGAATCCGTTAGGGAAATGAAGCCGCATCGCGTGTTCACAAGTTTCTGGTCAGACTTATAAGTGGTCAGCAAATGGGGTTGTTCAACTTTCGTATTCACGATTCGAACTTCCTAGAAACTGCTTCTATTTCCCTCGATCCAGATCAGTTTCCGATAATAGTCTATCATATGAGAAAATAGTATGTATTTGGAACTTTATGATCGAAGTGTTTCTATTCCATTTTAAGTACGCTTTTATTTTCATTGCCCTCAATTTGCATATACTAATTACAACCTCCCAGTTTAATTTCCGGGCTAGCGAAAGAATTATTTTCTATCGATTGGAATATGAGTAGTCGATATTCGGTGAACTTTGACCAACGTTGACACTGTTCGATAGTAATCGTTGTAGTATTATCATTTATTAACCATTATAAATACCGTAATGGCAAGTCACACTTCAAAATAGGAAATTAATAAAATTTACATAGCATATGCTACAAAATGTATAAAACATTACAATAATAAAATACAATCACAATTAAGACTAAAACAACAACAAAAAGGGAGACCTCATTATATGTGATCAGACGCTGCTTCGGGAAAAAATGGGGGCTACGACCGAACATGCTCTACTGGTTGTACAACTGGTGGTTAAACCCGCAATAGCATACGCCTCTTTGGTATGGTGGCCTAAAACACAACAAAGAGGGACCATGACAAGACTGACCAAGGTCCAGAGACTTGCATGTCTTGGGATCACAGGGGCCATGAAATCTATGCCCACTGCAGCAATGAAGACACTACTGGGATTGCCTCCCCTCCAATTGGTAATCCAAGGAGAGGCCAGGCTTGGTGCTTTCAGAATGCAAAATACACTGGAGAATGTTCACATTGGGCCACGACACATGAGTATCGTAAAAATCGTGACCAGGGACGTGTTAGGTATGAGAACAGATCACATTCCAAAGCGATAATCTTTTAACAACACATTCAGGATATCAATACCAGAAAGGACTGAATGGGAACATACAAACCTGGGCGACATTCTACAGGGAAAGATCTGGTATACAGACGGGTCTAAGACTGAAAAAGGTGCAGGTGCAGGAGTATATTTAAGAAATCCAAAGACTGGCTTGAGCTATTCATTGGGTACACACTTCTGTCTTCCAAGCAGAGGTATATGCAATCCTCCAATGTGTGAAGGAAAACAATCGAAGTGCCGTCAACAATGAGCAGATCTACATACTGACAGACAGTCAGGCTGCACTTAAGCCAACGAGAAGTCAGGAAGTGACATCCTGTCTGGCATGGACATGCAAAAAAAACATGAGACATCAGGGCGACAGGCAATGAAAAAGCCAACGAACTTGCAAAAAGAGGGTCGGAGAACGCTCCTGATCCAGAACAGACCACGGGGGTACCAAAACGTACATCACGAAGGTCTGTAGAAGACTGGATCATGGAAAACCACAAAGAATATTGGGAAAAAAATCTCAGGAAACAAACATGGGAAGAAATACATCAAAGCCCCGTGTAACAAAAGTACGACAGACCACCTATTAGCACTAAATTGGGAAAAAATAAAAGTCGTAACAGGGCCATGCGCCAATAAAAGGGCACCTGAACAAAATGCTTCTGTACAATGGCGACCTGACATGCATACTTTGCGGTAAGAATACAGAAACAGTGACACACATATTTGCACTGGATTGCAAAAGACAGTCAATTTTTGGAAAGCCTAACGGTGAACCAGAATTATATAGTTCCCCCTCAGTAAAGGACTTGTACAAACTCGTACAAGGTACAACAATACTCGAGTGGAGACCGTAAAGAAACGAGACATAGGCGAGATACAATGGGCCAACAGGCCTAAGTGTCACCGGAGGCAATAGCCAGACAAGCCTACAAAAGGGGTGAAGCTTTCAGTGAGTATGCCTGGAATGGTGACTCTCACAGTAGATCTTGAGACTCAGAGGCTCATAACCTCCCCAGAGGCTCATAACCTCCCCACATCCGCAACAAAAAAAGAAAAAAAAAAGACCAAAACATCAATGTTGCTTTGGTTTATAATTCCGATGTTTTCATATTAGCTTTTAAACATTGGTCCACTGAATAAAAACAATGCACATGTAAATTTTTGATTTTATGTTTGAATCGAAAGAAATCCAATTGTCTTATAGATATATGTAGCTTATTATATAATTTTATGTCAAGGAAATTCCTTTGGGATTTGATCAGCCTATTACCAGGTAAGGTTAACATTTCAGAAAAGCGAGTATCCTTAAGTTTATGTATAGTTAATAGCGTAATAAAATATAAAAGAGTTCACACTGTGAATACACTATAATACTATGAATATTGTTGTGATGGTGAGGACCTTTCGGCTACCAAGTAACCATCATCAGAGCAAACTGAATTATAAAGCAAAATGTGCCTGTTCAAATACAATTTGAGGATAATAAAGTGAACAAGGGGTTACCCTCAGCTGGAGATAAATCGGAATTTATCAAATTGCTTTTTTGTGTGTACATTTCCATCCCTTCAAATTTAACTAGATATTCGTCCGTATAATAGTATTAGAAATTTTAGGACACCCAGCGTCTATTGCAGCGAAAAACTATGTTAAAATTTCCAAATTTTCTTATGGAAGTATTTACCTTCAATTTTTAGCAATTTTAGGCCATTACGGCAAGTTTTAAGATGAATGATGTGAATGAAACTTTAGACATAAAACCATACATGTATTCGCGAGGTACATGCACAATTTCGGGTCGATAAAAAGCGTTCTAATCGATCAGTGACGATTTTCCCTTTTTTCCCATATTTCAGATTTTTATCTATGACTTCGGTTTTAACCAACCGTGGCCAGAAAATTGAGTAATTCCGTTAATTTTCATATATTTGCTTGTATTATCTATTATTTTTAGCAATTTTCTCCCATTTTGGCAAGTGCCAAGATGGAAACTTTGTCAGTTTGTCCGATATTTAGAAAAAATATTAGCATATACCTAACCATTCAACTATATATAGAGATGCATATTCCCGAAGTTAAGTTTTAGGACCCGGTGGAGAGTAATTTGAGAAATTATGAAAATAATAATAAATTTAAATAACAAGGAACTTATAAATAAAAAAAAATTATTATTTACCTTACGTTTCGAGGTGCACAATATGTTTAAAAACTACAGAACGTAGTGTTGATTTCAGTAAACAAATCAAATCCTGAAAATATCTAGCGATCTTGCTAGCACGTCTACGAAACAGAATAAACTACTGACGAAGATAGGTAACTAAAACAAGAAAACACGCCAACCTCATGCACGTCACGGCAACGTGCGCGGAAAACGACGTTAAAGAAAACTGAGCGCATTTCCACAGGTGTGTTTGGGGGCTTATCGTATCAAGCGAATCGCAAGCTTTTCTCTTTCCCTATGTGAATCTAAATAGGTATCTAAAAGTGGAAAAATCTATAGACACGAACAATTGATTGAATGTAGAAAAGAACGTCACATAAGTGTCATCGTATTGCATACAAACAACGCACTGATATCATAACTAATTAACGCTACTCTAGTTTCACACGAACAATTATGAAGCGACATGCAAAGTTTATGCAGAAGCTCCTGATTACGCATAATTTCCACTATTTCAACTATATTTAGCTTGTGGAGAGTCTTTCGACCTAGGAACTTGATTTTCCTTTCGTGTTGGATATTTAGGAAGGTGTTACAAAGAAAAGTGCATAAAGTAGTATACGAAAGATCAATTTCGACACACGACGATTTCCAGTATTGTTTTGGAGTGCAGTTGGCATGGTTGAACTAGCCACAGGGAAAATGTAGGTAGTATGGATACTGGATATCTGGCGTAGAAGAGAATGAAGTGCCTGGATAGGCAGCAGCCCGATGCTTCTGGTATGACGTAGGAGCACCTTCACATTGCGAAGACATCTCTCAAATGCCCGTAAATTCTTCCATGAGCAGGAGGCAGATAAAACTGGTGACGTGGCTACTTACAACCAACCGTCTCGAATAGACACCTGCACTTACTGGACATTGTTGATGACTCAGATTATAAGAGATGCAGAGATCACATCTGTCAAATGCCCTCCTCAACTTCGATGACAAAAACCAGATTTTCCATTTACTTCTTATTGGACGTTATAGGAACTCCAAAGGAAACCTAACAACGCATCTTCTTCGATATTGAGAAACTTAAACCTTTTCAGAGTCATCCTCCATGTTTTAACTTATATAATTCGCCTCAACCGATGCTCTATTTCCACAATTCAGTATTAAATTATTAAATTGCATTATACACAAGTACGCCTGTCATGCGCATATCTTTATTTCTCTAATATATAATTTCAATGTATTGATTATTTCCATCTTCATTAGCTAACAAGCTTGCATTTCACGGGCATGTCTAGCATGAAATGTCACAGCGACCATGAATCTATTCAACAATGATAAATTTGTACGTGACTCAAAACCACCGTTGTAATGAATCCCCTAGACTATTTTAGGGAAACTCGAAAATAGCCATAATTGATCGAATTCTTGATAGAGGCAACTTCCTACGCAAACATCACAATAATAAAGAACTATTTTTAGACTGTTCATTATTAAAATTCCTCAATCGATTCGTCTTATTTTTAGAAGGTTTAAAAAAGGAATTTCTGGATTGATGATAAAAAGAAGACCAACAGCTCACCCTCCCAAATCGATCCAAAAATCCTGAATCGTAAAGAACCCCTTAAAACCAATATTTCCCATTGAGCCCAGTAAGTTTCATATGATGCTCATGCCAACTGGTGCACTGACATAATTAGCAGCTTAGGAAAATATCCTCGGTATTGTACCGGCCAGCGTCGAGTTGTTCGATGGCAGGTAAAATTTTCAAAAGTTTCCGAATTGCGAAAACAATGTAATGAGAGTGGGTAAGGTAATTAACACTACAGGTAAAGTTCAGCAGACAATAGATACGATCCGAGGCTCAAAAACGATTCATTTCAAGAGAAAACGAGTATTCACAATTTTCCGCGATTTTTCACTTATAGCAAGTTGTCATCGTCAGCAACTTGCACTTGGTTGGTTCTCCAATAGTGAGCAGGATCTACCTCGCCTAATAGAGCATCTCGAGGAAAATCAGAAGCTCCTTGGTGCTTTCGCACCACCTTAAATCCAGCACTTTCCTATCGATTGGTGCTTCTTATGGTTATCATTCCCTGTTTCTCTTTTCGGACGGTTTGATGCAAAAGCTACAGTTATTACTAGATCTATGTTTGTGACGTCCGTAAGCCTGTGCTTTCGAAAGTGATTGCGTCCTAGCTTATTATATATGTTGAATGCTAATTTTCGAACACGCTTTACACTTTACCTAAGCGACAACAGATTTACATGTAAGAGGGTTAAGTCCAAGGAACCTCTGAATTTAATCCATGTGGATGAATCCACAGCCCCACTCTGGAGATAATTCTAGCTTAAAATTTGATTTGTCGATAGTTTCATTTTCTTTGCTGAGGCATCGCTCATCACATAAGCGTTGGGTGAAGGTGGGACCTCATTTTACTTTTATTAAAGCATGTACCTCACATTTATTAAATGTTATTTCATAAATCGAGGCAACAATACTCCATAAGATTCTTTCATACTGATTCGTTCTAAATGTTGTCCGAGGTTAAGAGTATTCGAAAAGTTTATATAGCAATAACTAAATTTATCACGTAAAAAATTGATATCAGTGCGTCTTACCTTGAAAGTTCATCAATCGTTTGGCGTATATGGAGCTTCTTGTATATAAAATGGCTTAATATATAGGTTTTGACAAGAAACGTCACAACTAATTTTTGACAAACATTATTTATTTCTGCCTACAGACAAAAAATATCAAAACTGTTAAACTTTCGAACGCCATCTCAAAACCGATTTTAATTATGTCCCTATTGATCAAGATGAATTATCTGTAATCTAACCAAATGTCAAGAAAAATATTAGGAACTATTAGAAATGCAACAAATTTGGCATCCTAGGAATTAAGTTGCGAGGGTTTGTCAATAAGTCCTCACAAAACAATAGAAAATCACATGATCTAGGGTTTATTCATTTCTACTTTTCTTACTGTACGTAGTGTATTATAATCGACTTCAAAATTCTCGCGGAAATATACATTAGGAGCCTTTCTCAATATTATTTTTTTGTCTGTGTGTGCTTGTGTGCATATGTACTTAATTCACTGTGGAGACTATTGTGGAATTGCTATTCTTCGTTCGAATTTGAAAATTTGCGAATTGGCAACATAGCAAATAAGTAACATAGGAACTTGGGGGAGGAGCTGTGCATTCAATTTTTTCTTGAAGGTTTGAAGGTTATAGGCTTAGGGAAGACCTCACTAGGTAAGAAGTTCCATAAATTCGCCGATCGAAAGAGGAAGAAGTTCGGTAGGTCGAAGGGGTGACTTGCTTGAGCTCGTCTAGTCCGCATACCTGGAATTTATTGAGGTGAAACAACAGACGAGATTTCTGATAAACACCTACCATGGAAATATCTATAGAGGAGAGAAAGATCGCCCACCTTTCTACTATGTTATAGAGAGGTCAATGAACAATCAGACATAAAGGCTCATCTTTAATGTATAAAAGCTCGGGAAATAGCTCACATTAACACTTATGCTTTATATTTTCGTCTTTGCGTACGTTTCAGTCCCACGACCATCATCAGACGACTTATTATGTTCATCATGGACATAATAAAATACACATACACAAACAAACCATAATTTCACCCTTGATCCCGATATCCCACATATTCAGGAAAAAGAACGTAAGCTCAATATTCTAGTGCATTGTTTTTCAACCTGTTGGTCACGACCCCCAAGGGGGTCGCTAGAAAGCCCGCAAAATCAAAGAAAAAGTGAAAAGTAAGAGTTGTAGGTCCTACATTACAATAAAAATACGAACAATTTCAGTGAGGCTATGCCTGTTTATTTTGTACAATTAGTCAAATCGCGGTTTTATTTACTAGACGCAAATAACCAAATCAATTTCTAATAATTGGAGCCCATTTCTCTTCTTAGATTTTATGTTCACCATTGAAAACCACTTTAGTTCACATAGTTAGGAAGTGGCGAATGGCACAAACAATTTCAAAGCTTCCCTCGCCAGCTCTGGATATTCTTTCTTCTAATGTTCTCTTCATCCAAAAGACTTGAATATTTTGCGAATTAAATTTCATCTTAAGCAGCAAACTCTGTAAGATTTTATTTCATCTTCGTGGTTAAATCAGCCAGTTGTACTGGTATATCCAAAAAAGGATTTAGTATCCATCTATGCCTATTCTTAGCTTCAGAATCCAGTTCTGGAAAGTAATTTAATAATTTCACTTCCAAATAATGCAAGCTCGGTTTCGTGCAAGGAATTTGCCAACGATTGCTCTGTTGCAATTCCTTCACCAATGTTCTCAGGGCAAGGCAAAGAGTTGTACATCCTTTTTTTGTAAAGATGTTGACCACAAATCAAGTTTTGAGAGGAATCTAGTTCCCCAAACATTTTAAAAAGTTTAAGTTAATGTTAAGTTAATTCACTTTGTATAATAAATAATAACTTATTATTAATAATCAATTAATTAAGATGTTAAAGGGTTTTGCCTATATGTTACGATTTCTGCCTTTTCAATAAAAGTCTTTGCCTATATAAGCGCCTTTTTCTTCAATTTTTGTTGCCTATAAATTCAAGCTTTACTCTTAAGAAGACCGAATCCGCTGCCTGGAACTGAAAGACATGTTGACACTGTTCAACCTGGTTCATTACAACTTTGACTATATTCTAGAATAAAACTAAATGGTAATATTATATTAAATGGTCAGATCAATATGTATTCAACACTTGTAAACACTACCTAAACCGTTGCCTGTTCCCATCCCTCAATTTGTTTAATATTCAATTTTGAATTACAGTATTCATGGACTTAATTTTCTATATTATGAACCTGCTAATTCTATTCAATTTCGAATATTTGTAATGTTGCCCTTCATGCAAGAACATATTCATTGTAATTCAATATCCATTGAGGTATAAGCCAAGGACATAGTGGAAGTGGAATTATTCCTAAGTCAGGACAGATTATTAGAATTGAAACACGCAATCACCCATTTATTTATCAATTATTTGCCTGTTTATTCATAATCACAAAACGGTAAAATAATAGTTAATCAATATGGAATACGAAATATTCTAAAACAATTGAAAAATATTTGCAGAACAGACAAGTAATTACCACGGTTTGCTGGCCGGTTCATGTACCCGGCAGTTTCCTGACTTATTTTAAGCCGAGCTTCCCCCACCATCGAAAACGCAAAGTCGCTCCAGAGATCCCCTAGTAGACTGGGTTACGTACTCAACTCGGGACTCTTGATTAATACCGAATACGCCGAAGTCAAAGATGTGAATCACATTAGATGTTTTCACACATCGCACATTGCCATGGCCCGTTTTGTTTTTGTTTTGATTTTTAACGTATCTAGTGGTCGGTGAACGGAACGAAAATTTCGCCCTGACCGATTGTAGTGTTCTAGATTCACTAGTTCAGTGGGGTTCTGAATCCTTGGACATTTAAGCCATAAAGGTAAGTTTGATTATTGATTCTGGCTAGTTGACGTTGTTTTGGCTTGTCTGCCTGCAAGAAATGTGTGGTCTAAACATAGATTCGCTTTTTCTTGATTTGTTACGAATTACACAAAAGTATTTAATAACATCAAACCTACGTGTATTATATCATTTGAATCGTAAAGGGACTTATAAAAAGTATACAAGAATTTTTTGGAAGAATTTCCAACAAATTATCTAGATCACAACTAGAAAAGAAGAACACCATTTGAAATTTGTTTTGATATCATTTTAAAAATGGAACACTTATAAATAAACTTATGTTTATAGCCAAGTTTTAGAACTTATTATGTGTGAATAGAAAAAATATGCTACCTACATTGCAAAAATAGCCGTGTTTTGAAGAGTCTTCTTAACTAGTAGATCCAAGAGAAACTTTCAAATTTGATCATCCAGTTGGCTCTTAATGAAGATCGAATAGATTAGACTAATTCTCTGACGAATAAAATGGATAATGTTATGCCCAATAGAAAAACATAAATGTATGAAATTAGGATTGAATATTTCCAACTCATGTTCCAATATATCTAATAATTACCCTTTGCCATATGCAAAAAAACTGCCCAATAATTTGTGAAAAGATCTCTCAATCAGAAGAAGAGACCGACCATAGATCTTGCATATTTGTATTTCGGTAATAGTATGTGTTATTTCGGTATAGCTGAATGAGTCAGTTTTCAGTAGTAATTTCTCTAGGACATTGATAATAGACGAAATAATTTTATGACAATCGAAAGCTCGTTCCTTGGTAGCAGCCTTCGACTTCGGGCTGTTACCATTCAACGAGCTTGAGAAACTTGTCATAAAATTATGAGGCATTTGTCAATGTCCGAGGGATATTCGGCGGAAAAAATAATTTATAACTCAACACAACGAAACATTTATTTATTTATTAAAAGTTAACATTAGATTCGTTGCTGTTCTGTACTATAGAAGATCTATTACCACGCATAATATTTATGATCTTGTTGTGGTGTTCTTTATCGAGATTTAAGTATGGTTTATAGAATTTTGATTGCTATGACCAGTCATTTTGAGCAATTGTTCTTCTACACCACTTTTTGCCAATTCGCTAACAGCAGTTAAACCATTCGAGTGATTTGTTATCTTTTTGTCCTTTACATTCAAGCCAATTGCCTCACCAGCAGATTTAGTCCATCCATTTATTGTATTTCTTCCAACAGTACCATTTGTCAGTTTCATTTTTCCAGTGTCGATTTGATTTTAAGAACAGTCGTGGTGAGGTAATATTGTCCCCTCGTTTTGATATCAGTTTATGAAAAAGACGTACAGGGCAGCTTTGTCTTTCACTATTGGAAAACAACCATTTACCACTTGTACAGCTTGAAAGAAACAACGCAGGACTACCTAAAGAACTTAAAACTATACTAGATGCAAACAACATAGAAGAATATCTTATATCATTTTTAAAGAAAATCAATATTGTAAACAAAATATAATTGTAATAGAACAACCGCTAATAACCTTCGCGGTTGATGCGGCTATCTGAATAAAAAAAAAAATAAAAAAAAAAAGCTTTTAGAACCACCTTGGTACGTTTTACTGAACACCGGATTGTATTCAATGCGATTTGTTGGAGAGTCATCGTTATTTTTCTCGATTTGAAAAAAATCCACCAGACAAGCAACTGCCTCTCCTCCTCGCCGCGCTAATTCTACAGCAGCAATATGGTAAAATTTACGCATAAGACCTACAGGAGTACTTTCATCCCATAGCAATATTATTTTATTAACTTCAGACAAATTTAACGAAACTGAACTGGACTTACGTTTACATGGATCTGCTTGTAGTTTCTTCCTGATTGCATCGCGAGCATCTCGGGCTGGTTCAAATCCCATCATAATATTATAGTCATTATAGAACTTTTCTTGGAAACGTTTGCATGAAACGTTCCACATTGTCCTCACCGTTGCTTCTTTAAATTCGGTCCCGTCTTTCTTTCTCATATTGACCGCCCAATCTTTTAGTATTAACTCCAATTCTTCTAAGCTTCTATGTTCATTTAATTCATATTCTCGTTCGTAGCAAAATTCCATAAATATTCCCCAAATATATTCGTGACATTAGGTTGTATTTCTGGGAATTTTTTCTTTGATTAGCGCATTTATACTTTGAACATTCGCATTGCCAAAACGTGACATTTTAAAATTTATTATTTCACTTCTAACAACAACCCGATGTGCAATGGGCAATCCACTCTCCTTTTGTGTCCAATATTTTTCTAAGCGAACTTGAAACCTCCTTAAAATCATAATTGAATCAGTTCCGAAAAGTTTGGTATAGCTATGTTGACGACATTCGCAAATACAAGAATATATTTTGATTTACATGGCTTTTTAAACACGCTTAATAGCCAATTTGATTCACTGAGATTCACTGTCGAAATAGAAATAGATAATCAGCTTCCTTTTCTTGATATTAACATTATAAAAGATGGATTTCGACATATACAGCATAAGTATACCCCGGCGGATTCAGTTACACTACTTAGATATAAAATAGCTCCGTGTAATAGTCTAGTTCATAGATTATTGAACGTACCTTTGAGCCAGCAAAATTATAACAACGAAGTTGAG
Source organism: Endomychus coccineus (assembly GCA_958510875.1). Classification (NCBI taxonomy): domain Eukaryota; kingdom Metazoa; phylum Arthropoda; class Insecta; order Coleoptera; family Endomychidae; genus Endomychus; species Endomychus coccineus. The sequence goes on from OY294070.1 coordinate 136,987,507, forward strand.
AAACTGCAGCAAATTGCGTTGGACAATGGTTACCACAAATCTTTGATCAATAATTTGATTTCTTAACAAAAAAGGAAGTTGGAACGTAGCCAACCAACTAAATTAGATCCATTACCTTCAAATACTTCAATAAAATTCAAAAGTTTCGCTTACGATTCTTCAGTAATTAATAAATTCCATATTTTGTTTTTTAAATTTGCAATACAACCAGTTTGTAGATGTAAAAACAAGCTAATATACCGTTTAGGCAACACCTTTGATAAAGTTTCCGATTTCGATAAATCCGGAATTTACAAAATCAATTATGAGTCGTGTTCAAGATGCTATATGGATCAAACTAGAAGGAACATTTTGCCCATATAAAGAAAAATCAGCTGTAGCTGAATGCTTTAGCACAAAAATGATAAGATAGAATCTACAATCAAGAATATCTGGCACTACGAGGTATATAAATATTGATGGATATTTCAGAGAAATAGAGACAAGTTTCAATTCAAAAATTTCGTTTTATTCTTCCAAGGAATTGTAATTAAACAAAATTAGTTCAAATAGTAACAAGCTTTGTAAATAAAAATTAATATAGTTCTATATTGAAAAATTAAATGTGAAACAAACTAATAACTTCTTAATAAATTGATTACTGAAATCGAGGTGCTCCATTCTGCATGAACACTTTTCCACCATTCCCGAACCATCTGTGGAAGCAATCTTGCAAAACTTTCTTATATTGGTCTTCCCGCATGGTTCCCTCGGCCACATACAAACGTCCTAGGCCCTTTCCACTTATTACTGACCATATCATGACAGACACAGGATGTTTAACAGTTTTTATGACACAGTCATGATGGAATTTTTCGTTTTTGCGACGCCTAACAAACTGTGCCTTACCATCCAGGATTTTAAAAGTTTATTCATCGCTGAAGCAAGTCTGTAGGAGCAAAAACAGTAAAAAAAACTAGAAGATTTCAAGCAGCTTACTACTCTCCAGTCATCAACAGTTAAATGTTTATGAGCATTAGCCCAATTTAGCCTCTTCTTTACCATTGTTGGTGTCAGTGGCGGCTCGTGAATTTTTGAGAGAGGAGGCTGGACATAAAACGTTTTTGTAAAAATATACTCTATTCACAGCCTTTTAACCTTTGCACAGCGACCGTACCAGCTACTTCAGTGACAAAATTAATTGTTACCCAGCAAGAACCAACGTGGAGGTATAGAGTTTCTCTTGGCAAAAAATGTTTTTGTTCGTTTTTTGTCTTTTATTTTTTTGGGATTTTTAATATTTTTTCTTTTTTTTGGAATTTTTCATATTTTTTTTAAATTAATTTTATTAACTTTTTTATATATTAACGGAATTCTACGGTCTTTAGTTTGCGAAAAATGATTAATCAATAATATTATAAAAAAATGTATCATTTTGTTTTAAGTGTTTTACTAAATCTTTTTCAATAGATATTAAACTAACATTGTATAAACGATTTTGGTCCATTGTATTTCGCATGTAAGTTTTAATTCGTTTGAGAGTAGAAAATGATCTCTCCACCGATGCCGACCTGACAGGAATGGTGACTGTCAAACAAAGTAGTTTATAAAACTGAGGTAAAACTTGTTGCAAATCATTGTCTATCATATATTTTATCATATCGGCGTGACTGTCGTACTGGCCTAAAATATCTTTATCCGAGTATATAACGCATAATTCATTGTGCTGTGCTATTTTATCAAAAAAATTATATTTTAGAACTAAGTTTCCTTAAAGTGTATTGGGGAACTCTTTTGAAAAAGATTCGAAAAATCTTCTATTCGTCAAGTCAAAAAACTTCAATTCATGTAAATCGGAAAATCGAATCTCAATTTGACCTTTAATAGTATCTAAAATTTCATAAAAAAGTTGTTTATAATGTAGTTTCTTGTCTACCAAATTATATGTTTTCCTCCTTTTCGCGGGAGGAGCCTCATCAGTTGAAAAATTTTCAAATAAAATACTAAAATGAAATTCTGTATTACGGAAACTTGAAATTTTTCCAATGAGATGTTTCAAACGATCTCTTGAATAAATTATATCAGTGAATTTATGTTGTAAAATTTGAAAAATAAGATCAGTTTGTTCAAATAATAATTTAAAATTATCAAGAAAAAAATCTTCATTTTCTAAATAAGATTTTAAACCAACAGCAGCATTTTATGAAACCTGATCTGTTGAAAAGTCACCACTGTTTAATATAAAATCAAATATTTCAATGAATTTGTCTTTATTTTTATGGATGGCAAATACTGAACGTGATGTAAAATTCCATCGACTTGGAGCATTACAGGGAAATCAATGATTTTTTTTTAAACTTGTCTTGTCAATACTACTATTAGTATTAAATGATCGATTTTGATAGTTACCTGACATTACTAATCCTTTCAAATCCGGTAAAGGCCGTTTATTTAAAAGAAACACTTTTATCATATGTTAATCCACTAAATAGATTTTCTAAAAGGCAGCAACTAACTCACTAACACTCATTTTAAATTTACAACAGACAACAATCTAACCTTACTTCGCGTGGCGTGACAACACATAAACAAGCACTGACTGACCTACTCAGATTGCGAGCGGCTGCCGCAGGCTAGCCAGAGGGTGTTGCCATTTTCGCTGATTTACCCAGTTGGCGATCGGACTGGTCGGAAAAACGGCAACTGCGTTGAACAACACATGCTCAGCGATTGAGATATATAGAGAGTCTAGCCTCAGGGCACTGTTGCCAGATTGAAAATAACTACTGAGAACGGGGAATTAATTGTAAAATTTTAAAAATTATCAGAGAAACAGGAAATAAAATGAAGAATGATCATTAAGATAAATTGGTAAGGAGGCTGAGCCTCCTTAGCCTCCTTCGAGGAGCCGCCACTGGTTGGTGTTAATCTTGGCTTTCTTACGGGTCTACGGCATTTGAAACCAAGATCATACATGTTAGCCTTACGGTACGAGCAGACACATTGTACCCTGCTTCTACAAATTTGTTTTCAATGTCGACATTTTCGAAATTTCTCGGTAATGTTTCGAAGTAATCTTTGTCCCCTGGGAGTGATAACACGTTTTCTACCACTCCGACCTTTCCGAGAAGCGTCTAAAGGCTTTTTGGAGTTAATTTTTTTGTTTAATCGTCGTACTGAAGCTTGCGATATTCCACGTCTTGCTGCAATCTGTCGTTGGCTAAACTCTGTATTCTTCAATAGAGCTATTACGGACGATTTTTGTTCTTGACAAAGGTCTTTATGCTTCCCCATCTAAAAAAAATTGCACCCAAATATTAATTGACAAGTTTTCAATTTGTAACGCTTTAAAAATATATAACAATATTAATAAATATTAAATAAATATATACTTCAAGCCATTAATTACTTACTTTGACAAAATTGTTGCTAAAATTAGATAAATCGTACTTTTCACTCAACGTCACCGTGCACTTGAAGAATCCTAACCTAACCAATATACAGCCATAAAAAATTGTAATATGCTATTAGCCAATCCTTACTCTACAAAAGTGTTAAGGTTTGCATAAACTAACACGTGATATTTCAATGCAAAACCAAAAGAACTCAAATTTTATAAGTGAGTCTAATAATCTGGCCATAAGTTTAGCACAAGAAACAAAAACTTTCACCTCCCTTGCTAAACACTGCTTTGATTATAACCATCAATTTGATTACAAAAATGTTAATATTTAGGATTTATTAAAATAATAATAATAATTTCTGAACCAAGAGGTTCGAATTTAGAAATTAGATTGAAGATAGAAGCAATTTTGGTTAGATAACATGAACAATCGAATATGAAAATTTGGTTATTCCAACAACAATAATGTTTCCGTCCTTTCAACTTGGATGAGTTGGATGAAGTGCTCTACCAGAAAATTCCCTCTACAACACGGCACGGGGAAAAGGATGGAGACGATCTTTCAAACCCTGTAATACAGACAATAGGAGCAATACCTTGGCCACAAGTTCGAGAGACAAATAACTAAATCAGCAGGAATAACCAAGATAATTCCACAACTGATTATGCTACCTTCCCAAATTGTATGTACAAATTTAGCCTAGAGCAACCTTAACTGTGTCCCTTGACTTCTAACGTTATTCATCCAAGGATTAGTTGTCATTTTTCCGCAATCATGAACACGATTCAAATGTTATAATTATCTATGGACCACACATTCCAATAAATTCATATTTGTCATGGATCATGTTTTTGTTATTATTTATTTTCAGTTGTTGCATTTTGATCGCCTAATACTAACTTGGTTATTTGTGCTTAACTGATCATGGATGATGTGATTCTGGATGAGTATTTGCTAGATTTAGCTAAAAGGTGATGGTCTTATATTTTACTTTTCTCACTCGCAATTGAAGTGGAATATCGAGCAAGAACCGTTTATATTCTCTCAAAAATGAATCGAATGTTTTTAACTTATAAACATTCATTCATGGAACACACTAGATCAGCATTTAGAGCTTGATGCGGAAAGGCTATTATAAACGCCTTATAAATAATAAATAAAGATCACGCCAGCAAAGAAATTGCTACAACTTACATTATTTTAGGCGGTGCGATTTTTGTCCCAGTAATTATTGATTGTATGAAGTCATAATGACCCCATAATGATTCAATTTTGCCAGGCTCGCCATGTTTTCAATATCTTTGAATAGAACTAACCATTTGATTCAATACAATGTGTTACACAAACAAAATTAGGAGTTTTCTTCACTTATTATATCAATTATACAAATGTATGTGATTCACAAACTGTTGTAATGCTTACTAAATATTTGAAGAAAAAAGTTAATGCATGCAATTCATAGAAAAACAAGGTAACTAAGTACTTACTGTACCTACCTGCACGTTATCAAATCTATGCTTTACCTCCAGCTCATTGCACAACCGCATTAAAATAATATATATCGCTTCACTGCTTAGCATAATATAATTAAATTTTGCACATTAACCAATAACACAAAATTATTCACTTTATCAGAATGTCGAATAATCTTTGCCCATGTTTTTCGTGTTGCTTTTCCTAGAGCCTCTTCCTACATAGCCACTGATTTTTCCGCCGAACCACCATCTGTACCAACGTGAACTCCATATGTGTTCAATGGGGGTTGAAAATGCAATGGTATGGGATAGACGAAGCACTCGATACCCATATCTTTCAACTTATAACATTGTATCAACAACTGTCAAGTCAATTGAATAAAATACTACTATTACAAATAAACACTACATTAAATAATACACTGAAGAAAAATCCAAAATAAACTTTTATTATAAAAATGGAAGAAAACACAACATGTTTCGCCACACATTGACTTCTTCAGATGAGCAATGCTTACTTACACTGACTTAATGAGTGAGAATATGATTGTTTACAGCTAATTTGCGGATTATAAGAATACAGGTTGTTTACACTAAGGTAAGGGAATTAAAATCTAATAATTAATTATCGACATATTGTTTATGCGGAAGAGATTAAAAAGGGTAGAGTATGAAAAATGTACCTGATTATTGAGTAAAAGACTACCAATTCCACAAAATAAATCTGAACCATTTATCCTTGAGCACGTGGTACAAACAAGAAAAGAAAACGACAATACGTCGGTTGTACATTTCTCCGAAACTTTTTAGTGTGATTAACATTCAGATGAACGTATCTGTCACCGTTTAAGAATTCGATATAATAATATAAAACACTTTTACTTTGTTTTTTATCACATATATTATAGAAACAACTCGTGACTATAGTCACGCAAACTATAATGTATATTTTCAAATCATCTGCAAAACTAGGTGGAACTCTAGATCCAGTCAAGGATTACTCAGATCCATGAACCCCACACTAACAATCTGCTTACAGCCGTGTAAGTAAGACTCAAGTAACCCGACAAGGTTTTTGCTACGCAAAGTGCGAGTCCGTATTAGAAACCTTAGCAAAATCAGTATAAAAGACGTCTACCTGATAATCTTCATCCAAGACCTCGAAGATATACTGGGTTATCTAAGATGAATTACCAATCGTAGATCTCCTTTTCATAAAACCTGGTGCAATTCCGAAATTTTGGTTGAAACAGGGTAATATTATACATATTTGTATATCATTGTTCTAAGTATCTTAGCTATCACAAAATTATAGATCCATCATAGATCTTTTATTCAATATAAACAAAATAGTTGAAAAATTAATTCGTGGGTACCATATTAGAAAATTTTGTTGAGCCCTTTAAAATGTTATTATTCATCAAGAAAATCACACGAGGGTCTATCTAACCAAAGTTGCTAAGTTGGCAGCTGTGCCGAATTTGCTAGGTATTCCCATGAGTAAATTATACCAGTCCCCATTCGTCCTGTGATGAGTTTTCAGGGAAAATTACCTCGCATTCGTGTTCCTAGAACAATTTTGGAAGCTTAAATTTCATTTTTTTATAAATAAAAAATTATCTTAATAAAGGGGTTGAAAATAGGGCTAAATTTGCGTTTAGGGGTGCAAGGGAGGTCACAGCAGGTTAGCTCAACCCTCACGAAAGATCCACGTGGTTACAGAACATCATCAAAAAAGAATTTTTCCGATACGACGTCCTCCTTTTTTTTCAGGAAGTCTGTCAAATTCCTCAGCTTATTGACTGGACTAAACTGTAAACGTAAGTTTCCACCATTGAAGTTTGAAAATTCGATTTTTTTTGAAGAAGCCACTATGTAGCTAAACATGTTGTGTTTTGTTTTATTTTTATAATAAAAGTTTATTTTGGAATTTTTTACAGTGTGGTATTCACTTGAAATATAATGGATTTCTGTCAAATAATGACCAGTTCTGTATGTTCCACTTCAGTTTGGGGGTTTTTTACACATAATTTTATTATTCTCTTACTTTACATCTTTCTAGACTATTTTCCAATTCACCCATTATATATAATAATGAAATTAAAACCCATAATATCTGAATATCTCGACATATGTTTAATGCATAAATTGCGAATTTCAACGCCTTCATTTTTGTATTAAATACATTCTTTTATTAAATCGATGTACAAAGTATGTTCAATAATTAACAAAATCAACGCCTTACGCGAGAACCGTTACGTGGATCTGTACCAGGTCTGATTGGTCGAGACCACCAATAGGCTCCTCCTTCGGAGAAGAGGAAACAACTGACTGTGACCACATTCATATAAGACAGTCTACTAAGAAACGACGATCTTGTTCAGAATTATCAATTTATTCTGTTTTACTTGTTGGGAAGAAAGAACATTAAACATTTTCTATGTTATTCGTTTTTATCTAATAAAAACTGTACATCTTTTTTTTTATTGTCTAGTATAACTTCTTTGCTAAACAAATTTTGACTATAATCTCGTATTCTACACACTACCAGACATTCATTTCACTCTATCTTATGTTGGAAATCATTATTTAATATTAATAATAATCTACAACTTTATTATTTAATGATTGTCATATCTTTCCGAACCGCGAATTCAATTATGAAATTACAAGTGATACATCCTTTCAAGGAAGGAATGTATAAATATGTTTATTTAACGAATTATGTCCATTTTAACTTTAAACCGAGTTTATTATAGTTCCCGCGAAATTCTTAAACCATTCTTCTTTCCCCGGAATTATTATAATAACATTTTACTGCTTCCATGGGCTGCAAATTGCTATATTGATTTTCGCAGAAAAATAGGCGAGATCACAATTGAATCAAAAACTAAAATCATGCATCAAATAACTAAATGAACAGATAACCTGATCTGACCAGCATAAACCATAATATTGTATTTATGTCGACCAACATAACCACGAAAAGCAAAATATTATCAGCAACATGCATGCGTCCGATTCTATTTTTGTGCTGTTTCTTTTTCGCATTGCACGGCGTTTCGTACATCACATTGCAACAAAAATGTCGAAATGCAATGAGATCAACAGGAGATCGGTGACTTTCCCGATTGCATGGTTTCGCGAAACGTCAATTTCCATGATACTCAAGCTTACTATAATTTAGAATAATGGCTCCAACTGCAACTATGATCTCACAGCCAAATACGTCGCCGTTAGGTAGAAAAAGGCAGCAAGATTACAGCAACAATTCGACCAATTCGTTATTGGCTTCCTACACACCAGCAAGTTGGTTTCCATACTTATCCCCCAACGAGCAGACACCAGAATCATATCAGGTAAGTGGGGAAAGAGAAAGATAATATAGATTCTTTTGGCGGAGTGAAATTTTGGGCAAAATAATATCAACTGAAACAATATTAACTGATACAAAAAGTTTTATTATACATTGCTCAAATAAATTAGCCAAACATGAAGTAAAATGGTTGTATTTTTTTCTTAAGTAATAATAAAACATCGAAACTCAATAAGTTGTTAACATTATTTTTTTATACAAAGGATAAGTAATCTTCGATACCTAATTCTAACTTCCATTGCCAATTAAACAATCAAATACAAATTTAAATTATGTCTAGTATGACTACAATATTGTATGACGGCCTGCCACCTTCGTGGCATACTTTCAATCAACCTCCAGATTGAAGAACAACCAAAAGCTGTTGAAGACCCTCTGGGACCACATGTCGGTTGCTGAGATCTGGGTTAAGAGCTGTACAATCCACAACTGGAATTCGATGTTCTTCCAGAAAGTGCCTTCTCTTTTCTTATGTTAGAAGATGAATACGAGATCCTTAAAGGCTCTAGCTAGAACCATATGGATTATAAGAACGTCATGGATGTATCGAGCAGCAGTCATTCGTCCATGAATGGAAACAATATCTTTTCGATTATCAAAAATATACCTGCCCACACCATATTAGATCCTCCTCCAAACCTGTCAACCTCCTGAACCATTCATTCACGTTGACGTTCACCTATACCTGCCAAAATTCGAAGACACCATCATAACGTGTCAACCGAAATCTGGACTAATCGTTTTAAAGAAATTTGAGCATCAATCTACATCTTATGGTCTCCATACAAACTTGATCTATACTAGCTCTTTTGGAGTTATGTAGATCTCAAACAGTAGACGTCACATGTTTTCGGTCAGTAAGTGGCCATTCCCAACACTACATACAACAGAAGGGCTCTTTAACAAATTAAACAGAATTCAGGTAGTAGAGGATTGGGAAAGGTATAAAGCAGCCCAAAGAGACTATAAAAAACGGTGAGAACATCAAAACGAGATACTTGGCGAATTTTTTGCGGGGCTATCAACAAGATGCCCTCTGTAGCAAGACTCTGCAAAGTCCTCAAAGGATAACAGAGTCAGAATTGGATCAGTGGTTTTTCCGAGTCGTGAGTACACCACGCCTCCGGAGGACACGACACACTGAGATACCTGGTGTCGGTTCATTTTCCTGACTCTGGAGACAGATATCTGACAATCGAAAGAGTCGATGGACTGGGTGATCGTCCTAATGGTGATTTTCGTCTGTCCTCCGACATTGGCAATTATGACGATATAAAGTGGGCCATATCTGAGTTCGCACCGTATAAATCACCAGGCGACGATGGAATCTTCCTGGCTCTCTCACAAGAATGTCAGAAAAACACCATCAAGCTGTTGGTGAAGATCTTCCCATTTTGCATTCCCACTGGCTTTATTCCAAAGCTATGGCGGGCAGGGGTCGTGTTCATTCCAAAGACAGGTAAAACTGATTATACCCAAGCTGAGGCATTCGGCCTTATCAGTCTAACTTCATTCAAATTGAAGGCAATAGAGAAGCTGATTGACAGATATTTAAGATATGGCATATCCCTTATCCTTCGGCGAAGCAAAACTGCTCCTGTAAGAGCTTATGGAAGCCAGCGTTAGCAATATTCTGGGTTTCTGGCGGGCCACAAATCTGCTAGAATAGAATAGGCTTCTGATCACGGGACGCACAACGGCCCAACTAAGTGCCCCAAGTGTATTTGGGGGTTTAGCCCCCTCCACTCTAATGATGATGATGAGGGCTTACATGAAGTTGTCTTGAAACATTACGATACTTGTGACCTTCTTCAATTAATGTCAAGACTCTTGCAACTTCAACTTACTTTAGATGCCTCATTTCATCAACAAAATGACATAAACACACTAGATTATTCTTAAATTGTCATAACTATACAGCTAGAGATATTCAATATGACTTCTTTGCACTGTTTCTATGTGAATATTTCTCGTTGGTTGATAAAGTCGAATTGTTAGAATTTGCTTACCCTCTGTATAAACAAAACCATAAAGTTAACAGCCTACTGAGTTTCAATACTTAAAAAATAAATACAACCATTTTACTTAGTGTTCCCGCAAAAGATTATCAAGGGTTATATAACAAGACCTGATAAATAGTCGACTATTTTGATTACATCTAAATTCCGACAGTATATTATAATAATTGAACGAGACATAATTTTGGCATTAATAATCTGATCTCTGGTTATTAATGTCAAAAACTAATAAATACAAAAGACATTTAGCAGTAAATCAAAATAGTAGCTAATTAATCAAGGTCTTGTTATATTTATAACTATTATTTCTTCAATACAATTAATTCATTATGTTAGAGCTGGCTGAGTAGTCAGTGGACTATTGAGCACCATGCAAATAGTGGCTAATACTGCGTGTTGATTGGTCTTGTCAAACAGTAAACAAAAATGTGATTGGTTGAAGACTGATATTTGACAGGTGAAAGAAATAATCAATTTAGGTTTTTGGGTCAGTAAACACATGTGAGTGATTTGTAGACATAATCAACTTTGATTTCATAGCTTTTGTATAACATTACGAACCCAATGTAAAAGATTTTATCGAAATATGATTATCTATACTCATGTCCCAAATGCAAAACCTATATGTAAGCTTGTATCTGTTTCTAGCAAAAACTGCTGTCCCCTACGTGGAATCCTTTTTCGAACGGCCAGTATCAGTGTAACCCTTACAACACATATTCCGACAACACTAGTGTGCAAGATATCACAGAAGAACTAGGAAATTTGAACTTATTGGATAGGAGGCCTCTGAAACGACCACCACCTGCATATCTCTGTCATCTGTGCTTTCAGAAAGGACACTACATCAAAGACTGTCCACAAGTAAGTCTTATTTGAAATTATGTAATAATAACAGAAGATAGTACGACAAGGATAGCAATTAACACACCACACACATTTGAGATGATCATTTAGTTTCTTCTTTTGATAATCACGTCGAAAATTTTTCAACTCGACTAAAAAGACCGCGTGGTCACCACTCGATACTCGTTAGGATTAAGTTGGACTGCGAGTATTTCTAAGGTTTCACAGATCACATCTTCATTCTCCTACAAGAAAGCAGGTAGTCCAATAACCAGGGATGAGGAAAATTGGGCCGACTCTGCATTTACATGCCCTTGAATCTCGAATAGACGTCACTGTCACTGTCACGAATATGAGGAATGGGCTCCCCAAAAATATGTGATTTGGGCTGACTCGTTGACGATGTAAAATGTGGGGTAAATTTATTGTTGAGTTTTATAGAGACCATAACTAAAGGTTTTTTTTTTTAATGGCGCAATACCCTATGCGGGGGTCAGAAATGGTATGACTTCGTAAAACTTGACGAATGTGTTTCCTGGTATGTATGAAGACCATTACTCATAGGGCTTTTTTTATTGGCGCAAACGGGTTTTAGAGTGGTTTTTGTGGTTGAAACCGGCAAAATTAGAACACGGCACAATTTTTTTGCCTTTTTTATACCACTTCTGAACTGTCAGGTGTGGTCCGAATATGATTACTAAGGCTTAAAACCAAAACTAACTAAGAACTTAAAAGCGGAGCGGGAATTAGCTACGCTACTGCTTTGTCCCATCAAAATCGATCCATTAACTAAGGATTTACGGGTCCAATGCCAATTTGACTACACTAAAAGAAATTAGTTGTAGGAAACGTAAACATCACCGAGTGCTTTGAAATGGAAGACTATATTATTGCTTCACGAATAATCTGTCAACAAATCGCTTACGTTGATTTAAATTATGACAAACAACAATTAACCGAACTAGCTAAAGCAAGCGCTTAGGAAAATAAACAATTGCCAGCGTATCACATTCCAATGTTTTGGATTCATTGAGCGAAGGCGCCGGCATAACCACACTTATCGTAAATCTAAATCAAGTACAGGTTATTTAGAAAAATATGAAAACAAATTTAATGCAGATGTTTCGATTGAAAAACATCGAACACGTATAGAAATAAACTTGCAACGTTAGATTTATAACAGAAAATACAGGTTGTTTCAAGCTACAATCCATAAGTCCTTATTGCGGCCGTCTGCATCTCTTGAGCTTTTTACAGTCTGAAATAAAATGTGGCTGTTTAAATATTATTTGGAGTGATGTAAATAAAAGATTACCCTTAGCTGGAGATGAATCTGAATTCATTAAATTGCTTTTTCGATTATCCATCCCTTCTAAACTACTTAAATATTTGTCAGTACAATAATGTGTATCAAAAGCGATGAGTTTCATTTGAGAAATGGTGTAACCACTAAATAACTTTTTATGACTTGCAATGATTTTGATCATAAATAGCCATTGTTGAAGAACCAGCTTGTAGTAGATGTGGAGAGACGAATGAAACTGCCTCTCACATCCTAGCAGAATGTCCAGCACTGGATTCTCTTAGGCTACAACAGCACACATATGCTGCTTGAAGCCATGCAAAATCTTAGCCTTCGGCACTGAATTAGGCCTGCTGGACTGATTCTTGGTGTCAAGGGGAGCACAATGGACCCAATCAAGCGGTCTGAGTGATCCGAACTTGTCCGCTCCCATTTTGATTAATTGATTGATGCCAAGGTATCACCTGTATTACGAAACATCCTGTATAATAAAAGCTTTCACTTATCTGCACCCTAATTAACATATTCTTCAAGAAGCATGAATCCTCTATGTAACAGATGCTTTCTATTTTCATCAGACTAAGTTGAATTATTCTCATAAAAATCAAAAGAAAAGCATTACGAGTTCATTAGGAATTTCCTTTATCTACTTGAGAAATCCGTCTATTGTTTTAAAAGCCTACTATCAAGCTAACTAAAATATTTATGCAAGGATTAAATAATAATAAATCGGTTTTGCATTTCTCCTAGTATCGCATTACCAAGAATGATTATGCAAAGGAAGCAAAGACTTTTATTTTCATTGTTGTCGATAAGAAACCAACAGACGCTACGAGTGACTAAAACTGAACCAATTTATATTCAATCACAATCGTTGATTCACTCTACGCTTCAATTAGAAGTTTCAATTTTGAATCTATTGAAATAATTATTAAATCAATAGAATCAACTCATTGCCATAAATTTTAATAATATAATACGATTTAAATATGAAAGTATGAAAGTATTGGGTTGCTTGCTTTCTTCTAAGACATCCCTCACTATACGAGGTGCAGTTTTAAGCCTACCTAAATCCATTTGGGGACCATTTTTCAGTGAATATCTGTATGTGGGTGCTTATGTGCATAAAAAACTGGAGACGTTTGTGCCGTTCCTATTGTTTTCTGTATTGTTTTGGATCACGTAAATTTTCAAAGGGTCAAGTAACCCAGGTTGACTTATATTTAGAACGATACTGTTATATGGAACAATAACTTCAGACACCATGCCGTCAATCTTGGGCATTACAGGTAAATTAAATTTTCCATCTGAAAATATATGTACAATTTACTGATAAACAGGACCGGACTTAGAAGTTGGCAGAGTGGGCGGCCGCCCACAGGCCCCCATCAAGTATAATATATTGCAAAAAAATTTGACTTTCAACAAAAATGATAAGATGATTTTGTTAATATAGTAATAAATTCATAATTTTTGCGTAATTTTATGCAGAATTTGTAATCACGTATTTTAATTATTTATTTTACAATACAAAAGCAGGAAATATTGTATATTCAATACTTATGTAATGGCAGGTAGAAATTGAAATAAGTTATTTCTGATGTCACATTGCTTTGAAACACAAGATAATAACAAGTGCATTGGAATTAGATATTTGAATTTTTCCGCGTGTTTAGTATGTGGCGCCGTAATACAGATAAGTTTCTAGTTTTTAGTCAATTTGCAGAATTTTACAAACAGTTTGCAGCAGAAAAAAAATACTTCAACCGTGAACATTTCATGTACGCGTTGATAATCAAAAAAACAGGTGCAGGATGCTTTTCCTAATGTTCAGATAATTTAAAAAATGTATCTTGTTCTGATGATCACTAACTGTAAGGCTGAAAGATCCTTTTCAAAGTTAAAATTACTAAAAAAAACAGATTGCGAACAGCAATGAGCCAAAAACGTCTCAATGATCTCCCGCTTTTGAGTAGCAATAATTAATTAATTAAAATTTGACGACTTGACCGACGAGAAAAGTGTGAAAAGTGCCTTTGTAACGATAATTAATATATGTACAAATAAATAATATATATATCTCCTAGAAAAGTTTTATTTGAATTACATTACAATTGCATTATAATTTTGTATTGTAAAAATATTTTGTGGCATTTAATATTACCTTCTACCATAGGGGCCCCCAACAAACTTGTTTCCACACGTCCCTTCCACTCTAAATCCGACCCTGCTGATAAACTGATAAACACTGCCACAGATGACACCCGCCTACTTGGGATTAATATAAAAAATAGTAATTTTTGCCAAAATATGGATGAATCGTAAAAAAACGTTGAGACGAACATTACCACATTAAAGTTCATATAATAACCTTTTTTGACAAAACGGGGAGCCATTTTAAAATTTGGGATGAATCGGCCAAATTTGGATTTTATGCAAAACTACTCAATATTTTTAGACCACCTATTGTTGCAATTTTGCCAAAACAGCCCAATTTGAATTTTTCTCTCCTCCAAACTCTTTCAAAAATTAGTTTAGATATTTAATATTTTATTGAATAAATTAACAATCTCTATAATCTATGTAAGACTAGGTCGAATTTCCGTTGCAATTTTCAATTCCATGAATTAAGTGCTAGATTATACAAACTTTTTATCTTTTTTATTATTTAATTTATGGAAGATAACGTATAAATATTACATAATATGTGATTGCAGCGTCATCTATTGTTATCTAATAATATCTCGAGATCAGTAGAGCTCGTTTCAATTGAACGTCGTTGTTGAGCTTGGTCTATTCACTAACAGATGGCGAGAAAACTAAAACTCACTTCCTCAATTCAACATAATTTTCATGTGTATGTTAAAGAAATCAAATTAAATTGTCTTCAGTAGGGTCTTAACTGATCCACTGTAGCGAGTGATGACATTGGGATATGATCACTGATTATACTCCGCTTGCTGGCCGTCGAATCGCAACGATAGCTTGGCAATTATCTGACGCTACCTTTGAAGACGTTCAAATATTTATTCTAAATCAAACATTAATCATTAATTTGTGAACTAATAGAATTTTAAACATGGAATTTTTAGATTAATTGTAAATCTATCATTCTGTATCCGTTCCTTAAATCGCTGCCTTTTGAGGACTTCAATCAAAACATGATGTAATTCCAATTAAATTAAATGTTATAGTAGTTATTAGTTTTTTCATCTAGTAAACTTGTAATTTAACCAGTTTGTAGTTAGTTTTCAAGTTTTCACACCCTTAACAGTTTATAAATCACTGTTGTACTATTTTAGAATTTTATGGAAATTGGATTGACAAATGTGAATTATTATTATTCCCTCATACAGATCTTTAAAGTTAAGTTTAACCATTGGCAATATGAAAATTTACAGGCCCGACCAAAAGGTGAAGGAAAAACGCCTTACCAAGGACGGAAGAGATGTTTTGGCGAGTACAAATGTCCAAAATGCAAAAGGAAATGGATGTCTGGTAACTCATGGTCGAATATGGGCCAAGAATGCATAAAATGTCATATAAACGTTTATCCACACAAACAGGTATCTCGGTTAATAATAATTTTTATTTAATTTAGCAATTTTACAAATATAATAATACTGATATTTTCTACATATTTGAATATTTTAAAAATATCTTGCAATATTTAATATTAACTTAAAATACATCGTTAAACCAACGGAATTTTTATTCTAGAGGCCTCTCGATAAACCAGATGGTCTAGACGTTTCGGATCAATCAAAAATCCATCCTCAGCACCTTTGCCAAAAATGTAAGGAACTTGGTTTCTATTGCAGGAAGGTTCAGTAAACGCAATCTGTAAGACGACTTTTCCAATTCAAATCCTTGGAAAAGTTAAATGTCTCTTTGCTCGATAAATATGTTCGATGTTTTCACTTTCGATGGCAATATATTTAAGTTTTCTAAGGATTTGATAAAAAAAACAATGTTGATTTCTTATTTATTGCTAGAAGCTTACAGTATTTTTGAAAACCGCTTTATTGATATTGTTTTTGCGCTATTATTTTTTTACAACTATGACCTTTTATAATTTTGTATTACTTCTCTTTGTTTATATTTATTTGTTTTACAATGTTACTGTTTTATGATGCAAGGTATAATATATTTTATAGAGTACTTAAGCTGTTCTTTATTTATTTTATATTTGATAATTTCTTGTTGTGTTATTTTTGTATACATTTAAAGTTAGTTATTGAGATATTTGTTAATTGGTTATTCGAGGAAAGTATACTATGGTAGGAGAAAAATAATTATGAAGTCTGCAATAATATTTTTATATTCCTATACATATTGCAATGTCCATAGTTATTAATTATAGTTAGATAGTTATAATTATTTTTTCTCTCAATGTTGGTTCTAATATTATTACAGATTGTACTTATTTTACATTAAAACCTCAAATTTAGTTTGGTTTGCTTATAAATTATTGTCACTTTATTTATTTTCATTCCAAGTAAATGGGATATAAACTAATATATATAAATATTTGTGTATAAATTCAGATCTAGAGCATTCCTAACTAAATTTAAATTATCTTCCATAATTACAGCCATGGGTACATTAGCATATAAAAGTTCAGATATTTTCTGAAAATATATATTTGTTCCACAAGACTTGAATATAGCAAATTATTATTTTGTATAAAATTTGCAGAAATACTTTATTATACTAAAATCAGTGGTCCTTTGTATGTATATAAAAGAAATATAGGTTTCTATTTTGTATCGACACATGAATAAAAGTATTTCAATTCAAAATATATTTAAATATATGTATTATTTTATGTTGTAATTTCTCAGAATATGAAGATGTTAATAAAGTGTTGAATAGAACTTTATGTATTTTGTTTTGGGCATTGTTTGAAATTTCTAATTGACGTTTATAGCGAGGCAACTAAAATATATTCTATGCTATTATGCTTTCATGCATTTTTTTATGTATTACATTCGTCCATGCAGCCTTCTCTGATAACAGACCGTAATACTCAATTTCCATCGCATTGTATGGTCACAGAGTTAGTCTTAGTCCTACAAAACACGCGTTCGATGACCACGTATTTATCGTTGTGATGTATTCTCAACTTAGTTTGTCCGGCTTAAAAAGTATTATTACTGGAAGCTTTCTGAAAAACTATCAACAAGTGTTTTCCAAGTACATTCCTTCTATGTCGACGAGGAGAGAACAAAGTGAATCACATTAAATAATTAAGTTATTTTCGAGATGTCGTTGTGTTCCTGGATGCCATAGTAACTATACGACTAATGCCTCAGTAATTGATTTGTACATTTCGTTTTCCAAACGATCCTGAAAGGAAAATACAATGGTTATGGACAATACATGAAGAAAAGAACTTTAATGTTTCAAAATGTGATTGCAGCGTCGTCTGTTGATATCTATTAATATCTCGCTTCCGAAAAATAATTGAACGTCGCTATTGAGCTTAGTCGATTCACTAACAGATGGCGAGAAAACAACAACTCACTTCGTCAATTCAACATAAGCTTTATGTTATTCAATACACCATTTAATTCTAGTCCTGATGCTCATAACGATTACGTATGTGTACTACTCTAGCTAGCTAAATCAACCACAACCACACTATAGCTCATTGGCCACAATATAGTAACTCCTACACTATCTACAGTACAAGTACATACTCTAGTCTAGTCCTAGTCGTCAACTCGGTATCGTTAGTCTGTAATAGTAGTAGTTCATTATATAGAAAATGATACTGTATAATCGGTGTCATACTACGTCAGTAATGGTTACTGGGTAAAAGAACAACCTAGAACATATAGGTTTTCGTGTAGTCAAAAGTCAAAGTATAGAAAAACAAACCCGTTTGGAATTGAGTTTCAAAAAATCCGTTGTTAGCAGGGGTGCCTACGTGTATCCAGGAACTTATCTGCTAAGTTTCAAGTCGGTCCGCTTGATAGTTTCGGTGATTTCGTGATGAGTGAGTGTGTCAGTCAGTCGTAGCTTGAACATAGAGTACTAGATGACGTGTGAAATTTCTCAAATACTTTTTACACAGGCATTGACTTACTATCTCTTACTGCAAAATTTCAAATTCGTACGACGAATAAGAACGATGCCATCATCTCCACAGCGGGTTACGCACCCACGCACACTCATTACATAGGTATCAAGTCAAAAATAGTTAGATCGATTCATAAATGCTCAGAACGGATGTATCCACGAAAATCCGGAAAAAATGTCAGGGTCGATTACAATACTTCCCTTACAGCCTTAGATATCATACCGCGTATATAGTGAGAGAATTAAAAAGAACCTTAGACCCTTATACCATTACTAAGGTGACAACTAGTTAGTTAATCCACAATATAAAGAAACCACGGTCGTATATACAGGTCTGGGAACTCGAGGCTGTTTCCTATGTGATAAGTGAGTCCGCTAAGGGTCACTAAGCGTCATCTGTTGCATAGTACCAAAAGGGTGGCGCATGAGTCGAGGAATGATCTCTGGCACGTATACGACGATGTCATTGTTGACTTGTAAACACAAGGAATACCTGCGTTTTTAGAAAAAATAAATTACGAAACCGTGCATTGTGCCGAAATGCAAAATGGGGTACAAAGGTGTAAAGCAAGAAACTTGTGTTTTTAAAATGCCGAAAGATGAGGAAATGCGAAAAAAGTGAATGCTTGCGATTCCGGATAGAAATCGTTTTAACGAGGTCTTTTATCTGTGCGAAAAAGGGGAAGTTATTTTCAAGGTGAGTAATACATTTTGACAGAATAGTAAATATTGCGTTACGAGAAAAATTATTTTACTTAATAATGTGATTGTTGCCATACTTCGATCCAAGCGCTACCTGGTGGCTGAGCGAGGGACTACGAGTTTGGTGACATGAAGAGATTCATGTCAAACATAGAGTTCCCAGACCTGTATGTACGACCGCGAAAGAAACTATAATGTGGTTCATTTATAATTGTTCTGTGTTAGTTGTTAAGCAAGTTGTTGAGTGATATTTTCCGTGATCAAGGTTTTGTTCCGTTACTCCTTTAGTTTATTGGTTATGTTTTGAATGGCATCAAATAATTTGAACTTCAACTACGTTTTTTTAAATTCTAACTTGGTTGATTATTAATATCTTGTAAATTTTCAAACATTTTGGCATGTAAGTACCCACAAATAAGTTATTGCGTTTCGTAATAATATTTAAAATGAAAGTATTTAGAGAAAATGGTAACCTTGGAAAATGTACTCACTAAATTAACGAATATGTCATCCAAGAGTTTAATGTAACCGTACATAATACAGATTGTGTAATATAGCATATACCTGGTTTGAAAATAAAACAAGGGTTATTAATAGAAATGTTCTAATTTTTATTTATTTACAGGATTACTTCAAAACCTATAACTGTTGCTATAGGATTATCACTATGTGGGGTTACATGTTATTTGATCTATCGAATCTTCAAAAAAGATGAAGATGATGATTATAATGATAAGGTAACAAAAGGTCGCAATTTCAAAACACTTGAAATTCGTATTCCAAAAGATTTAGTGAAAGAACTGATTGGTCGGAATGGGAAAAATATAAAGCACATCCAAGAAGTGTCTGGCACAAGAATGAATTTTAAAGATGATGGAGACGGCAGCATTTGTGTTGTGAGAGGCTCAATTGAGGCTTGTCATATTGGCAAAAATCTAGTTCAAGAATTTATAGATAATCAACCAGTATTAGAAACGGAGATTGTATGTGTACCCAGAACTTCTTTGGGCAAAATTATTGGTAGAGGTGGTGAAAACATTTCCGAGATGCAAAGTTTATCAGGGGCCAAGATTAAAGTTGATGATGACACAAATTCAACATATGGTCAAGTCTCTATTAAAGGTAATAAGAATATATTAAATAAAATAACTATGATATGTGATCAATCAGTGTTTGAAATTGAATAAATAGAAACTTTTGGTTTTATACTATTTGAAGATACATAACCTTTGCTTCACAGTTGGCATTTGAACATATAAGATAAAGTTGATAATTAATTTAATAAAGCTGTGAGCAATATTCAATATATCTGGTCAAGTGATTTATGTTCAATATAAAAAATATACTATTATCACTTTTTTGCTCAAATTGCAGAAGTTTTAAGGTTATATAAGGGCAATTCTAAATTGAAGGAGACGGCCAAGGGGGGAACTTGCCAGGACAACTTTTTTCCGTTTCTACATCGTATTTGAACTCGTTTTTACAGCATATAGAGATTAAAATACCCTTTAAAAAGTTTTTTATGAATTTTTTCAATTTTTTGGGTTGTTTTTCAACGAAAATGTCAAAAAACTGTTTTTGACCCCAGAAATCGACATTTTATAATGAATAAACGTCCAAGAAGTCATTTTCGATCGGGAATTGGCTGTTCAATCTGAAAATGGTGTCAGTTTCCTTAGATAACGCATCATTTTCTATTCATTGGCTGATTTTGGACAAAATACTTTTTTTTTTGACGGCGTCATATCGATGTGAGCAGCCACTTAAAAAAAACATTTTTTTACGAAATCTGCATGTCTTTACGTCAGCTTTACGATAAAATGAGAATTCTTTTGACTAAATGGATTTTAGACGTCGAAAAAACGACAAAAAACTGTCGTCGTTACGCTGACAAGTCTTTTTTTGGGACATATGACCCCGGAATCGGATTCAGCGGGAAATTGTATGATAAGAAAACAGTTCCCGAACGTCATCCAACAGTTTTTAAACTCCAGTATACCCAACGTAATCATTGAATGAACACTTGCGTTTCGGCATTTTAACTTATGATTCGAAAACAAAAGTTCAAGTTATTTACTAGGTACACGAGCATCTAACAACAACAAAACAAATAACGAGAAGTGGGCCAACGAAAAATCTATCAAACAATTAGTCAACAAAGCGCGAGCGATGACGTCTTGGCCACTCACGCCTATCGTCGCGTCGACCGACGACGCGGTCTCGCTCTAGCACACCTCTCGCGTCCGGCCGGCTCGACTACTCATATTTTCGCGCGATTTCAGAAAACGGGACAATTTTCCGTCCCAGGGTTCATTTCGGGGACACCGGGACTCGTAATTATAAAAAGGGACAGTCACGTTCAAAACGGGGGGACGTCTGGTCACGTTTGTATACCATTAATTTTACGCCAAAAACCAGGTAAACGTAATTTTCTTCCAGTTTTTGACCTTTTTCGACCTCAAAGTTGCAGAATTTAGAATTGTTAGTAGGATATTTGGATTACTTGGACAATTTTCGATCGAAAACATGCTATTACATTATTTTTTAAAACATTTTGGTCCTTTGGGAAAGCAGTTTGAAAAAAGCTTTTTGGTATCTTCAAATCTGGAGACTTGTTTTTTTGTAATGTTTGAAGTTTGTTTCTTAAAACTTTAAATCGACTAAAATCGTGATCAAAATGACTGATTTTGATGCAAAATTTCCCAAGCATTCTGATTCTGACAATTTTTCAATCCCAGAGCCACAAAATTACTAATTTACACTTATTTATATTAGGTTTCGTTGTTTTGCCTCCTATTTTTTGCGCTTTGTTGAATTTTGTGGCTTTGGGTCATCATGTGGGATTGAAAAATTGTCAGGATCAGATTTGCTTGGGAAATTTTACATCAAAATCAGTCATTTTGATCACGATTTTAGGCGATTTAAAGTTTTAAGAAACAAACTTTAAAATTACAAAAAAACTAAGTCTCTAGATTTGCAGCTACGAAAAAGCTTTTTTCAAAATGCTTTTCCAAAGCACCAAAACGTATGAATTAATACAAAATTCTCGGGAAATAGGTCACATTAACACATATATTTTTACCCTCGTCTTGACGATGGTCGTGAGACCATCATCAGAAGACTTATTAATACAATAACCTGATTACTTAGAAATACTGTAATAACACAAAGCGTCCTTATCGCACAAATTTCGTTTAAATGCCAACGTCGCCGAAACGAACGGAAACATGAAATTGGAACTATAACACAGCAATGTTGCAGCGTAAAAATTAAAAATCCACTATTAAGTAGAATCATCAACAAATACGAACACATTTCATAAATGTCTGCGAGTGACTAACAGACAAAGAGTTCTCTTTGCTAACAGGCGAGACCATCTCAAGTGTTCATTTAAGCGCCAGATGTCATAATTTATTATGTGATAAAAGAAAGACTCTGGCCTCTGAGAAATGCTTTAGACAATTCTACCTAAAGTAAACTTTTACATTATAAGAACGTAAGTAGGAATTTGCAAGAATATTAATTAATTAAATTAGTATAAATATGACTTAGTGTTTGAACGTCACTCCTATGATTTACAGAATTGGAATCACGTTTTATGTGAATCATCTCCAGGATAGATCTTTTATAATAATTGGTTTCCTTAGTTAAAATATTAACATTTTTGTAATCAAATTGATGGTTATAATCAAAGCAATGTTTAGCAAGCGCGGTGGAATTTTCTAAGTTTTTGTTTCTTGTGCTATACTTATGGCCATACATTCTTTTTTGAAAATATTGCTTAGATATACCAGTATAGGTCTCATCACAATCTAAACAATTTAATTTGTATACTGTGTGGGTTTGTTTATCTTTAGGAATTACAGGTTTTAGATTTGAGAAATATTTCCCAACACAGTTAGTAGGTTTATGCGCTACATTTATATCATACTTTTTCAAACATTTCTTAATTTTCTCTGAGGTCTCCAGAATGTATGGTAAAGTTATATAATTGTCTGTATTACCTTTTACGTTATTTTTATATGACGATCCATTATAAATTTTGTTTATTCTCTCTTTAATAATAGGATTGAAAAAAGTTTTTGGGTAGCCATTCAGTTCCAGTGTATTACGAACAATTTTTAGATTTTTGGGACGGTCCTCTGGGTGGGACAATTTAACCGCGCGGTCTGTAAGACTGTTTATGACGCTTTTTTTATAACAAGTTGGTGCAACGGAATTGAAGTGAAGATAGCGTTGAGACCAAACTTCTTTAGTAAACCACGAAGTTTTTATTTCTCCATCTGCATCATGCCTAATGTTCATAGCTAAGAAATTTATGTTTTTGTTCACGTCTATTTCACAGGTAAATTGAAGTTTACAGTGGAAATTGTTGAATTTATTAATCACATATTGAACTTTATCGTTGGGAACACACATAAGGCAATCATCTACATACCGTTTAAAAAATACGGGCCGAAAATCTAATGAACTTATAACAGATTCCTCCAGGCATTCCATAACGAGGTTAGCAATGGTAGCAGAAATAGGAGATCCCATTGCTGTGCCGAATATTTGTCCAAAATATTGTTCACCGTACTGAAAATAAGTGCATTCTAAACAAAACTTCACAGCATTTATAAATTCCGATTGATCTAGAGGTGTGTGGTTTTTAATCTCTGCCCAACGTTTTTTGATGCTATTCACTGCCAAATCGACTGGTATATTTGTAAATAAAGAAACAACGTCCAAGGAAATTAGTTGATGGTTTACGGGTACGGATTGATTTTTTATAAATTCATCAAAATGCCATGAGTCTTTCACATAAAATTCATTATTTCCTATTATATTATTGATCGATTTTGATAAAAATTTTGATAAATTGTAAGTAGGCGCTCCTATATTACTAATAATGGGTCTTAGAGGTATATCATTTTTATGTAGTTTCGGAAGCCCATAGATATAAGGTGCTAGCCCATTATGGCAAATTAATTTATTTTTCAATTCATAAGGACGCTTTGTGTTATTACAGTATTTCTAAGTGATCAGGTTATTGTATTAATAAGTCTTCTGATGATGGTCGTGAGACCGAAACGTACGTAAAGACGAGGGTAAAAATATGTGTTAATGTGACCTATTTCCCGAGAATTTTGTATTAAAAAAATAATGTAATAGCATGTTTCCGATCGAAAATTGTCCAAGGAATTCAAATATCCTACTTACGATTCCAAATTCTGCAACTTTGAGCTCGAAAAAGGTCAAAAACTGGAAGAAAATTACGTTTACTTGGTTTTTGGAGGAAAATTAATGGTATACTGGAGTGTAAAAACTGTTGGATGACGTTCGGGAACTCTTTCCTTTTCGTAAAATTTCCCGCTGAATCCGATTCAGAGGTCATATGTCCCAAAAAAAACTTGTCAGCGACCTGACGGCAGATTGTACAGTAATATCGTTTTTTTAAAACCGGCCAGAAATTAGTACTTTCCGGTTTATTTTTAGGTCAGAAAATCTCATTTTGTCGGACCGAGCCAGAAAATTATTGTGATAGTCCTGTAAAAGCTTTTACCGGACTCATTTTTATTTACTTTCCGGCCTATCTAATGAAAAAAATAATAAAATAGTTAGTCTAAGATAGCGGTCAATTGGTTTCTATAGTAACCGAGTTTTGTATTATTTAAAACTATAAAATAACTTGACATATTTTGACGTTTAGTTGAAAACGTGACATTTATTATAAAATGGATATTCAAAATGATTGTGAATTAATGGAAGATGAAATTATACCAGATGAATTGTTAAGGCGGCCACCCAAGCAACGTTTGATTTATTACCGTCGAAGTCCCGGATACGATATGAACAAACATACCAAATTTTTGAAAAGTTAATTAACAAAGAGTTCTTGTTATAAAAATATAAACTGAATAATATGAAGTTTATGGTACAACAATGTCTGTTTTAAAAAAAATATTGTACGTAATACGTCCCAAAAGTGCTTTTACTGGACTCGCAGGCTTGCAGGACTCGCCTGCGGCTCGCCCTGCAATTTGCCCACTCGTCCAGTAAAAGACCACTTTCGGGACTTGTTACGTAAACTACTATTTTTGTCATTTTATTTTAGTTTTTTCGATTTTTCGACCTCCAAAATCCATTTGGTCAGAAGAATTCTTATCATATCGTAGAGCTGAGGTAAAAACACGCAGATTTCTCAAAAAAAGTGGCTGCTCACACCGATATGATGCCATAAAAAAAAAGAATTTTGCCGAAAATCAGCCAATGGATAGAAAATGATGCAGCATTATGGGAGGAAACTGTACCATTTTCGGATTCAGTGGCCAATTTTTGATCGGAAATGAGTTCTTGGACGTTTATTTAATATAAAATGTCGATTTCTGGGGTCAAAAACAGTTTTTTGGCATTTTCGTTGAAAAACAACCCAAAAAACTGAAAAAAGCAATAAAAAACTTTTTAACGGGTATTTTAATATCTAAATGCAGGTAAACGAGTTCAAAAAAAAATTGCCCCGGCAAGTTCCGCAAATCCCCCCCCCCCCCTTGGCCGTCTCCTTTAATTTAGAATTGCCCACAAGTGAACTTACTTTTTGTAAAGTATCCATTCAAGTTTTGTAATAATAATTATTATCATTTACTGATCAAATTTAATATAATGAACTTCCAATTATCTAGGATATAGTTTTAATTTGTTTCAGGTACTAAAGAACAAATAGTTATTGCAAAGTTGTTGGTCACGAATTTGGTTGAAAATTTGAAGGAATCACATCTGAAGCTTGAAATTTCATTGGCCAAACGGGAACCGAGACTTCCACCGAAAGTATCGCCAAGTAATGCCAATCCAGAAAGTACAGTATCTTCAGATAGCCCGAAGAAAAGACTTATGTCCCCGCTGATAGGTATGTTGAATCCTATCTCGATAACGGTCGAGTGAGTTGTATTTTCAAAGCAGCGTTAATTTTAAGGTCAACCAGATGCACCTTTCGAAGTGTACGTATCTGCTATAGTCGATCCAACTCGCTTTTGGATACAAATAGTTGGCCCCAAAGCTTCTGAATTAGATCAGCTAGTTGAGGAAATGACTCTTTATTATGGCAAAATTGAGAACCAAAATGTACATGGTTTGGAATGTATCAATAAAGGAGATCTGGTAGCTGCGGTATTCCAATACGATAACAAATGGTAAATCACCACCAAAACAGGAATTAACAAGCTTGTATATCATTATTTTTTTCCGAACAGGTATCGAGCCGAAGTATTGAATATAATCAAAAATCCATCAGCACCAAACGAAGATAACGCTGAACTATATTTTGTCGATTATGGTGATACCGATATAGTTCCTGTCAGGGATGTTTACGAATTAAGAACGGACTTTTTACAGTTACACTTCCAAGCAATAGAATGTTATTTGGCCAATATCGGTGAGTAAAGTAATTTACCTTCAACTTCCATTTCGCTATTTTTAGATCTAGAAAAATATTGTTCAGAAAATGTATTTCAATATCAATATAAACTCCCAAAAAGTACGCGTTTCCTGGAGAAATTTTGGTGCATGTTTGCTCAGAATTCAATTTTCAAGTTTATTTTGAGAGAAAATTGAATTTTGAAGAAAAAATGTTCCCAGGGAAATGCATACTTTTTGAGATTATTGGCCAAAAAACGCGAAAAATTATATAAAACTACACCTTTTTGAAGAAAAAACCCAGCGAATCGACTTGTTTTCATTTTGGCTGGACCAACTGTCCTAAATATCATTTCAAGCACTTTTTCACTGAAGTTTATCATTATTTGAAATTTGATTTTATAAATCAATCACTAACAATGAGGTGAATAACAATTGACGAAGACGTTCCTCAAGGCTCTGTCTGGGGTCTTTGTACATACGTTCCGATTAGAGGAAATAATTCAGTTTATGCATTTGAAAACAATAATGGAAATAGATTGTCATGAACCAAATGTTCTTTTTTTATTACCCCACTCAATAATGTTTATATTCAAATAAATGCTATGATTTCTGTTTCTAAAACTCCTCAAATACTATAGTCATTTCAACAAAAGTGGGACTTTTTTTCCGACTTTTGGTTCGAGAGTACAGAAAGGTAGGAAATTTTGCGTAGATTACGGAAAAAATAGTGAGTGAAAACCTCCAATGTAGGAAAATGTCGCTATTTATATAAATATATAGATACAATTTTCCGTGTTTTTCGGCCAAAAAACGTTGATAGCTTTAAAACTATGCATTTTAGGAAAAAAAGTTGTTCGGCATTAAATTTACCATAAGAATTGACTATCCAGATTTCAGTTTCCTACGAATTTTTCACTCGTAGCTCGGGAAAACCGAATATATATATTTATATATGTTTTCAATTAATGACTATGAGAAAAAATCACATTTACAAAAATGTATGTTTTCCATGACTTTTCAGAACGAAACAAAGTCAAAATTCGTTATTAGTGACCAAAAAAAACATAAGAAATGATCTGTCGTACATCATGAAAAAAAAATTGCCATAACTCGGAATATTTGGTCACATGGTGGGAAATTTATGATGATCATCCCTTTTAGTAAGGTTATGTACCCTTATATACTTCAATCATACGATATTTAACTTTTAAATGTGATTTTTTCTCATAAAGAGTCATTAATTGAACATATGTATACATATATATTCGGTTTTCTCGCGCTACGAAATCTGGATAGTCAATTCTTATGGTAAATTTAATGCCGAACAACTTTTGTTTGAAACTTTTTTCCTAAAATGCATTGTTTTAAAGCTATTAACGTTTTTTGGCCGAAAAGAACGGAAAATTGTATATATATACTAGCTACTGCAACGCCTTGGTAAGGGTTTAGTCGGATACTGCGTGGTAACCTTTATGCGAGGTGTATGTGCACCTTTAGGTTGTCACTCTGACAGACGTCACTTTGGCAGTTGTAGGTTATATAGAGATAAGTACACGTTCATAGAAAATCTTAGAGTGTAGGTACTAGGTATTCATAGAAGAGTATAAAATTAGAATGGAGTCTAATCTTGGTTGAAGATGCATTTCTAAAGTACTCTCAAACCAAAAGTCGGAAAAAAATGTCGCAAAACCCACAACATCCGGTAAAATGATTGTACTAAAACATATTTTGCAAATTCCAATGATTGAGTCTATAGGAAATGTTTTACAGATAAATCTTATAGACTTTATGTTCTCTATGCTTTACGATGATTCATGGATGGTTCAACATAAATTGTGCAATGTTTTAGACCCGATTGGACCTTCTTGGTCTAGCGATGCCGTAGACAAATTCGAGGACTGGACGCATGTGGCACAATGGAGGAAATTGTCAGCGAAAATAAATGGGTACTGTGTGAGAGAAAAAACGAGAGCTAAACGTGAAGGCTCGCCAATACCAGGTGTAGATTTATATGATGTGAATGATGATCAAGAAATGGATATAGCTCAAGAATTAGTCAATAATGGATATGCAGTTTATAAAAAAGATAGTCTAATATCTTCCAGTATGAATAATAGTGTTAGTAGTGGCAGTATAACATCGAGCTCTGTTATTGAATAAAAGATATTGATTTTATTTGTTTCTTCTTTAAAAACCTTATATACTTACTAATGGATATATAGTTGCGAGGCTTATGTTCAGAAAAGATTAACACAGTTTAGAAACAAATTGGATAATAGTTCAAAAGGTTTGTATAATATTGGCATCCAAATTGATTACATTCTTCCTGTTTATCATGATTTTTATACCAATATGCATTTCATTTAGTATTTTGTTGTTGAGCTTACTTTAATTCATGAAAATTCTATAGAATGCTTGATTATTCTCAATGCGATTTGGAAACGAAATATATTTTTCACCATAACCTATATTTTCATGAGGGTTGAAAGTACTTGCCAATAAAGTGAGGTTTCATTATAACAATAATCCGCTGAAATAAAATTAGGAAAGTGTGCTTGAACTGAACAGGATAATAAGTAGTCTATTATGGCTTGAACACTTCTCAATATAGCCCCAGACAATAATCAAACTTTTTTGCAAACATTGAATTGAATAATGAATTTATTATTTAGGTTTAATATCGCTTATAGCGTTGGCAGTTCCGATTCTTAATGTATGTTGAACGTTGCCAGCTCTTGCAACATGCTAAATTCATTCACAGATCTGAAAACTAATTTGAATTAAACTTCGAGTACATATACATAATCTAAGATTTCCCACCATAGACATGATAATGTTTCCAACACCAAGCAAAGAGTTCTATATATAGGGTAGACTACTAAGCCTTTCACTGGAATGTTAACGGACATAAACTCCAATCAAAAAGTATTGTGCTTCTTTCTAGATCTTTGCAAAGCATTTGACACGGTATCCCACAGCATATTACTTGATAAACTTCACAAAATAGGCATCCGAGGTTCTGCATACAATTTAATAGAATCCTACTTGAACAACAGAAAACAATGTGTGAGAATAAATAACACAATCAGTGATGAAGTCAACGTAACACAAGGTGTCCCTCAGGGAACTGTCTTAGGACCCTTGCTGTTTTTAATACATATCAATGATTTATTAAACCTCAAAATAAATGGTAAAGTCATTTGCTATGCTGATGATACCGCTGTGATATTTATCGGTACAAGCTGGGAAGACGTCTTGAACAAAGTGGAATGGAGCATCAACAGAATCAAAAATTGGCTAGACTGTAACTATTTAACTTTGAATACAACAAAAAGTAATTTCATCACATTCTCTCTCTATAACAATAAAATCCCTAATATAACTGAGATTAAAATACATAATCACAAATGTACACAGCAAATTGATTGCTCATGTGAGGTCATAAGCAATTCAGACCATGTCAAATATCTAGGTAACATGATTGACAAAAATTTAAAATGGACAAAACATATTGAGTACTTAACAAAAAAAGTGAGAAAATGTATATACATCTTTTATGTCCTCAGAGACATAGTTCCTATAAAACAACTAAAACTAATATATACCAGTCTAGTCGAGTCTTTACTAAATTACGGAATTGCATTTTGGGGTTCTACATACACAACTAACCTGTCACCATTAACTATGATACAAAAGCACATATTGAAAATAATAAATAATAAACCAAAACGATATTCTACAAAACTGCTATTTAACGAAAATAAACAGCTCAATATAAGGCAACTTTACATTAAATCAATAATCAAATTCATGCATAATAATAATAAATATAAAATACAATTAACCCACAATCTCTCAACTAAAGCAAATACTTCAGCACACTTGGCGCTACCTAGAAGAACTAACAATCTAGCTAGACAACACATATCGTATATTGGGCCCAAAATTTATAATACTTAATAAAGATATGAAAACACTACCAAAAGGAGTATTTAACAAAGTTTTACACAATTGGATTATCACCAATAACAACATGCTCATACATAATTTAACCTGAAAAATTAATATTAATCAAGTGAAACAGCAGCATTTATTTATTTATTCAACCTACGTCTTGATCCAAATTACTTAGTGGTTTTACTTAAAATGAATCAACTTCTTTTCTATCTTATTTATTATTGAATAATCTATCCTTTCTTTTTTTTACTCTTCTTTTTTTTTTCTTCTCTCGTTCGCGATTATTGTTGTATACCTATGAATGTTATTGAAATGACAACACACAAGTTTATTTAATTAACTCAAGCTGTCACTCCTCAATATATCACATTTATTAATTGTTTTAACAGTTTCGAAAAATGTATAATTTAATTTAGTGTACAAAACTATACAGCAATAAAGTTGTTGTTGTTGTTGTATTCTGTCCTTCTGGCACACATGTACTGCGCTCTCACTCGCACGTGAATATTGTGATTTACGTAAAATCGAATCATAGGATGAATGGTGTTGAGTTTCGGTGTAGAAGAGGAGACCGTGCGAGTGAGAGCGCGCTACATGCGCGAGAAGGACAGAATTTTCGACTACTTACCAGCGCTTTCCTATGCTTAACACACTACTTGTCTACTCTATATAATATATAGAACTCTTTGCCGGCTTGACCTAGCAGGAGTTGCAGCATTATTAGTTGATTTCTGTTATTGACGCTATTTCACTTTCTTCATCAATATCAATCCACTACAGTTTATTAATACCAATCCATTCTCTTTTTTCCACAAAATAATTGAATAAAAAGACATGTTATTACTAGGATGACTGGTAACGTTTTTTCATCAACATAATATTTTTTTTTTAAAACCGGCCAGAAATTAGTACTTTCCGGTTTATTTTTAGGTCAGAAAATCTCATTTTGTCGGACCGAGCCAGAAAATTATTGTGATAGTCCGGTAAAAGCTTTTACCGGACTCATTTTTATTTACTTTCCGGCCTATCTAATGAAAAAAATAATAAAATAGTTAGTCTAAGATAGCGGTCAATTGGTTTCTATAGTAACCGAGTTTTGTATTATTTAAAACTATAAAATAACTTGACATATTTTGACGTTTAGTTGAAAACGTGACATTTATTATAAAATGGATATTCAAAATGATTGTGAATTAATGGAAGATGAAATTATACCAGATGAATTGTTAAGGCGGCCACCCAAGCAACGTTTGATTTATTACCGTCGAAGTCCCGGATACGATATGAACAAACATACCAAATTTTTGAAAAGTTAATTAATAAAGAGTTCTTGTTATAAAAATATAAACTGAATAATATGAAGTTTATGGTACAACAATGTCTGTTTTAAAAAAAATATTGTACGTAATACGTCCCAAAAGTGCTTTTACTGGACTCGCAGGCTTGCAGGACTCGCCTGCGGCTCGCCCTGCAATTTGCCCACTCGTCCAGTAAAAGACCACTTTCGGGACTTGTTACGTAAACTACTATTAAACTGGCACGCCAAGTTCCGAATCGAACCGCTATTGGTAGTTTTTGTAGTACGTTGGTGTGAATATGGAAAAACAATTCAATGATCATGACTAACCTAAATGTACCTATATATTAATACATACACTGACATATTTGTATTTTATGAGGCAGTTTATTCATCTGTAAATTATCCTTGCTTCTCATCCTGTCACGATCCCACTGGATCGTTTTATTCTGTGTTCCCTCATACTCAGAATCGAATAATTCTTTCGTTATATCATATTTCTAGAGATTTGGCAACAGCGGTATTATTTGGCGGGAGAAATGTCACCTGTCTCCATCTTGTAATCTTGTTTTCTGGTTCGAGCTTGTGCTTGTGGTTTCTTGATTTTCCCTCCCAGTTTAGGTTTACGGAGACCGGTGAATATTAGGATATTTATCAGAAAATTGTGAATTTCATACGACACAAAACCGGTATCTTCTAGATTGTACTAAAATGGGGGATAAAGGAGATGCAGGTGAGTTGTGAACTTTTATCATAAACTAGTTTCGATAAACTTTTTGATTCATTTGTCAAAGCTATATTTTGGTTTGTTATATAAATGTTGTAATATTGCTAGTGTTCTTGTATGATGATGTAGATGCAACGTCATGTCATCTGTATCTGTTTGGTTTCCCCTGTGTATGTTTTTAAATTCATCTTTTTACAGAGTCATTTGATGATGCAGTTGAGGAAAGGGTGATAAATGAAGAATATAAAATATGGAAGAAAAATACGCCTTTCCTGTACGATTTAGTTATGACCCATGCTCTCGAATGGCCCTCTTTAACAGCACAATGGTTACCTGATGTTACGAGACCCGATGGTAAAGATCATTCCATACACCGTTTAATCCTTGGCACACACACTTCTGATGAACAGAATCATCTACTAATTGCCAGCGTTCAACTGGCCAATGAAGATACACAGTTTGATGCTTCCCACTATGACAATGAGAAAGGAGAATTCGGTGGATTTGGTTCAGTCTCGGGAAAAATTGAAATTGAAATAAAAATTAACCACGAAGGGGAAGTAAATCGGGCCAGATACATGCCTCAGAATCCTTGTGTAATTGCAACTAAGACCCCATCAAGTGATGTTTTAGGTATGTACAATTTTTTTTATGAAACTATTAAAGTAGGTGAGAATTTTTACTTCCCTCACTATAAATAGTATATAGTGTGATCGATTGAACCTAGTTCACGATAACGTTTTATTTCAGTATTCGATTATACTAAACATCCCAGTAAACCAGATCCTAGTGGTGAATGTCATCCTGATCTACGCCTCCGTGGCCATCAAAAAGAAGGTTATGGCTTATCGTGGAACCCCAATTTGAACGGTTATTTACTGTCTGCCAGCGATGATCACACGATTTGTTTGTGGGATATCAATGCTACCCCTAAAGAAAATAGAATTATAGATGCAAAAACGATTTTCACAGGCCACACCGCAGTCGTTGAAGACGTAGCTTGGCATTTACTGCACGAAAGCCTATTCGGTTCAGTAGCCGATGACCAGAAATTGATGATCTGGGACACGAGATGTAACAATACCAGCAAACCATCGCACACGGTAGATGCTCACACCGCAGAAGTGAACTGTCTTAGTTTTAACCCCTATTCCGAATTTATCCTGTCTACGGGTAGTGCGGATAAAACTGTAGCGCTTTGGGATTTGAGAAATCTCAAATTGAAATTGCACAGTTTCGAATCGCACAAAGACGAAATTTTCCAAGTGCAATGGTCGCCGCATAACGAAACGATCCTGGCTTCTTCGGGTACCGATAGAAGATTGCACGTCTGGGATTTAAGTAAAATCGGAGATGATCAGAGTCCTGAAGATAACGAAGATGGTCCTCCGGAATTGTTGTTTATCCACGGTGGTCACACAGCTAAAATTTCTGGTGAGTGTTTGAATTCACATGTTACTTTCATATTTATACAGGGTGTCGGCTGGTAATACGTTAATACACTAAATACACAAAAAAAAGTTACCACAGTACCATAAATTTTGTAAGGTCTTTTTTCTGGAACGGCAGATTTTATGACTTCATGAAGAATATCTATTTTGTGCAGAATTGTTCAAATCATTGTTTTTCAGATTAGAATGATCATTTTGTTCAAAACAAACAAAATCACTCACGCACCCGCAGCAATGGTAGGTAGGAAAATGAATTTTTTTTTTATCCAGGTCGTTTGCCGAACGTTAGCCGAGTATTGCCGTGCATTTTTTTTCGTTTGCCGAGGTTTTTCCGAGGAGAAAACTCAAATTTTCCAATTCGGGTGTCCAAATCACCCCAAAGTAGGTTAATGTGGCATAAAACGTTATTATTATAGAAAAAAAACTATTTAAATCGTTTGCCGGAGAATAGTCGAGTTCAATGATATAAGAATAATGAAAAAATATTCCCAATTAAATTGGAAAATAGAAAAATAAAAATTTCATTAGAAAAACGCATTTTAAATTTCTCGCCCTTGCGGCGTATTAAAATAATAGTTTTGAAACAGGGATACAGTATTTTGTGTTGTTACCAGTGATGTCAGATTGGGCGCTTTTTCGCCAATTGGGCGATTTTTTATGAAGATTTGCTCCATGTTCTTATACAAAAGCGCAAGCCGCAATTTGGGCGATTTTTCGTTCTTTCGGAAATGTTCTTTTAAATTATTTTGTAAGATTGTTTTCTATGCAGTTCAGTGCTCCTGCAAATTTTTGATTCTATGTTTGGTAACACTGAAATGAATCTTATTTCCCTGTTTCAAAGCTACTATTTTTATACGCAAAGGCGTTTTCTAATGAAATTTTTGTAATTTGCCACCATTTTGATTTCCTAATTGACCCATTAACGAACGCAACGTCATCACTCGCCGTGTCTTAATATCCAAAAAAGCACGGAAGTTTTTACGAAAATGTTTAGGATGGCGAGCTTGATGCGGAATTATCTTGTCATCATTATGTCAGTTTAAATGACAGTGTCGAGCGTCAACAACTCAAGAAAGCTATCACAGAACCACTAAATCAAATTTTCACTTTCAAAATTAAGATGTTACCAACCACCATAAAAATCCCTAAATGGACTAAATTAAACATTTTTGTTTAAAAACGGCATAAAAAGGGCAAATTACAAAAAATAGTATAAACAACTCGTTTCCTAAGACCTTGAAGCACTCATTCTTTAAAAAAACTCGTTTTTTAAACTTGAATTCGTGCTTTAAGACGAGTCTTAGGAAACTCATTCTTTAATATACTATTTTATTTTTCTATTTTCCAATTTAATTGGGAATATTTTTTCATTATTCTTATATCATTAAACTCGGCTATTCTCCGGCAAACGATTTAGTTTTAAGCTATTGCATATAGCTTTTATCGCGGGCTTTGAGCGCGGCGACCGAATCAAGAAATTCCGTAACGAAAAATAACAGGAACTCGTTTATGTTGCGCTCTCTCAGGTGACTAATATTGAAAAATTGTATATCACGACAAAAAACGATAATTCTACATTCAAGTTTTATAATAATCGAAGGCAAGCTGCATCGACTGCATCTTTGTTGCAAAAATTCAAAAGACTGCCTTGAAATAGTGTTCAGACGACAGCTCAAAGTGTCTTAGATTTCATTAGTAATAGAAATGGCATTTCAATAATGACTTTCAATTGCCAAAGTCACAAATACGATTTACAAGATTCAGTTACGAGACAAACAAATGTGTTACTTCTTACCGAAACTTGCATGGCGCATGATAATCCGATTGAAATACCTAATTTCAATTGTATTGTTCAATTCAAACGAGATACTGTTCCAGAAGGTGTGGTAGCTATTTACCAAAATAATAATAATGTAACTAATATTATGACTCCGAATATTGAAATAAATATTGCACACGTTAGCGATGTTAATGTTAGGCGCTCATTTGTTGGAGATATTTGTGCGTGCTTATGCAAACTTAGAAATGGCCTACACATAGTCATGGTAGCAATTTACATTTCTCCGAATCCAAAATTGGACGAGGTAGAGCATTTTATTCATCGCACTTTACTGGAGTACACTGAAGAAGGGTCGAAAATACTTGGTACAAATGGTAATAAATTTCCACTTATCTTGGCTGGCGATTTCAACATCAACTTCGCTGATAAAAAATCAGAGCGGTTGACAACTTTTCTTTCGGAAAAATTGAATTTGAAAATGAATAATGATCCACAAGAATCCACAACAAAATATGGGGCCACCATTGACGCGGTATTTTCCAGATATCAAGTCTCAAACTTATGTCTCTTATTTCAGTTATTCAGTTACCATAAACCTATAGTTTCAATGATAACAAATTCCTGAATAACCTACATGTATTGTAAGATAATTAAAATATTTTAAACGATATTAACTTCTCATTTATTCAATAAAAGAAAAAAAATTGTTTTCTTATCGGTCACCACGCTCAAAAAGTGTAACTTGAATTAATATCAAAGAGAAAACTTGAATTAATATCAAAGAAAAAAAAATACTTCATAAATTAAAAATAAATAAATAATTATAATTGCATAAGTTGAGAAAAAATGCTATGCAATAGCTTCACCGTGGCAGTCCCCGAGTGCCACACGTTTTTTTTCTATAATAATAACGTTTTATGCCACATTTCCCTACTTTGGGGTGATTTGGACACCCGAATTGGAAAATTTGAGTTTTCTCCTCGGGAAAACCTCGGCAAACGAAAAAAATACTCTGCAAACGACCTGGTTGAAAGAGAAATCATTTTCCAACCTACCATTGCTGGGAGTGCGTCGATAACAAAATCTGAAGGAGCTATTACAATTTCGGGCGCATACGGTTATTATTTAAGAATTTTGATGAAACCAGTCAGTTTTTTACACTTAAAATGCCCTGGATATTACCAAATTTGGGGGTCTTGGTGTCGGCAATGTCCAAGAAAATGGGGAAAAACAAATTTTGGGGCCAATTTTTGAGGGGTTTTGGCGAGTTCAGGAAAGATTTTTGGAACGTCATTTGTAGAATGACCACTCGAAACATTAGAGATCGACCCATAGCGATGTCATATCGGCTTTTTTGCGGATATATTTTACTTTAAAAAAATATTGAGAATACAAACACAAACTAAAATAAAGCCTTTAATACAAAAAAACCCGGCTATGGTTCCGACATTTCCCAAAGAAATTGTTGCTTCACACCGTTTACATTTAGCCCTAGAGGCCTTGTTTGTGGGAGATTCTTTTCTTGATGAAATATTTCCAGTAAATGCTTTTCCCTGGAACCATTCTGCATTACTCGTTAGAAATGACGCTCGGAACAACGCTGGACGCCATAATAATTCAAATCTGCTTTCTGCGGGACGGGGATTCACCGAGAAGGGTCTCTTCGGGAAAGTACCGGAACCGTTGCTTCGCCAGCATCGGTATTGAGCCGTTGTGTCAAAAT
The DNA here is from genome assembly GCA_958510875.1 of Endomychus coccineus. Classification (NCBI taxonomy): domain Eukaryota; kingdom Metazoa; phylum Arthropoda; class Insecta; order Coleoptera; family Endomychidae; genus Endomychus; species Endomychus coccineus. The sequence continues at coordinate 137,025,024 of OY294070.1, forward strand.
TAAATAATATTATATATTAGCTTAAAAAAAACTCGGTCGAATTCTACGAAGTACAGTTATTTTGATTGCTTGCAGAAATGTATTACTTCACAAGATTGTTGGGTATAGTCCATAGAAATAAGGATTTTTCCCAGAAATCGAGGAAACCTTTTTCATTTATAGATTTACCGGAACTAAACTGAACCGTCAAAATATGCATGGTAAAATGTACTTTTTTCCTCAAACGTTGAATATGATGCCTGCATTCGATTTTTTGAAAAAATACAAGAATAAAAAAATATTTAGAATGCCATTTTACATGATACCAAACTCCAAAAACATACAAATTTTCCAGAAATCGCGTAATTATTATCCATGTATAATGTACTTTTTTTTGGAAACATCGAAATATCTGGCGTTCTAATGCTCTTAGAAAAAGATTTTTCCAAAAGAAAGTATTTTATACGTGAATATTACGAGATATTTTTGGCGATTTCTGGAAAATTTGGAAGAAAATTGTTTATTTTGAGGTTTGGTCTCATGTAAAATGGCAATCTGAACATTTTTTTATCCTTGTATTTTTTTCAAAAAATCGATATTAATATTTAACATCCTAGAAAATGAAAGTATATCTTGCCATCCATATTTTGACGGTTCAGATTCGTTTTCCGGAAAATTCTTGGAAAATTCTATACTGTCATAGCTATGTATTGTTAAAATCGTCATTCCAAACACTTTCATTTTTCTGATTTCTGATTTTATCATTGACATTCAAATATGTAAATATTTGTGATTTTTCGCGATTTTCAGAAAATATACTATTTTTAATTTTTTCACAATAGAGCCTTATGTAAATCGACGTTCTAAACACTTTCGTTTTTGTGATTTTTTACAAAAACGCAAAGGATGAAAAATTTTTCCTAGATTTTTGGGACAAATCCTAATTTCTGTGAACTATTTACTCATTAGAAATAACGAACGTAACAACATTGGACGCCATATAATTCGAATCTGCTTTATGCGGGATGGGGATTCCCCGAGAAGGGTCTCTTCGGGAAAGTACCGGAACCGCTTCGTCAGCATCGGTATTACGCCGTTGTCAAAATTAAATAACATGTTAAGTATCAGCTAAAAAAGTATCCCTTTCGAAATCTACGAAGTATAATTATTTTGATTGCATGCAGAAATATATTACTTTACAAGATTCTTGGGTATTTAACATAAAATTACAATGTTTTACGTCTTTGCTTATGTTTCGCGACTTTATTGTTCGCTTCTTCAGAGCTGAAAGATTTTCATTAATTATTTTTAGTTCTGAAGAAGCGAACGAAAAAGTCTCAAAACGTAAGCAAAGACGTAGAACATTGTTTTTTATGTCCAATATCCAACAATGTTGTGAAGTGTACGAAGTATATTAAAGTTACTTCCGGTCGTCCTGTATGGAACAATTTTTTGTAATTAAATCTAATGTTTGTTCAGAGGACCTGTACTTTAACAGTATTTTTAGTGAATAAGAGTGATTGTTTCTTAATTAGTTTTATCAATTAATCATTTGTTAATCGAATTTACCAGATTTTTGAAATTTTGAGCAGCACTGGCCTTTGTCTCAAGTATAAACTTGAAATGTTGAATGTTGTTTCAGATTTCAGTTGGAATCCAAATGAACCTTGGGTTATTTGCTCTGTATCTGAAGATAATATAATGCAAGTATGGCAGATGGCTGAAAATATTTATAACGATGAAGAGACTGAGCAACAGGCATCTGATATGGAAGTCACAACTATTTAATTTATCCGGTCGTGTTGATCCTTGTTTTGTGTTTTATTGTAAGTTTTAAGATGTCGAATTGTCAAACAAATATTCCAATTTTGTAGATATTAAACCAATGATGCTTCATCCACACCTGTACTATCATGTACCCTGTTATAAAATTTAATTATTTGTATTTTTTTATGTACTTCAATTTTAGGAATAAACTGTCTTTGTAAGTTACCTCTTGTTTCAGTTTTTTAATCATGTAACTAAAACACTTTCCTCTATTATGATTAGTTTGAATTGAGTTTGAAAAAATGCGTCTCAATAAATTACATTGTATACGAGGCTGGATCAATATAACCGGCTATTTTTCATGTTCATATTGCCGTTTGTTTAGTGAAGTGAGGGGCGAGCGGTATAAAGTTGTGGGTGGTGTGCTTGGTATGGGGAGGGCCAATTTTTTAGTCGGTAGCAAAAATAGAACGAGGCTGGATCAATATAACCGGCTATTTTTCATGTTCATATTGCCGTTTGTTGAGTGAAGTGAGGGGCGAGCGGTATTGAGTTGTGGGTGGTGTGCTTGGTATGGAAAGGGCTCATTTTTTAGTGGGTAGCAAAAATAGGAGGTTCAACCATCTGATGTGCTTCGCTTTATAAGGTTCTTAGCCTAGGATGCTGGAAAAATATGTAAGTTTTGAGGATATTGCGGGTAATGTTAGGTGAAGTTGAAGCAAGTTTTGAAGTCTTGTATAATTTACATCTTTTTTGGTCATATGAGCGATAGATATTCCATTATCTTGATTTCAGTGTTGAAAACACTTATATGAACCTATTTTACCAGGAGTGGGGCTTGCCACGACTAATATCTCTTAAGGCCTGAGCGTTGACTACAAACGTAAGTGAAACGTCAGCAACGACTTGCTTGCGTGAGGATAACGGGGGGCTATGAGGATCGCCTCCACCAAGGTTCTGGAGGTGCTGGTGGGGATTGTCCCTCTACAGTTCCATATCAAAACTAGCCGCGGGTACGGCGTATCGGTTGGCAGGTCTGGGTCTGTGCCTCGCGGTTATAACACAGAAGATGGACTGGAAGAACAAGGACTTTGGGCCGCTTCTACCAGAGGGACACGTGTGTTTCACGGACGGGTCTAAGATTGGCGAGTCTAGCGGAGCCGGAGAGAACCTAAGATTAAACTACCGAGGTAGACAGGTTTACATCTGCACTGACAGTCGAGGGGCCGTGGATGCACTTCGCACCCACAGAGTGACTTCTAGGCTAATCTTGGCTTGAAGTCCAGGGAGACTCTGGCTGAATTAGTCAGAAGCAACAAACTCCAGCTAGTATGGGTACCCGCCCACTCTGGCGTGAAGGGAAACGAAGTGACCGATGAACTGGCCCAACAAGGTTCCTTGAGTGCCCCTGACCCAGATTCAACGATCGGAATTTCCCCCGGCATGAGGCAAGCGAAGCTCCACATTAGAGAGTTCTCGCCTAAACTCTATGAGCAGGAGAGGCCTAAAACTGAACACTGGTCATCTGATGTGGAGGGGCGGATGAAAGTGCCTCTCACATCCTAGCAGAATCTCCAGCACTGACTTATCTTAGACTACAACAACTCTGCAGCACACATATGCCGCTTGAAGCCATAAGAAATATCAGTCCATGCAAAATCTTAGCCTTCGGCACTGCCTTAGGCCTTCTGGACTGATTCTTGTATCAAGGGGAGCACAATCAACCCAATCAAGCGCTCTAACTGCTCCGGACTAGTCATCAACAAAAGGCCTGGGTAGAGAGGTGGCTTACGACTTGATGGCGCATCGCCAGTATTGAGTGTGACAAGTGATAAATATTTGAATTTAACAGAGTTTCACCTGTTTCTTGTCGAAAATTATATATTGCACCTGTTCCTTAGGTGTCTTTGTGTGAGTGGAAAGTGTAGATAATCGTGTATAAAAGTGTTATGACTGGATAAAGAAATATGTTGGTTTTTCCTTTTTTTTTGTTGTACGTGCAGTTTACTGACGTATGTTAGTTGTTGCAAGGGAAATTACAACAAAGGGCCTAATGTTCAAATGTTTAGTTTTCTTAAAGTTAACGAACTACGGAAACAATGGATATCGGCTGCCCCTGTGAAAGATTTCATGGTAACAATAACGGATCAAGATTCTCGTAGTGGTACCGCAGTAAATGTGTAGTTATTTTGAAATAAGCACAAATTGGATACAAAATATTCCGTATTATGAGTGACAATAAGTATTATTTCATCTATTCCATTCGGTTCATGTTCTCAAATGTATAAGGAATAATTGCTTGAATTCAAATCCCAATCAGATTAAACAGTATCCCACCTTCGGCTTGAGCGACACGAGAACGTTGCCTCATCATTTTATGCTTTGAAAAAATGCATTAACTAAAAAAATTAAATTGTGAAGTATGTAAGTTGAATTATTTGGTTTCCTCAGAATAAGATTTATTAGTTGACTCTATCATGGGCTCTAGATGAGAAAGCGGTATCATCCGCAAAGCTGTGGACGGGATAGGTGGTTACTTCCAGCATATCTTTGAAATGGAGCAGAAACAAAGTTGGTGCGAAAAAAAATACCTGTGGAACACCAGCGCTGATAGCCATTGTATCGGAGGGTACTCCGTCAACCACCACATGGATGAGTTCTCTATCGGAGAGTAAACTCAATAGGAAGAGACAAAGTTGAGGCGGCAAACCATATGACGGGAGTTTCGTAAGAAGGCTTTGATGCCAGACTCGGTCAAATGCTGTGGAGCTAGTGATTCACCATAATTTGCAATTGTAAAAAAGTATAGAAAATGATTTCAATTATTTTATTTAACTTATAATTTAGTACAAAGAAACAATTTAACTTGACAAAAATATGTTAATTTTCAATCATAATACACCGGTGAACCTTTTCTTCAACGCTGCCCAACATTTGTAATATTCCGGATCCAGTTTTTGGCAAGTTCTAGTCCCCCATTCCGTCACGGCCAAGCTGAGGCAGCTTTCGAACATGAACGACTGCAAACAAATAAAACGTGAATCTCGTATCATTTCCAATTCAATTGGAGTTCCCCAAGGACTCCATGAGGACCCAATGTTGTTTAAGCTATTTATTTCGAATAGAGACCATTACTAAACCAACTGACGTTACTTCCATTTATTTTTGTTTTCCCTATTAGTTTTCTTTTTTGTTTTAGTTTAGTTTAGTTTTCACTTCAAGTAATTGTGCTTTTTGCAAATTGACCTTGCCTTTGGTAAATGCATAAATTTACCTGAGTGTTATCGGCAACTCTCGTTGGCTTCAATGCGTCCCTGCTGGCGGCCTCGAAACACTGAGCGTCTGGTCCGTGTGGAGTCATGATACTATGGAGTGTGGCGCCACCTGGTAGGAAACCACCCACTTTGGCCTCGTATTGGCCCAAGATGAGACCCATGAATTCGGACATGCAGTTTCTGTGATAGTAGGGAGGTCTGAATGTGTGTTCTTGCACAGACCAACGTGGTGGAAAAATCACAAAATCAGCTATAGCAGTGCCAGGTTTGTCCGATTGGCAGGTTAATACTGTGAAAATTGATGGATCCTGAAAGCAAGGTGCAGTTACTGAAATTTCAGGTTCTTCTAGGAATCATAACAGCCGGATGCTTGATGATAGTTCTTTTAAACGTTACCGCAGGTAAAGATAACGCAATTATACAAGTTTTTCTGTCAGTATGAAGTGTTAATTCAAAGTATACTTACGCAATGGTCATATGAAACTGAATTTATGACCATGAAATTGGCCAAATCGTATTTAAATGGTACATAATTCCCATGCCACGCTACCACATCAAATGGATTGTGATTTTGCAGGCAACGAAATAGATGTCCTTGAAATTTGCATATTATCTCGAATCCAACATCTTGGTCGGAATAGTGGGCTGTCGGTACTTGGAAATCTCTAGGATTAGCCAATCCATTCGCACCGATCGGACCTAAATCTGGTAAAGTAAAGTGACGTCCGTATACTTCTAGGACGTATCCACGTGATGGCTCGTATATTTCTATCTGAAATCGCATCCCTTGTTGGATTACACAGATCTCGTTGGGTTTTACCGTCATCTTTCCGAATTCGGTTGTTATATTCAAATCACCAAGTTGGGGAACTAAAAGTATGTTTTATGTCATTTTTGTTATAACCAAAGAGCTAAATTAATAATGGCGGTTATGTTTACCAATCAAAAAATCTCCATCAGAATTGTAAAATGCTCGATTTTTCATAGACATGTTACAAGCATAAACGTGAATAGCTAATCCGTTTTTAATTTTCGGATCACCTGCACCACAAATAGTATGAAGACCTTCTACAAAATCAATGTTTTCGGTTGTGTCGTTTGGTAAATCGAAAGGATTCCATCGCATCTACAAATGAACTTATTCTTGTTTATTTTAATTGTGGAGACCGTTTTCTCACCTGATTTGGATCCGGTTTAATCCGATCCCAGTCACTGGTGATATCTGTTGCATTGGCAAAGGGTTCATAGGGTAGATGGCCAACGGACGGCCTGATTCGGTAGAACCAGGTTCTTCTATTCTCTGATCTAGGAGCCGTAAAAGCACTTCCCGATAACTGTTCTGCATAAAGGTCGTACGGACATTTCTGAGGATTGTTTTGACCTTTGGGAAGAGAATTTGGACATCTGGCATCTTCTGACGCAAATTCTGATCCAAAGCCGTTGAGATACTGAAGCGATAATGGGGGTATATTGTCTTTGATGGGAGGAACGTACAAAGAATGTATCTGTCTACACAATAATTTATATTTTCAATTTTTAGTTTTTATAAAGCCCTAAAACGTCAAAAAACGCAGCAAAATTAGGATTCGATGCACGATTTTTTTTTAAATATCGAAGAGTAACGAGTTTATTTCATACTTAGGCTTGGATGTTTCCCATAATAACTTTGCTTGGTTTGAATGGAAAGTTTATACGTTCTATTTTTCAATCTTATTAGTTATACTTTCAACTGCGTGCCATTATAAGTAAATGCAAAATTGAAGCATATATTAATGATAAGGCAATAGTTTTCTTACCTTATAATCGATCATGCTGAGCAAAAAAACTGAGTTGAGAATAATTCTAAAAACACTACGTGCTTAGTTTCAATATTTATTCGTTATAAAAGTATATAAACATGGATATGCAAATTCCGAAACTGGTTTATAACTCGATGCAACAAAATTGTTTAAATCAATAATTTATAAATTTCACAGAACGACTGGTTTAACGAAAGTTGTTGATGTTATTGTTTACATTATCATTCGATGTTTGAATATCGCGTAACCGGTACACATTATTATATGTCTCAGTATAGAATAATTACGTAGTATTTAAATGCAACTCATTTGTTTATCAAAATCAAGGTTGACACAAGCATGTAGCATTCTTCTAAGATAAATAGAAAGTGAGTGTTCAGGGAATGCTGCATTAGATGATTTTGTTCTCAGACGATTATAGTACAAAGTTAGTATATGCGCTTATAACAACGATTAGAATTGACAACAATCATTGATCAAAACTAACCCCGCGCTGTATTTGCATCTACATAAATCGACATATTGTATTTTCTGGAGTTTAAGTAAAATTATAGTTTCGGGCGGGAAAGTGTGTTTTTGAAATTCGCGCACCAGCAATTCTTTTGTTCAAAATATAAACTTGATAGAAACAAAAATTGTTTTTAAGCTATTGCATATAGCTTTTATCGCGGGCTTTGAGCGCGGCGACCGAATCAATAAATTCCGTAACGAAAAATAATGTAAGACCTAAACACCTAACATGTGTCAAATTAATTAATTAATTTGAAGTTTCTAAAAGTGAGAAATTTCGCTATTTTATACGAATGTTATAACACTCTAGCGCTTTAGACTCCGGGATTTTCACGTGGCCTATCGAAATTAGAAGGTTCGAATTATCTAAAAACATAATTGTATGAACTCCAGACGTCCTATGTAATTAGCTACGAACGAAATCATTTTGACATATGCCTCTAGGAGCTCGCTACGCGTCAGTTAGAGTTTATACGTTAGACACGCGTGGCAGAGACCTGAGAGTACCTGTTTCTATTAAGCTATTGCATATAGCTTTTATCGCGGGCTTTGAGCGCGACGACCGAATCAAGAAATTCCGTAACGAAAAATAACAGAAACTCGTTTATCTTGCGCTCTCTCGGGTGACTAATATTGAAAAATTGTATTTCACGACAAAAAACGATAATTCTACATTCAAGTTTTATAATACTCGAAGACAAGCTGCATCTTTGTTGCAAGAATTCAAAAGACTGCCTTTAAATAGTGTTCAGACGACAGCTCAAAGTGTCTTAGATTTCATTAGTAATAGAAATGGCATTTCAATAATGACTTTCAATTGCCAAAGTCTAAATAGTCACAAATACGATTTACAAGATTCAGTTACGAGACAAACAAATGTGTTACTTCTTACCGAAACTTGCATGGCTCATGATAATCCGATTGAAATACCTAATTTCAATTGTATTGTTCAATTCAAACGAGACACTGTTCCAGAAGGTGGGGTAGCTATTTACCAAAATAATAATAATGTAACTAATATTATGACTCCGAATATTGAAATAAATATTGCACACGTTAACGATGTTGATGTTAGGCGCTCATTTGTTGGAGATATTTGTGCGTGCTCATGCAAACTTAGAAATGGCCTACACATAGTCATGGTAGCAATTTACATTTCTCCGAATCCAAAATTGGACGAGGTAGAGCATTTTATTCATCGCACTTTACTGGAGTACACTGAAGAAGGGTCGAAAATACTTGGTACAAATGGTAATAAATTTCCACTTATCTTGGCTGGCGATTTCAACATCAACTTCGCTGATGAAATATCAGAGCGGTTGACAACTTTTCTTTCGGAAAAATTGAATTTGAAAATGAATAATGATCCACAAGAATCCACAAGAATCCACAACAAAATATGGGACCACCATTGACGCGGTATTTTCCAGATATTTAGAGGATATCAAGTCTCAAACGTATGTCTCTTATTTCAGTTATTCAGTTACCATAAACCTATAGTTTCAATGATAACAAATTCCTGAATAACCTACATGTATTGTAAGATAATAAAAATATTTTAAACGATATTAACTTCTCATTTATTCAATGAAAGAAAAAAAATTGTTTTCTTATCGGTCACCACGCTCAAAAAGTGTAACTTGAATTAATATCAAAAAAAACATGCATTAAAATATCAAAGAAAAAAAATACTGCATAAATTAAAAAAAATAAATAATTATAATTGCATAAGTTGAGAAAAAATGCTACGCAATAGCTTTACCGCGGCAGTCCCCGAGTGCCACACGTATTATTTTTTACTATGACACGTCTTCAAAAAAAGTCTTGTAACTATTATATTTTATACTCACTCAAAATCATAATTCAATTGAACAAAACTGCTCAGTAAAGCCTCGGTCAAGAACATTTTTAAAGAATTGAAACCCCGTACAAATGAAATCAGACTTGTGAGTGGAAATAAATGTGGCAAATTTGGTAAATAAGAATAATCGAAAACTATATTATACATTAGGTTCTTAAGTGGGGAGAATCTCGGTGTATTTTCAAGAGGTTGAGGTATTATTCTATCATTCATGGAAGTGTAATTGAAAAATGTAAACAAATCTATCATTGATAAAAAAGATAGCTTTGTGATTGTTATTTTTCCAGCAAGTTTTGAATAGTAAATAAATATTAGTTCAGCTATCACTTCCTAGACTACGCTGTGGATCCTAAAATCTAAGAAATTCCGTTGGTGTTTTAACATAGTTACAGAAATCTGTAATAATTCCTTTTTTTAGTTGAGCTATAATCTTATAGATGTCGGAATCAATTGTAAAAACGTCGGTACTGTAATGCAATTCATCTCATCGCGCAGATCCCTGTATAATAATAATGTACAAATTTCTTTATTAATGTCCAATTTGAAGCATATTTCATAATGTGTATTCTTAGATTGTATAGAGTGTATTTCATCTCATTGTACTACTAACAAAAGGTGTTGCGTTTCAAACTTACTCATGCAATCAATTATCGTTGGCTTTCTCTAATTACAGAACCCTGTAATAAATATGTACAAATTTCATCATGAGTGTGCTATTTGATGAATATCTATAACGTTCATTTCATAGATGCGGTAAATATATTTCATTTAATTCCACTAGGAGCGCAAATTATTCAAGCAATCATTGGCTTTTCTTACTTCGATTACAGAAACCTGTACCCGATTTGATTAGGCTGCTATTTAATAGAAATGAATTACATTTTCCATACCATAGAACGTATTCCTGCATTGCCTAAACAATATCTTTTTTCTGAAACTTGAGAATTTTATGATTGACCTACTAGCGCACAGATGGCAAAGTCATAAGACCACTGTTGCTCTTATAAACTTACAGAAGCCTGTAATCAAGCTATAAAATTTTTCTTTCTTACTATTACAGAAACCTGTAATCAAGTTATAAAATTTTCCTCTTTACTATTACAGAAACCTGTTTGAATGAAGCTGATGTTTAATGAATAATAGACTAAAATATTAAATTTGTCATACTATGGAACCTATTCTATTTTGTTTCAATTAAGAAACCATTTTCCATTGCCTACACAATATCTGTTTTTCAGCTTGTTGGAAATTTTTTAATAGAGCTACTATGGCACAGAGGTTGCAGTAACGGAATCACTCTTCGTTGCTCTTTTTAATCTACAGAAACCTGTTACTAAGCTATACAATATTTTATAGAACTCCAAGATGGGGCAACTAGCATTAATTGATTAAATGATTACAGATACTATACAAAGGCGACAATAGTTGTCAGATTGGCGAATAATGCATCTCGTTTCATTTCTCTTTGCACATGGACTGGTTCCCCAGCTTGTTGAGAATTTTGTTGTTGAGCTACTATGGCACAGATGACGCAGTAACGAAATCACTCTTCGTTGCTCTTTTTAATCTACAGAAACCTGTTACTAAGCTATACAATATTTTATAGAACACCAAGATGGCGCAACTAGCATTAATTGATTAAATGATTAGATACTATACAAAGGCGACAATAGTTGTCAGATCGGCGAATATTGTAATTTAATTTCTCTTTGCACATAGCAATCAGGATTTGCTGATTGGTTTATTTTTAGACGGTTCAATGATCAACCCATATCATAGGCCGAATTTACCATCCTAAGGCGTTTTCGAGATACAGGCTCCGCAAATTTTCAATTTTTTGATTGAGGGACAACACTTGAAGTTGCCGTCATTTTTTATAGGGGCCACTTTTTTTTTTAATGCGAGTAAAAACGGATTGCGTAATAACGCTTATTTATAGACATGGTGGAAAATGTTTATTGGCATTGCCATTGTCGAAATACGACATTCCATCAAGTTAATAATAATAATAATTACAAGACAACATGAGATAGCACCATGTCAAATACTTTATTTAGGGCAAAGAATACTACACAAGAGCGCAATCTTTTTTTTTCTAATTCAACCACACCCCAAAAAACAGCAAACTATGAATATGAACAAATTTTAATAATTATCCTTGATCCAGATATGAGTTGGATGTAAATTGTTAGGAAATAGGTCACATCAACACCTGTGTCAACTATATTTTTGTCTTTACGTACGTTTCGGTCTCACGACCATCATAAGGAGACTTTTGGAAATTAATTCACGTCACTAGAAAGCGAGATTTCTCAAATAATTCCACCAGTTATTTATGCATCATATCCAGTTTTCAATCGCCTTCTGATGATGGTCGTGACAGAAACGTAAAATACGCGTTAATGCATAGTCGACGCACAGTATGATATACTGTAGTCAAATACCCATAACACACAAGACTTTTTAGGTTGTTTTGTCTATTCACAAAACAAATGAGCTCCATTATTATTGTAGTCATCGCAGTCTTTAGATGCTGCATCTAAATATTTAACCAGCCTCCTCTGCAATGAACTTTAGGGCCATAGATTCAACATATCGAGGATTTTGGTATCAATCATTCCCAAAAAACGTCGAAATGTTCTGAATCAACACTACTTTCATAAGCTTCAAGAATCAGTCGGTAAAATAATACATTTATTAAAACTAAGATAACGTACAATAACTTAAATTCTTATAAAGAATATCATCAACACTAAATGAAAATATCACTATTTTCCAGAGTTTATTTTTTAAAAGTACTTAAATATACATGTCAATTTTTAATGTGCAGATACACTCACTTGCCAGACCCTGATGATATTATCAGAATAACCAGCAAACAGAGTCTGACCATCAATGGACCATGCCAAAGATAAGCACTGTGGAGGTTCAGCCTTGCTAGTTTGTGAAACCACTTCAGGTCTGAGTTCCTCAACCATCTCTTTGCTTTCCAAATCCCAGATCTTGATTGAAGGTCCAAATGCAGCACACAACCAATATCTTTGAAATAAAAAAAAAACCAATAAGAACCAGCAATGCTAGTAAACAACACTTTATGATAATACAGTTTTAAATCAGTCCCATATCCGCTAACCTCTCATGGTTAATCAAGTGGTTAAGTTTGTTTTTCATCATGTATAAATTTTATTTAAATACGAAATACTCAAAACATATCTTGCACATTAGTTATGCAAGATTGCTAGTTTTCATTCAATCAAACATTTTAGCTTTTTATCTAAATTTAGACACAAATGTGATGTGCAACATTCCTTTCATGATTTTGTAAACTGGCAGTAAATTACAAAAAATAGTTTGAATTTTTATTGTATCCAAAATTTTAAACTCTATGAGCATTATACCAACTTTTAATTGGAGTAGTATACTCAACTTTTCAAACAATTGTCCTCAAAATTTGACTCAAATATAATTTCCAGTCTTCATTTCAAGAACTTTTATTCAGTCCAACATTTAAAACTCTCAGTCAATATTCATTTCATGATTTGATAAACTCGCAATAAAGTACAAGAGATAAATTGCAAAGAAAGTTATTTTGAATTTCTATAGTATCCAAAATTTCAAACTCTATAAGCATAAATCAAACATTTAATAATTGGAATAGTGTATTAAACTTTGCGAACAGTTTCTCTCAAAATTGATTCACAACTGTGATTCCCAGTTTTTAATTAATGATTTTACAAACTGTTAAGGTACAAGAAATAAATTACAACAAAACTTATGAATTTTATACAATCCAACATTTTAAACTCAATGACAATTATACCAACAATTAATTGCGACAAAGTTTCAAACAAATGTCCCCAAAATTTCACTCAAATATGCTTCTCAGTCTTCATTTCATGAACTTTTATGCAGTCCAACATTTTAAACTCTCAGTATTATACAAACAATTAGTCAGAATACCTATTGAATAACCTTTTCTTACAAGTAGTGCAGTCAAATCAGTATTGGACCCGTAAATCCTTGAAAAATGGATCGATTTTGATGAGACAAGGTGCCATTCTCTTCAGATTGTCATCAAAAAAAAAGTTGACCACAAATAAAGTTGTGCGACAATTTAATAGTTCATTTTTGAGACTGCATAAAATTTTCTAAAAAAAATGCAAAATCTGACCGTTTTTGATTGAATAAAGACTATTTTTTGTTATAAACAATTTATTTATTAACAAAATAGATGAATTCAATTCGGCCATAGCTTCGACTTTGGGGTCGTTTTCGGATAATTTTGATATTCAGAGTTCGATTTTATCGCCAATATCGTCGAATGTATATCCAATAAATTTGTTATGAACAAATTACATTTATTATTAAATATATGAATTTGACCAAAATGTAGAGTTTATAGTCGTTGTCGGATAATTTTGGCCTCCTTAGTACGATTTTACGGCTATTATGATCTTAAAATGCATATATTAATTTTTGATTTGCTATAAACAAATAAAGAAAAGAGAAATATGACATTTTAAATAATTTTTATATAATATGCATACTCAGAACTAGATTTTTTTGACGAAATTGATGTGAAATGTATTAAGTCTTTATGTAATAAAGATATTTTGGTTTTGGTCAAATTCGTAATTTTATTGATAAACATAATTGTTTATAGCAATTCAAAAACTTATGTATGCATTTAAAAACCATAATAGCAATAAAATCGTACTCAGGACATCAAAATTATCTGAAAATGACTATAAAAGCTCGATATTTTGGTCAAATCCGTATATTTAATAATAAATATAATTTTTTATAACAAATTAGCAAATTTGTGGTTATACATACGACGATATTGAAAACGACCCTAAAGTCGGAGTTTTGATCGAATTCATCTATTTTGTTAATAAATAAATTGTTAATAAAAAAATCGTCTTTGTTCCATTGAAAAGTCAAGTTTTGCATTTTATAGAAATTTTAATGTAATCGCAAAAATGAGCTCATCAATTATTCATTTATAGTTTATAAACAATATATACAATTTGCGCAACTTCATTTGTGGTAAACTTTTTTTCTTACGACATTCTGAAGAAAATGCACTTTGACCCATCAAAATCGATCCATTTCCCCAGGATTTACGGGTTTGCCCTATTTTTATACCAATTTGACTGTATTAAAGAGATAATTGCAAAGAAAGTTATTTTGAACTTTATTTGTATCCAACATTTCAAACTCTATAAGCATTATACAAATAATTAATTACTTTTATTAAACTTAGTCAACAGTTTCTCTCAAAATTGAGACACAACTGCAATTCCCAGTTTTCATTCACAATTTGACAAACTGTCAAAGTACAAGAAATAAACAATTTGACAAACTGTCAAAGTACAAGAAATAAACTACAAGTTTTTTTTTATAAATGTTATCAATCCAACATTTCAAACTCTATGAGTATTATACCAACAATTAATTGGAGTAGTATATTCAACTTTTGAAACAATTGTCCCCAAAATTAGACCCAAGTATGCTCCCCAGTCTTCATATGAACTTATTCTATGAGCATTATACAAACCAGATATTAAACATTTTTTTCCCTAATTTCCACCTGATTTTATTTCAAATAAACACGACCAGTTTTAACTTTTACATGAACTTGATAATGATGTAAAAGTCAAAAGAGGTCGTGTTTATTTGAAATAAAATCGAGACAAAAAATGTTTTATTTTATTTCATTATACCAACAATTAATTGGAGTAATGTATTGAACTTTATGAACAGTTTTATCTAAATTGAGACCCACACTTGTGATTCCCAGTTTTCATTCATAATTCTGCAAACCGTTAAATACAAGAAATAAATTACAAAAGAACAGTTTTTTTTACGAATTTTGTCCAATCCAACATTTCAACCTCTATGAGCATTGTACCAACAATTAATTGGAGTAGTATATTCAACTTTTGAAACAATTGTCCCTAAAATTAGACTCAAGTATGCTCCCCAGTCTTCATATCATGAACTTTAAATTGCCAAGGAACAGTTTTTTATGAATTTTATTCAATCCAACATTTCAAATTCTATGAGCATTATACAAACCAGATATAAAACAATTTTTGCCTAATTTCCACCCGATTTTATTTCAAATAAACACGACCCGTTTCAACTTTTAGATGAACTTGATAATGATGTAAAAGTCAAAAAGTGGTCGGGTTTATTTGAAATAAAATCTCTAGACAAAAAATCGTTTTATTTTATTTCATTATACCAACAATTAATTGGAGTAATATGTATTGAACTTTATGAACAGTTTTTATCTAAATTGAGACCCACACTTGTGATTCCCAGTTTTCATTCATAATTCTGCAAACTATTAAATTACAAGAAATAAATTACAAAAGAAGTTTTTTTAAGAATTTTGTCCAATCCAACATTTCAACCTCTATGAGCATTGTACCAACAATTAATTGGAGTAGTATATTCAACTTTTCAAACAAATGTCCGCAAAATTTGACTCACAAATATGCTTCCCAGTATTCATATCATGAACTTAAAGTTGCCAAGGTAGTTTTTTTTTGAATTTTATTCAAGTCAACATTTCAAATTCTATGAGCATTATACCAACCAGATATAAATGAATTCTATGTCTAATTTTCACAAGAGATTTTATTTCAAATAAACACAACAGGTTTCGACTTTTACATGAACTTGATAATGATGTAAAAGTCAAAAGCGGTCATGTTTATTTGAAATAATCTCTTGTGGAATTGAGACATCCAACATTTCAATCTCTATGAGCATTATACCAACAATTAATTGGAGTAGTATATTCAACTTTTCAAACAAGTATCCCCAAAATTTGACTCAAATATGCTTTCCAGCCTTCATTTCATGAACTTTTCATTCAATCAAACATTTTAAAGTCTCAGCATTATACAAACAGACAGAACAGTGAAAACTTTTTTTTTCAAACATTTTCTCTAAATTAAGACACAAATTGGAATGGCATATGTGACTTTTCAAACAAATTGTCTCCAAATTTTGATACAAATATAACTTCCTCTTCATTTTCATGATTCTGTTAAATATCAACATTTTCTCAAAGTGCAAAAATCATTCTGACAATTCAATTTTGCATCATAATCAAACATAATTTTAGCTTTAACGTAATCAAGACCAGAATATTAACTTTTGAAAAATGTCTAACATACCTGTTGGGTGAAAAGCAGAGAGCTGTGATAATATCGTTGTGATCCAAAGTATGCAAATGTTTGCCGTCATTCAAATCCCACAACATCGCTTTACAATCTTTACCACCGCTGGCACACAAACTACCATCAGGCGAAACAGTCACGGTATTCAGGTAACCGGTGTGTCCGTAATGGTTGATCTTCAGTCGGCAATTCGTCAAGTTCCATACTTTGACTGTACGATCCCAACCAGCGGATACGATAATCGGATTAGAATGATTTGGAGAGAATCGCACACAGGAAACCTACAAAAAAAGATTTCAGTTAGAAAAAGGAAGGAAAAGAGTGAAATATGTACACCTACCCAGTCAGAATGGCCATCTTCTTGAATGGTATACTTGCATTCAGCCAACGTATTCCATAATTTGATGGTCTTGTCTCGTGATCCAGATACAATTTGACGATTGTCAACAGAGAATGCAACACTCAGTACATCCTAAAGAGAAAAAAATCGTTACAATTCCCTTCCAATCAAGTTTTTCCAGCTATTACGATTAAAAAGGGATCGTAGTTAAACAAATCCCGATTCAATAGCATATTATCACAATTCCCAACTGATTAAGAGATAGTTACTGACATAATCAATTTTGAAAAGATAAATGAAACATTTTTAGTAGAATAATCAGGTAAAAGATGAAAATTAATATTTCAACAAATCCTACGAGGAAAATTGAAAAGATTTTAAACGTTTAAATTTTTGAGGTTATGTAGCCTGCTACATGTGACCTAAATTATACATCAATTCAAGTTTCCTACCCAGACTTTTCTGTTACCATTAATATGAATATAGATAATTACATAATCGAAGGCCATCCTATATAAACATATTATCTACTTATACTTACATCACCTTAGATAATTCTTCAGATGTAGGCCGAATTACAAATTAACAAAAATTCTTCTAGCTGTGTTAAGTTTGGGAGATTAATATTTATTACGTAATTGTATAATTTCATCAAACCTTTGTATGATCCTCGAATCGTCTTGTGGTCTTTCCCGCGGCCAAATCCCATAAACGAAGTGTCTTGTCCCATGATCCCGATAAAGCGTAATTGCCGTCACTCGATAAAACAACATCGGAAATGAAATGAGAATGACCATGCAGTCTTTTTTGAGGCACTCCATATTGCGTTTCCTCACGTGTCAATTTCCAAACAATTAAGGTCTTATCTGTGAAAATTACAATGTTTTAAGAAAAATATCGTGCGATACAACGGAACATTATCGTGTAATACAACGTTAATGGAACACAATGTATGAAATACATAAATCGGTTAAGATGATTATGGATGTATGTTACACTTACCTCTCGATGATGATAATATCATATCCGGATATTTCGGGTTTGTTGCAATTTGCGTAACCCATCCATTGTGACCCAAAAGGGTACCTTTCAGCTGAAGAGTTTCAGACATAGTTATTTGTTCCAGACAAATTAAAATAAATGTAACTACTCAGACCTCCATCCACAAGGGCACCCGCACTGTAAAAGAAAGTCGATCGTCTGTTTCTAGCTTCGTGACAGAATAGAAGAGGAAAAGAGATTACATAGAATAAAGTCGGTAAAATAGAAATTTTTACAAAAACTTTAATACATAAAACCAAGGTCATATATACAGGCCTGGGAACTCTATGTTTGACATGAGTCTTACATATCGCCAAACTCGTAGTCCCTCGCTCAACCACCAGCTGACGCATTGATCGAAATATGTTGTCAGGATGTCAAGATTACGCACCATATCGTTCAAACACGGTCGTATACGTGCCAGAGAACATCCCCCGACTTATGCCCTACCCTATGCAACAGATGACGCTTAGCGGACTCTCTTCTCACATAGAAAACAGCCTCCAGTTCCCAGACCTGTAAATACGACTGTGCATAGAACCGATGATGTTAAAAAAGTCGATGATGTAATAGTTTATCATATTATCGTATTGATATAATAAAAGATTTGTTACTTTGTTTTTATCACTTATATTAATATAAGTAAAAGGGTTTTATAAAATCAAAATGATGTCCCAATGCATATAATCAAATCACAATTCATTGAAATGTTTTTCGGACCTGTTTCATGCCGTTTTGAAAGGTCGCAAATGTTGAAAACTAAATGGTGATTGTCTGTATCTACTTTCTACTATGATCTATTAAAATGTGATTTGAATCTGCGTCGGGAATTATTCATAGACTTAGACTTGTAAAGTATTGTTACGGAATCGTTGGTTACTTTCTTCTGTTTACATACAGACACCACAGATTAAGTATCCTTACAGATACGACAGTCAAAGCAAAACATGCAAATGACCTCAGACTAATATATATTAGTTTGAGAGGTAGTAGTGATACTATATTTATTGCATTCCTCATTGAGTTAAGAAGGTATTCTCGAGACAAGAGAACTTACTTTTCGTAGTTTTGTGGTACCATACACCAAACTACAAAGGGAAAATGAAACTGAGACCACGGTCGTATATACAGGTCTGGAAACTCTATGTTTGACATGAGTCTCTTACATGTCACGAAACTCGTAGTCCCTCGCTCAGCCACCAGCTAGCGCATGGATCGAAATATGTTGTCAGGATGTCAGGATTAGGCGCCATATCGTTCAAACACGGTCATATACATAGTCAAAGTATAAAGGTCTGTTGGAGCCTCCCTTCTACTCTTTTTAAAATTCGAGTGCAAGCTGATTGATCGTTTATTTCGTTTATTTAATGTTATTGACGACGACATAATATGATGTTGTTACGTGCCGTCGACGAGCCGTTGAGAGCAAGGCTGTGATTGGAGGAGCTAGGTGACGTCACGTAGCGCGGGAAACGATTGTAGGGAGGCTCCAGCAGACCTTTATAGTTTGACCATGGTCGTATACGTGCCAGAGAACATCCCTCATCCCTCGACTCATGCGCCACCCTTTTGGTACTACACAACAGATGACGCTTAGCGGACTCACTTCTAACATAGGAAACCGTCTCGAGTTTCCAGACCTGTATAAACGACCGTGACTGAGACCTAATCGAAGTGATAAATCTACCATAAAATCTGTCTCACTTTGCATTGTTTGTTATAAATACAGAAAACCTCACGCTTAGTATTTCTAATTCCAAATCCTGGGTTACCTTTTATGGATGCATGAATTATAATAATTAATAATGTTAATTTATTGTTTGTTAACTTGGGAAATTGTTTTTGTTTATCTTTTGGAAATATGAGTGAATGAGGTACAAATTGCTTTCATATAAGTTGCTGAAACAAATTATATTGTAGTAAAGGAAAGATCATTACATTCTTCTGTAAGTATTGAAGAAATGTTTTAAGGGTGAACATTGGATTGAACCAATTGGACGAGAATATGTATTGTATGCCCTTGTTATTTCATGAAAAATATCGAATTTGTAGTAAAGTTTTCTTGATTTGATTCTACCTTTCTCTATTTTCTAGAGTATCTAAAGATACCTAATCTGTGGTACGACTATAGAGGAATTTCAATTTTGTGAGAAATTCCGACAAATTTACCATTACAATATGAAAACTATATAATATGCCATTTATAAAATGTAACAAGATTAAAGTATGCCATGAAAATTATGGAAATTGAAGTCTGCTCTGGGGTAACTGCTGTCCTCAGGAGTCGATTGTCAATGATAATCCAGTCAATAAGATAACATTTTTGTCATAAAAAATCGTAAATATGAAAACCGCGAACCAAAAAGTAACAAAACTCAACCCAGTTAAAGTAACTACGGAAGCCGAACACCATGAAGTAAAGGTAATAATGTTCGTTTTTAGTTAGTTTCGTCGTTTGTGTATAAGAAATTATCGATTATTAATTAATTTGAATCAACTGATATTTCGCGGGTGTTACACGTTTAATGTTCATGCCGCCACATTACGCATGTCAGATACTCAAACTTGGGGCTCATCGCCATTTTGACGGTGTTTTGTGGTGTTTGTGATCGAAATAATTATAAGATAAGATTAATATATGCCTGCGAATACCACCAAAATAACTTAGTTTCATATACAAACTTATACGTTATTTATTTTTATATACTTCAAGAAATCAATAGTAATGGACGACAAAGCCTCTTCCAAAGAATTAGATCAGTGGATAGAGCAATTAAATGACTGCAAACAGTTAACAGAAAGTCAAGTGAAGACTTTGTGTGATAAGGTAAGATAATTCTTGAAATCTCTTCCGTAATAAGAGTTGGCTGGTTGAACAACACCTCCAATTTTTTTTTTGAATATATGTGAGTCATTTGATCCACTGTACTGTTCATCTCATTTCAGGCGAAAGAAATATTGTCGAAAGAATCAAATGTGCAGGAAGTCAAATGCCCAGTCACGGTGTGTGGAGATGTACATGGCCAGTTCCATGATCTTATGGAATTATTTAGAATAGGCGGGCGAAGCCCTGATACAAATTATTTGTTTATGGGAGATTATGTAGACCGTGGTTATTATTCAGTGGAAACAGTTACACTTTTAGTTGCATTAAAAGTGAGGTATAAAGAGAGGATTACTATATTGAGAGGAAATCACGAGTCAAGACAAATTACTCAGGTATATGGTTTTTATGATGAGTGTTTGAGGAAGTACGGCAACGCAAATGTATGGAAATTCTTCACGGACTTGTTTGATTATTTACCTCTTACTGCACTTGTCGATAGTCAAATATTCTGCCTGCATGGTGGACTGAGCCCTAGTATCGATACTTTGGACCACATTAGAGCTTTAGACCGTTTACAAGAAGTAAGTGATATTATTGTCATAGTAATTAATTTATTTTATTTACACAAGTGAATTTGCGAGATTATTGCTTGAAGGTTTACAAAAGTGTCATAGGGGTGTATTGTAACAATTCAGATTGTTTTAATTAATGGAAATTTGAACATGAATTGAATATTCCACCACAACACCAAACCTGTCAACTATTTTCTATAATCATTACCTTGATTATAATGAGCTTTATATTTCACTGAAAGTTGAAATTTGTCAGTAAGAGATATAGCAAGCAAGGAATCATTCTCAAAGTTATAAGAAATATTTAAATATCCATTCTTGCAGTTTTCAGTAGAAGGTGATGGAAAACAATTGAAATCTTTTAAAAGGTCCTATTCTTTTGTTTTTATATTTAATGTTAATGAAAATACATTTTCTTGAAATACTCTCAACTTGATCAGTTACAAATGTTGTATTTGGGCATTAGTTTTAAATTCATTAGAACAAAAATGTATTCATTATAGTTGAATAGGTACTAAGGATAATTCCAAGATTAATTTGAAATTGTGTGATAGAAGTTTGTTGTGCACATTGAAAGATAGTATCAGCTAATCAGGAATAGCAATTGAGGTTTGTTATCTGTTTATTACTCAGATTCTTATGAAATTTATATATCTTGGAATAAATTTCATTCTACTAAGTGAAGATATTATACACCAGTTTTGCTGTGCCAATATTTTTTAATTCCTTGTTTTATTCTCAGTGTTGTTGAATAGTGAAATGTGAATAACTCACAATTTCTCACAATTCAATAAAAAAGGAACTTAAAAAACAATTGCTTGCACTGTGTTGTGAAATAATAATTGTTATTGTATTTTATCAATTGTTTACTATTATTTATATGCAATAAGACCTTTCATTCTAAATTTCCTGCTATTTTGCCATACAAATGTCACTCATGCACATTTTGAGATATTTGATACTCAAAACTACTTTTATATACTCTTGTACAGGGTAAACTGAAATGGGTGTCCTTATATCGGAAACTCTGTTAATAGACACGCTATCAAAAAACCTGCCCCCCATCTCCAAGCACTTTTTTCGCCACAAATTCAAAATTTTTCTTTTTTTGCAACTGTTTTGATGTTGCAGGCGATTTTTCAATTTATAAAATAAAACATGATGACAAATAATCTGAAAATTAGTTTATTTGAATTGTTGTGAATGAAGCTACTGAAAGTGAGTACGGAAAATTTGGAAATACGTAAATCGACTCATAAAACACAACGATTTTTTCAGTTAATTAAAAGACATGATGATAAATCGTTTTGAAATCAGTTCAATTGATTCATTAATTCTCCATTAAATTTGAGTGGAAAACGTTACTTACATCATTCAGATCGATGCGTATACACGCGAGAAGAAAATTCAAATACCCCCTTTTCCTCCATCGCTTATATAGATTTTTTTGATGAAATCTTGCAATTTAGGATTCACACGGTGAATGAAGTTTGTCATATAAGTTTTTAAGATGTTCAAATGTATTAATTGATGAGGTTGCCCATATTTGGCCTGTATGAAAAATTAATCACGAATTATTTGTTCATGTTTATAAAGTCAATTATTATGAAATTATAATAAATTGGAAAAAAATATTCTGTATAACTATTGGCATAATATAAATGTAGATTCATTTTGTGATAATTGAGACATCTCAGAATTTCGTAATAATGACGATTTTTCTCCAGAAATTGAAATTATTTCACATGACTGAAGAAATTGAACATTTAATTTCCATTTTGCTTATTTAGTTGGCTACTGCTTATATATTGCAACAAAAAATTGAAATTTTCTGTCAAATGCTTCTTTTTTCGTTGTTTAGAAAGTTTAGAAAGTATGTTACAATCTGCATTCTTTATAAGTGATACAAAACTTTATTATAAGAATCATTTTGAAAAAACGAAGATTATTCTCTTCCAAATTGCTATATAACGACCAACTATGTTCTGTACAAACTATTTACATAATTTAGATATGTGTGTATTTCCATAAAAATAATTAACTCAAAATATTTATAAACCACACACATGAAATAAGAATTAAAACAAATAAACATCTAAAAATTCCTCTAAGTCACAAAAATATAAATCTGAAATTCATTAATTATCTTACACCAAAAACATACAATCTATTACCATTGGAAATAAGAAATATCAATAAATTACTGCTGTTATTAAAAAAAATAGAATATATATAGCCAGTAATATTGAACAATTCTGAACGTTACTTATACTCACCATTGAATTGTTTTTATTTTTATTTTGTTACTACCTAGTTTATAACATATTACCTATGTGATTAATAAAAAAATCAGAAATTTCTGCACTCAGGGACCTATACCTTGAAATATTTTTATTGTTGTATAAGTATTATCATTAATAATTATAAATATTATTATATAGGTCACTTTTTACATAGAATTCATAGGCGTAGCAATTATATGTATGATTATCATTAATAATTATAATTATCATTATAATAAAGGCCATTTTTTACAAAGAATCCATAGGCGTAGGCGAAATTTTTTTTCCTAGTCACGTTTATAAATCACCGACAAACTTGTTTTTTTCAATGGCAATTATATTTAGCCAATTTTTTCTGTTTCAACGATATATAATAGGTTAGCAGGTTTGGCAAATGGTCTTCACATGTTGTTGGTGATACCAACCAATGACTTTACAGAAATAGTTGAACCTGACATCATTAAACTACTAGATTATCAGATCCTCATTCCAAAATCTTTGCCGGATCTTCATTTATTATTTCAAACTGTCTCCGTTTGCACCTTCACAGAAAAGAAAAAAGAAGCTTGTAAAAATTTGTCAACAGTGGACTGTTCTAAGTAATAATTTATTGAAAAGTAAATGGAATTTTTCCATTATACTCGGATGTTGATAAATGGCAGTAAAATCCTTTGGATATAAACAATTTTTCGAACAGAAAATGATTGAGTCGAAGGTGTTCATAGCAAGGTTATTTTTTTAACATTGAATTGCTTTAAAATTATCTTTCCGGCCTAAAATCGAACTTTATTAAATACTAGAAAGCGTTGTTTCCAAGAACAAACAAAGTTACTGAAGGTCTTCAATCTCGCGGGATTTCATTGAAGCGTTTCCTTTCTAGGTTCCTCACGAAGGTCCCATGTGCGATCTCCTCTGGTCAGATCCAGACGATCGCGGCGGCTGGGGTATATCTCCCCGAGGTGCGGGCTACACCTTCGGTCAAGACATCTCCGAAACCTTCAATCACTCCAACGGTTTGACGTTGGTCTCGAGAGCTCACCAGCTTGTCATGGAAGGATACAATTGGTGTCACGATCGAAACGTCGTAACTATTTTCAGTGCACCCAATTATTGCTATAGATGTGGAAACCAAGCTGCCATTATGGAACTTGACGATGCCCTTAAGTATTCATTGTAAGTATTTTCTATTTTATCTTTTTAACAAATCGTTTTTCGGGCTAGTCAATTTTCGAAACGTGATATTCTGGAGACTGTATTAGACAGGGTGTTTCAGTTTTTTGGTTCATAACTTCGGTAAACGATATAACTTCTAAAAATAATGGGGGTCTTTCATGTAACATTTTTCTCTATATCACTCCGTTTCCGAGATACAGGATGTTGAAGTTTTGAAAAATTATGACATTTTCTTCATTATCTTCTAAACAAATGAAGATTTTCAGTTTAAACTTGGTAAACTTAAGTTTTACTGGATTCTGGTCAAGTATGGGTATTTTCACTTGAGGGATCTTGAAAAAAGGTTGTTGATCTGGCCGAGTATTGTAAGAAAGAAATTAAATTTTTTAGATATAAATTTTCATTATTCACTGTTCAAATAACATTAAACGTTTGAATATGAGTCCATAACTAAGAACGGGTAGGAAAATGTTCCTTCCAAAATTTCCTCAAACGTTGTATCTTGTATGTTTTCTTTATTCTTGTGGACGAAACGAGAAACCTCCGCGAATTTCGTATTTTATGATGTATATTTAATAGGCCCCACGTTGGGCGCCACTTTTGTAACTAGTCTAGTTGAACGTACCACATTGGGTGTATTTGATGTTCAATCTTGCGAAACGTTGCGACACTTGTTAAATATCAATGTTACAGGTTTAATATTTAATTTTCCTTTCAGTTTACAATTTGATCCAGCACCGAGACGCGGAGAGCCGCACGTAACCCGTCGAACTCCAGATTATTTCTTGTAATTCTTGTATTTGTCAATCGCAATATCATTAAGCTGCTTAGGTATATTGTATTTGTTAACAAGTATATTGTACAAATGGCCGAAAAGTCTGTTAAGAAAAACTCTTGAGTATTTGTTTCAAAATAGGTGCGTGTGTGTATAAATGTTTCATTTGTCTCGCTCATCCTCCTCCTCTTCCTCCTCTTCTCCCTCCATTATCTCTTATCAGGCTGAAGGTGCGAGGTGAGATTTTGAGGTAAATATGAAGAGTTTTTTGTTCTGTTGATATGCCATCGGTACTGAAATTTGGCTGAGACCAAATTATTGTATACATAAAATGTAGGTAAATGCATGTGCAACTAGTTATACTCAGTGTTTAATATATAAAAGCATTTTATAAGTTTCCTCTTAAATTCGTGACGCGGCAAATGGTTAGTTGTGGTTAAAATATTTGGTTCTTTGAAAAATTTGCTAATATAAATTACGGAATTCTTTATATCGTCTTGGAAAATTCTTGATTAATGTCACATTTACTGTTTAAATATATTTTTCTTCAAAATCATTTGATTATATATATATAAATATAAATTAGTTTAGCTAATTCTATTGTCATATGCAATCTCATGTTTCTTTATTATTTATCTTCCGAAGACTGTTCATTTGGTTTCAGTGAAATAAAAATAATTTCTAACAGTATGTTCATTTTTATTTATCTTTTATGCTGTTTATCCAGTCGCACTGAAAATTTCACCATCTGGGAGATTAACTAAGATTTTCTTAGTGTTGATATGAAGGTAAGTATAAACATTTAATATACAGTATGTCTCACTAAGTTGGAACCATAGGGAAAACTTTTTTATTATTAATTTTAGGAAAAAAGTTATTGTTCATAAAAAGTTATGCATGTTTTAAAATCTAAAATACAATCATCAGATATTAGAATTTTTCAGTTGTATATGCGGTTTGTCAAAACATATGAATTTTACTCAAGAGTAAAGTACCTTTATATTTGACAATATCGAAAATTGTTCTAAAGAAAAGTTGATCAGAATTAAAAACTACGTTCAAATATACAATTGCGTCCATTTACATTGAAAAAATTATTATTATTTTTTGTCTACAATATCAATGAAAGGGTATCCCCGATTAAGATGGTCAAAATGCCCCCCTCCGCGAAATCTAAAATCGGAGTTATCAACTTTTTCTAACTGTCAAATAAACATGTTTCCTTGGTGGTATGGTCGATACACCCCCCCCTCCCCTAGACCCCCGTGGAGGGGAAAAACTTTTTTTTTCTCATCGTCACGTGTATGCAAAATGTTATCCCTCGTGCAAAAGTAGGGGTATCAATGGTCACACATTTTTTGCAATAACATTAAATGTTTGAATATAATTCCACAATTAAGAATGGGTAGGAAAATGTTCCTTCCAAAATTTCCTCGAACGTTGTATCTTGTATGTTTTTTTTATTCTTGTGGACGAAACGAGAAACCTCCGCGAATTTCGTATTTTATGATGTATACTTAATAGGCCCCACATTGGGCGCCACTTTTGTAACTAGTCTAGTTGAACGTACCACATTGGGCGTATTGGGTGTTCAATCTTGCGAAACGTTGCGACACTTGTTAAATATCAATGTTACAGGTTTAATATTTAATTTTCCTTTCAGTTTACAATTTGATCCAGCACCGAGACGCGGAGAGCCGCACGTAACCCGTCGAACTCCAGATTATTTCTTGTAATTCTTGTATTTGTCAATCGCAATATCATTAAGCTGCTTAGGTATATTGTATTTGTTAACAAGTATATTGTACAAATGGCCGAAAAGTCTGTTAAGAAAAACTCTTGAGTATTTGTTTCAAAATAGGTGCGTGTGTGTATAAATGTTTCATTTGTCTCGCTCATCCTCCTCCTCTTCCTCTTCTTCTCCCTCCATTATCTCTTATCAGGCTGAAGGTGCGAGGTGAGATTTTGAGGTAAATATGAAGAGTTTTTTGTTCTGTTGATATGCCATCGGTACTGAAATTTGGCTGAGACCAAATTATTGTATACATAAAATGTAGGTAAATGCATGTGCAACTAGTTATACTCAGTGTTTAATACATAAAAGCATTTTATAAGTTTCCTCTTAAATTCGTGACGCGGCAAATGGTTAGTTGTGGTTAAAATATTTGGTTCTTTGAAAAATTTGCTAATATAAATTACGGAATTCTTTATATCGTCTTGGAAAATTCTTGATTAATGTCACATTTACTGTTTAAATATATTTTTCTTCAAAATCATTTGATTATATATATATAAATATAAATTAGTTTAGCTAATTCTATTGTCATATGCAATCTCATGTTTCTTTATTATTTATCTTCCGAAGACTGTTCATTTGGTTTCAGTGAAATAAAAATAATTTCTAACAGTATGTTCATTTTTATTTATCTTTTATGCTGTTTATCCAGTCGCACTGAAAATTTCACCATCTGGGAGATTAACTAAGATTTTCTTAGTGTTGATATGAAGGTAAGTATAAACATTTAATATACAGTATGTCTCACTAAGTTGGAACCATAGGGAAAACTTTTTTATTATTAATTTTAGGAAAAAAGTTATTGTTCATAAAAAGTTATGCATGTTTTAAAATCTAAAATACAATCATCAGATATTAGAATTTTTCAGTTGTATATGCGGTTTGTCAAAACATATGAATTTTACTCAAGAGTAAAGTACCTTTATATTTGACAATATCGAAAATTGTTCTAAAGAAAAGTTGATCAGAATTAAAAACTACGTTCAAATATACAATTGCGTCCATTTACATTGAAAAAATTATTATTATTTTTTGTCTACAATATCAATGAAAGGGTATCCCCGATTAAGATGGTCAAAATGCCCCCCTCCGCGAAATCTAAAATCGGAGTTATCAACTTTTTCTAACTGTCAAATAAACATGTTTCCTTGGTGGTATGGTCGATACACCCCCCCCTCCCCTAGACCCCCGTGGAGGGGAAAAACTTTTTTTTTCTCATCGTCACGTGTATGCAAAATGTTATCCCTCGTGCAAAAGTAGGGGTATCAATGGTCACACATTTTTTGCAATAACATTAAATGTTTGAATATAATTCCACAATTAAGAATGGGTAGGAAAATGTTCCTTCCAAAATTTCCTCGAACGTTGTATCTTGTATGTTTTTTTTATTCTTGTGGACGAAACGAGAAACCTCCGCGAATTTCGTATTTTATGATGTATACTTAATAGGCCCCACATTGGGCGCCACTTTTGTAACTAGTCTAGTTGAACGTACCACATTGGGCGTATTGGGTGTTCAATCTTGCGAAACGTTGCGACACTTGTTAAATATCAATGTTACAGGTTTAATATTTAATTTTCCTTTCAGTTTACAATTTGATCCAGCACCGAGACGCGGAGAGCCGCACGTAACCCGTCGAACTCCAGATTATTTCTTGTAATTCTTGTATTTGTCAATCGCAATATCATTAAGCTGCTTAGGTATATTGTATTTGTTAACAAGTATATTGTACAAATGGCCGAAAAGTCTGTTAAGAAAAACTCTTGAGTATTTGTTTCAAAATAGGTGCGTGTGTGTATAAATGTTTCATTTGTCTCGCTCATCCTCCTCCTCTTCCTCTTCTTCTCCCTCCATTATCTCTTATCAGGCTGAAGGTGCGAGGTGAGATTTTGAGGTAAATATGAAGAGTTTTTTGTTCTGTTGATATGCCATCGGTACTGAAATTTGGCTGAGACCAAATTATTGTATACATAAAATGTAGGTAAATGCATGTGCAACTAGTTATACTCAGTGTTTAATACATAAAAGCATTTTATAAGTTTCCTCTTAAATTCGTGACGCGGCAAATGGTTAGTTGTGGTTAAAATATTTGGTTCTTTGAAAAATTTGCTAATATAAATTACGGAATTCTTTATATCGTCTTGGAAAATTCTTGATTAATGTCACATTTACTGTTTAAATATATTTTTCTTCAAAATCATTTGATTATATATATATAAATATAAATTAGTTTAGCTAATTCTATTGTCATATGCAATCTCATGTTTCTTTATTATTTATCTTCCGAAGACTGTTCATTTGGTTTCAGTGAAATAAAAATAATTTCTAACAGTATGTTCATTTTTATTTATCTTTTATGCTGTTTATCCAGTCGCACTGAAAATTTCACCATCTGGGAGATTAACTAAGATTTTCTTAGTGTTGATATGAAGGTAAGTATAAACATTTAATATACAGTATGTCTCACTAAGTTGGAACCATAGGGAAAACTTTTTTATTATTAATTTTAGGAAAAAAGTTATTGTTCATAAAAAGTTATGCATGTTTTAAAATCTAAAATACAATCATCAGATATTAGAATTTTTCAGTTGTATATGCGGTTTGTCAAAACATATGAATTTTACTCAAGAGTAAAGTACCTTTATATTTGACAATATCGAAAATTGTTCTAAAGAAAAGTTGATCAGAATTAAAAACTACGTTCAAATATACAATTGCGTCCATTTACATTGAAAAAATTATTATTATTTTTTGTCTACAATATCAATGAAAGGGTATCCCCGATTAAGATGGTCAAAATGCCCCCCTCCGCGAAATCTAAAATCGGAGTTATCAACTTTTTCTAACTGTCAAATAAACATGTTTCCTTGGTGGTATGGTCGATACACCCCCCCCCTCCCCTAGACCCCCGTGGAGGGGAAAAACTTTTTTTTTCTCATCGTCACGTGTATGCAAAATGTTATCCCTCGTGCAAAAGTAGGGGTATCAATGGTCACACATTTTTTGCAATAACATTAAATGTTTGAATATAATTCCACAATTAAGAATGGGTAGGAAAATGTTCCTTCCAAAATTTCCTCGAACGTTGTATCTTGTATGTTTTTTTTATTCTTGTGGACGAAACGAGAAACCTCCGCGAATTTCGTATTTTATGATGTATACTTAATAGGCCCCACATTGGGCGCCACTTTTGTAACTAGTCTAGTTGAACGTACCACATTGGGCGTATTGGGTGTTCAATCTTGCGAAACGTTGCGACACTTGTTAAATATCAATGTTACAGGTTTAATATTTAATTTTCCTTTCAGTTTACAATTTGATCCAGCACCGAGACGCGGAGAGCCGCACGTAACCCGTCGAACTCCAGATTATTTCTTGTAATTCTTGTATTTGTCAATCGCAATATCATTAAGCTGCTTAGGTATATTGTATTTGTTAACAAGTATATTGTACAAATGGCCGAAAAGTCTGTTAAGAAAAACTCTTGAGTATTTGTTTCAAAATAGGTGCGTGTGTGTATAAATGTTTCATTTGTCTCGCTCATCCTCCTCCTCTTCCTCCTCTTCTCCCTCCATTATCTCTTATCAGGCTGAAGGTGCGAGGTGAGATTTTGAGGTAAATATGAAGAGTTTTTTGTTCTGTTGATATGCCATCGGTACTGAAATTTGGCTGAGACCAAATTATTGTATACATAAAATGTAGGTAAATGCATGTGCAACTAGTTATACTCAGTGTTTAATATATAAAAGCATTTTATAAGTTTCCTCTTAAATTCGTGACGCGGCAAATGGTTAGTTGTGGTTAAAATATTTGGTTCTTTGAAAAATTTGCTAATATAAATTACGGAATTCTTTATATCGTCTTGGAAAATTCTTGATTAATGTCACATTTACTGTTTAAATATATTTTTCTTCAAAATCATTTGATTATATATATATAAATATAAATTAGTTTAGCTAATTCTATTGTCATATGCAATCTCATGTTTCTTTATTATTTATCTTCCGAAGACTGTTCATTTGGTTTCAGTGAAATAAAAATAATTTCTAACAGTATGTTCATTTTTATTTATCTTTTATGCTGTTTATCCAGTCGCACTGAAAATTTCACCATCTGGGAGATTAACTAAGATTTTCTTAGTGTTGATATGAAGGTAAGTATAAACATTTAATATACAGTATGTCTCACTAAGTTGGAACCATAGGGAAAACTTTTTTATTATTAATTTTAGGAAAAAAGTTATTGTTCATAAAAAGTTATGCATGTTTTAAAATCTAAAATACAATCATCAGATATTAGAATTTTTCAGTTGTATATGCGGTTTGTCAAAACATATGAATTTTACTCAAGAGTAAAGTACCTTTATATTTGACAATATCGAAAATTGTTCTAAAGAAAAGTTGATCAGAATTAAAAACTACGTTCAAATATACAATTGCGTCCATTTACATTGAAAAAATTATTATTATTTTTTGTCTACAATATCAATGAAAGGGTATCCCCGATTAAGATGGTCAAAATGCCCCCCTCCGCGAAATCTAAAATCGGAGTTATCAACTTTTTCTAACTGTCAAATAAACATGTTTCCTTGGTGGTATGGTCGATACACCCCCCCCGCCCCTAGACCCCCGTGGAGGGGAAAAACTTTTTTTTTCTCATCGTCACGTGTATGCAAAATGTTATCCCTCGTGCAAAAGTAGGGGTATCAATGGTCACACATTTTTTGCAATAACATTAAATGTTTGAATATAATTCCACAATTAAGAATGGGTAGGAAAATGTTCCTTCCAAAATTTCCTCGAACGTTGTATCTTGTATGTTTTTTTTATTCTTGTGGACGAAACGAGAAACCTCCGCGAATTTCGTATTTTATGATGTATACTTAATAGGCCCCACATTGGGCGCCACTTTTGTAACTAGTCTAGTTGAACGTACCACATTGGGCGTATTGGGTGTTCAATCTTGCGAAACGTTGCGACACTTGTTAAATATCAATGTTACAGGTTTAATATTTAATTTTCCTTTCAGTTTACAATTTGATCCAGCACCGAGACGCGGAGAGCCGCACGTAACCCGTCGAACTCCAGATTATTTCTTGTAATTCTTGTATTTGTCAATCGCAATATCATTAAGCTGCTTAGGTATATTGTATTTGTTAACAAGTATATTGTACAAATGGCCGAAAAGTCTGTTAAGAAAAACTCTTGAGTATTTGTTTCAAAATAGGTGCGTGTGTGTATAAATGTTTCATTTGTCTCGCTCATCCTCCTCCTCTTCCTCTTCTTCTCCCTCCATTATCTCTTATCAGGCTGAAGGTGCGAGGTGAGATTTTGAGGTAAATATGAAGAGTTTTTTGTTCTGTTGATATGCCATCGGTACTGAAATTTGGCTGAGACCAAATTATTGTATACATAAAATGTAGGTAAATGCATGTGCAACTAGTTATACTCAGTGTTTAATACATAAAAGCATTTTATAAGTTTCCTCTTAAATTCGTGACGCGGCAAATGGTTAGTTGTGGTTAAAATATTTGGTTCTTTGAAAAATTTGCTAATATAAATTACGGAATTCTTTATATCGTCTTGGAAAATTCTTGATTAATGTCACATTTACTGTTTAAATATATTTTTCTTCAAAATCATTTGATTATATATATATAAATATAAATTAGTTTAGCTAATTCTATTGTCATATGCAATCTCATGTTTCTTTATTATTTATCTTCCGAAGACTGTTCATTTGGTTTCAGTGAAATAAAAATAATTTCTAACAGTATGTTCATTTTTATTTATCTTTTATGCTGTTTATCCAGTCGCACTGAAAATTTCACCATCTGGGAGATTAACTAAGATTTTCTTAGTGTTGATATGAAGGTAAGTATAAACATTTAATATACAGTATGTCTCACTAAGTTAGAAGAACCATAGGGAAAACATTTTTATTATTAATTTTAGGAAAAAAGTTATGCATGTTTTAAAATCTAAAATACAATCATCAGATATTACATTTTTTCAGTTGTATACACAGTTTGTCAAAAAAATATGAATTTTACTCGAGAGTAAAGTACCTTTATATTTGACAATATCGAAAATTGTTATAAAGAAAAGTTGATCAGAATTAAAAACTACGTTCAAATATGCAATTACTTCCATTTACATTGGAAAAATTATTATTTTTTTTTGTCTACAATATCAATGCAAGGGTATCCCCGATTAAGATGGTCAAAATGCCCCCCTCCGCGAAATCTAAAATCGGAGTTATCAACTGTTTTGAACTGTCAAATAAACATGTTTCCTTGGTCGATACCCTCCCACAGACCCCCGTGGAGGGGAAAAACTTTTTTTCTCATCGTCACGTGTATGCAAAATGTACAAAAGTAGGGGTATCAATGGTCACAAATTTGTTGACCCCCATCTAGGTCCATCTAAGACTCCAAAAACGTGTTTAAAACTTTAAAATCGATTTTATAGCTACTATTACCGATCACACATAATTTAATTAGTACTTTTTACTCTGTAATAATTAAAGTATGAGTTGTAAGGTCAAGTTTTTCAGTTAGCATAAAAATATAACTTTCGTCTGCACGACGACCGAGGATTGAGTAAATGAATAACGTCGAATATATGCGTGCTGTTGTAGCTGTATACAATGTATAGTGTGTATACGTATACCTGTCCTGTATACCGTAACCGAGAGCACTGGCTCACATAGGCAGGCTCACCGACTCAAATATGCACACGTGTGTAAGCGTATAGAGAGACTGCCTGACGCCTGACCCAAGTAGTTGCGCTGGCGGCTGTATACATAATACCTAATACCGGGATATCAAAAATTATCTTGGTCAAGGGTGGTCGTGGAATCTAAAACGTGTGTCTTACTTTACGTTTGAAATAATTATGTCACTGTCACACTGACATCATCAATAACCTACAAATTTCATACCTATTTATTTCAGTTGTAAAACAATAATGAACTACAAATTATGAAATAATTATGTGAACTTTGAATCTTTTCAGAGGTCGTGATAGCCACAATCCGGGTCAAAAACTGTTTTGAAATAGTTAATTTTCCGTAAATCGAATGACGTTCACTTGAAAAGCCCGTAGCACGCGAGTTAGAAAAGTGCAAACTGGTTGTACCTAGTACGGCTTTACGACGACGTTTCGCGTGCCGTTTTCGCTCCATGTAGTTAGATTTAGTATCGGACCGTGCCCGACGGCCCTTCTTTTTTCAATAAATGTCCATTAAATAGGAAAATTTACTTATTCTCAGATCTCAGCTACGCGCGTCTAACGTGCGACGTACCAAACGGAATTTTCTCGCGACTAAAATATACACGAAGCGGGTTAAAGCTAGCGGCCCATAGCCAAAAACACTTTATTACAACTGGCGCCAGTCGCACGGGGCAAGAAACGGCCCTAAATTAACAAGACCGAGGTAAAATGTATAAACTCCAACTTACGCGCAGCGAGCTCCTCGAGGCATATGTCAAAATAATTTCGTTCGTAGCTAATTACATAGGACGTCTGGCGTTCATGCAATTATGTTTTTAGATAATTCGAACCTTCTAATTTCGATAGGCCACGTGAAAATCCCGGAGTTTAAAGTGCTAAAAACTTCTGAGTGTTACAATATTCGTATAAAATTGCGAAATTTCGCACTTTTAGAAACTTCAAACTAATTATGACATAATTATTTCAACGTAAAGTAAGACACACGTTTTAGATTCCACAACCACCCTTGACCAAGATAATTTTTGATATCCCGGTATATATAGCTACAGTGTGACGGGACGTGACGGACTCATGGTTTTACCCCTCATCTGAAATAGCCCAACGCGCCTAAAGAAGTTTTCACTTCAAAAATATCGTATCGACCATACCACCCCAGGAAACATGTTTATTTGACAGTTCAAAACAGGTAATAACTCCGATTTTATATTTCGCGGAGGGGGCATTTTGACCATCTTAATCGGGGATACCCTTTAACTGTAGTTACATGTTAATCTAGGATGCACTAACATACAAATGATTTATGTATTGAACGAGAGGGTGGATATGTCGAGGCGTGAAAAAGAAATTTCTATTTATTTCTAGTATTAGTTATCAATATAAATAAAGATTCTTGACCCACGTATGAATTAATACACAATTCTCGGGAAATAGGTCACATTGACACATATATTTTTATTTTTACCCTCGTCTTTACGTACGTTTCGGTCTCACGACCATCATCAGAAGACTTATTAATACAATAACCTGATTACTTAGAAATACTGTAATAACACAAAGCGTCCTCATCGCACAAATTTCGTTTAAATGCCAACGTCGCGAAACGAACGGAGACATGAAATCGGAACTATAACACAGCAATGTTGCAGCGTAAGGAAACCAATTATTATAAAAGATCTATTCTGGAGATGATTCATATAAAACGTGACTCCAAGTCTGTTAATCATAGGAGTGACGTTCAAACACTAAGTCATATTTATACTAATTTAATTAATTAATATTCTTGCAAATTCCTACTTACGTCCTTATAATGTAAAAGTTTACTTTAGGTAGAATTGTCTAAAGTATTTCTCACAGGCCAGAGACCTTCTTTTATCACCTAATAAATTATGACATCTGGCGCTTAAATGAATACTTGAGATGGTCTCGTCTGTTAGCAAAGAGGATAGAACTCTTTGTCTGTTAGTCTCTCGCAGACATTTATGAAATGTGTTCGTATTTATTGATGATTCTACTTAATAGTGAATTTTTAATTTTTACGCTGCAACATTGCTGTGTTATAGTTCCGATTTCATGTCTCCGTTCGTTTCGCGACGTTGGCATTTAAACGAAATTTGTGCGATAAGGACGCTTTGTGTTATTACAGTATTTCTAAGTAATCAGGTTATTGTATTAATAAGTCTTCTGATGATGGTCGTGAGACCGAAACGTACGTAAAGACGAGGGTAAAAATAAAAATATATGTGTTAATGTGACCTATTTCCCGAGAATTGTGTATTAATTCATACGTGGGTCAAGAATCTTTATTTATAATTTTGGCTGGGATATAAGCCTTAATATGGAAGGAACAACCACCTATCCTGGAGATTTGAAGGAATACGGAAAATTAATGAAGATATTAGCAAAAGAGAAGAATCGCAGAATATTTCTGGTAAGATGTAGGAGTTTGCAAGTTTTCCCAAATTTTATTATATCTAAATCAAAGGAGAATATGTTTAGCAGGTTGCAAAATAAGAAGGCTTACACAAAATTATTAAATTCGCTTCATAAAAGCTGTTTAAATTTATGCATTAAAGAAGCATGCGCGAATGTAACAGAGGTTGAAAACAAAATTAAACGCATTAAACAATCCTGTTATTTAAACTTTGATAGCAACTTTATCTCGCAATTTTTTCAAAATCAACAAAATAATTTCGAAAAAAATTTCAACAAAATAAAAGCCATACAATCTAAAAAGATAAATAATCTAATGAAAGGCGTAGCTTATGAAAAACAAAATATCAATGAACAATGGTTGAAAAATCTAACCGAAACAAAAATTCCGGATGAGGTGCAGCATACGTTAAGCTTAGGTCCGAAATTTGCATTGCCTGATAACAAAAAACTGCCTATCGACAATATAATTGCAAATTTAGAATGTGGAATCAGGAATAAAAATTTAGAAGAAAAGAATGAAATTAGAAACAAAATTTGTAACATCTTGACAAACAAGAAGAACAAACAGAAAGCAGAAGTAGGTACTGCAAAGAATCGTCTTAACTATCATACAAAAATAACAAAAGAGTTCTTAAATGCTAACCCTGAAATTTTAGTTTTGAACGCGGATAAATGTAATAAAACCGTCATAATGCATAGAAATGACTATGAAAAGAAAATAGAAAACCTTTTCAATGATGAAACAACTTATAAAAAATTAAAATCTGATCCTACTTTATCAATACAAAATAACATGAATAAATTGATAAATAATTGGCACAAAAATAAGATAATCCCTATTGAATTGAAAAATAAATTAATTTGCCATAATGGGCTAGCACCTTATATCTATGGGCTTCCAAAACTACATAAAATTGATATACCTCTAAGACCCATTATTAGTAATATAGGAGCGCCTACTTACAATTTATCAAAATTTTTATCAAAATCGATCAATAATATAATAGGAAATAATGAATTTTATGTGAAAGACTGATGGCATTTTAATGAATTTATAAAAAATCAATCCGTACCCGTAAACCATAAACTAATTTCCTTAGACGTTGTTTCTTTATTTACAAATATACCAGTCGATTTGGCATTGAATAGCATCAAAAAACGTTGGGCAGAGATTAAAAACCACACACCTCTAGATCAATCGGAATTTATAAATGCTGTGAAGTTTTGTTTAGAATGCACTTATTTTCAGTACGGTGAACAATATTTTGGACAAATATTCGGCACAGCAATGGGATCTCCTATTTCTGCTACCATTGCTAACCTCGTTATGGAATGCCTGGAGGAATCTGTTATAAGTTCATTAGATTTTCGGCCCGTATTTTTTAAACGGTATGTAGATGATTGCCTTATGTGTGTTCCCAATGACAAAATTCAGTACGTGATTAATAAATTTAACAATT
Organism: Endomychus coccineus; assembly: GCA_958510875.1. Taxonomy (NCBI): domain Eukaryota; kingdom Metazoa; phylum Arthropoda; class Insecta; order Coleoptera; family Endomychidae; genus Endomychus; species Endomychus coccineus. The sequence continues at coordinate 137,062,844 of OY294070.1, forward strand.
TCCACTGTAAACTTCAATTTACCTGTGAAATAGAAGTTAACAAAAACATAAATTTCTTAGATATGAACATTAGGGATGATGCAGATGGAGAAATAAAAACTTCGTGGTTTACTAAAGAAGTTTGGTCTCAACGCTATCTTCACTTCAATTCCGTTGCACCAACTTGTTATAAAAAAAGCGTCATAAACAGTCTTACAGACCGCGCGGTTAAATTGTCCCACCCAGAGGACCGTCCCAAAAATCTAAAAATTGTTCGTAATACACTGGAATTGAATGGCTACCCAAAAACTTTTTTCAATCCTATTATTAAAGAGAGAATAAACAAAATTTATAATGGAGCGTCATATAAAAATAACGTAAAAGGTAATTCAGACAATTATATAACTTTACCATACATTCCGGAGACCTCAGAGAAAATTAAGAAATGTTTGAAAAAGTATGATATAAACGTAGCGCATAAACCTACTAACTGTGTTGGGAAATATTTCTCAAATCTAAAACCTGTAATTCCTAAAGATAAACAAACCCACACAGTATACAAATTAAATTGTTTAGATTGTGATGGGACCTATACTGGTATCTCTAAACAATATTTACAAAAAAGAATGTATGGCCATAAGTATAGCACAAGAAACAAAAACTTAGAAAATTCCACCGCGCTTGCTAAACATTGCTTTGATTATAACCATCAATTTGATTACAAGAATGTTAATATTTTAACTAAGGAAACCAATTATTATAAAAGATCTATTCTGGAGATGATTCATATAAAACGTGACTCCAAGTCTGTTAATCATAGGAGTGACGTTCAAACACTAAGTCATATTTATACTAATTTAATTAATTAATATTCTTGCAAATTCCTACTTACGTCCTTATAATGTAAAAGTTTACTTTAGGTAGAATTGGCTAAAGTATTTCTCACAGGCCAGAGACCTTCTTTTATCACCTAATAAATTATGACATCTGGCGCTTAAATGAACACTTGAGATGGTCTCGTCTGTTAGCAAAGAAGATAGAACTCTTTGTCTGTTAGTCTCTCGCAGACATTTATGAAATGTGTTCGTATTTATTGATGATTCTACTTAATAGTGGATTTTTAATTTTTACGCTGCAACATTGCTGTGTTATAGTTCCGATTTCATGTCTCCGTTCGTTTCGCGACGTTGGCATTTAAACGAAATTTGTGCGATGAGGACGCTTTGTGTTATTACAGTATTTCTAAGTAATCAGGTTATTGTATTAATAAGTCTTCTGATGATGGTCGTGAGACCGAAACGTACGTAAAGACGAGGGTAAAAATAAAAATATATGTGTCAATGTGACCTATTTCCCGAGTATTAGTTATCATGTGTTTCATAATCACAAGAGATAAATGTTCATTCAATATAAAAAGATCAGTAACTGTTACAAATTTTAACAACTCAAATCACAAAAGGATATGTGACCAAAGTTATGAAGAGTGAATGTATTACCAAGTAAACATATGTAAAGATTCATATACAGATATGTTTGAGGTTAATGGAGATAACAGCCGTGAACAACCTTAGCACTTTCGTTTGTGGTTTGAGTTGTACTTGTATTCGTGAATTAATTTTCATTCTGAACGTAATATAAATACATCTAGGGGGGGTGGTATGTTAATATTCAAACAAAGACGGGCAAGTTGCATCTCCAAGTAATCACAGGGAGTGAAGGATGATTCTGATAATTTCTACAGATTTTTTGCCATTGAATTTCAGTGGGACAAAATATTGCTTTGGATCTGAGACGTCCTTTCACTGCTTCCAAATCCTGCAATACATTAAAATTAAGTTTGTTTCACGTAAATGTTTTTATCTTCACTGGTTTTGCCACAAGATCCTATCACTAACCTTCAGCAGTTGACAATTTCGTTTCTTGACATCTTCGATAGACATTTTTTCTTTGCAATCATTTAATAAATTGTTATTGTCCTTTGAAGTAATTCGTTCAGTTCTAAAAGAAAATTGGCCTAAATCTCAATAAACACGAAAATTATGACCTATATCTATCCTGACATTCGATCTGAAACGTGGTCAGTTACAGAGGTAGATGAAAATCTACTATTGATTCATTATTACGTTCATAGATAAGCTGAAATTCATCCCGAAAAAAGTGCTCTATTGGTGCTAAGAAAAATATTTGGCCATGTTTGCGAAAAGGGCGTCTGGTGTAGAATGTCATAACGGGGTGCTCATCGCTTCATTTTTAATAATGATTCTTGACCCAGGTATGGATTACATATAAATTCTTGGGAAATAGTTCACACTAACATATATGCTCATTATTTTCGTCTTTACGTACGTTTCGGTGTCATGACCATCATCAGGAGACGTATTATGTCTAAAACGGCATTTCTTAAAACTAATTGTTTCAGTACAAAGCGTCCTGATCGCACCAATTTCAATTAAAACTGTTGTGTTGTGAGCTGATACAATTAGTTTAAGAAATCCAGTTTTGGACAATACGTCTTCTGACGATGGTTGTGTTAAAAATAAAAGAAAATAATAAGCATATGTGTTGGTGTAATCTATTTTCCTAGAATTTATTTATTATTCATTTTGATATCGAACTACGAAGTTGTGGAACTCTTTGCCTAGGTAGGTTCTTCCCGATATCTATAACCTCCAAACTTTTAAGAAAAATTCCAATGCCCACCTTTGCTTTCAAAAGTCCACCACTGGCTTACACGATAACGTTCTACGAACATTATAGGTATACTCAAAATATAAAACAGAGAATCGACAATTTCAGATTTCTGCGTAAGTCAACACCATATATTTTCATTTTTCCTTCCGTGGAAGACGAGACATATTTTTCTATAAATGATTCTCCAAAAAAACTATCTTTACCTTTGCGTTAATAATGTATCTACCTTCTCTTCCTCCTTTTTGTATTTCACGAAAATATCTTCAATTTCTTGTAACGGCATTGTGACCAAAGAGCAGTTTTAATAAATTGACACACCGTCACACAATTTGTTAATAATCTTTTTCGCATTCGCATGTGTTCATATTGTAATAGATCGGTTTCTATGGAAACATTCACACACACATACACACACCTTTGTCTTTATGATTTGATTCAGCATATTAAGCGAAATTAAATACGAAGGATACTGATTTTTATTTATTACTATTTCTGATATTTTGTAAATACTCTCCACAACTGGCTAAAACATTCTTTCTCGTTAAAATGACGAAAAATTTGATCACAAATCACGTGACTCGAAAGATTGCGGTTCTAAAAGACGAAGAAAACCTTTTAAAATTGCCGCCCTATATAATCCATAGGTGAGATAAGGTTAGGTTAGGTTAGTAGTAAATAATTATTTATCTCTATATCTACTGAATTATTTTGATATTATCCCATAGATGTGACTACTAATATAGGTTTGATATACTCATTAATAAGTTAGAAATAACCATCTTTTTACCCCCTTTGGAGTAGTTTCGAAAAGCACGTTCTTAGTGGGTGCCTAGTGCCTACGGCGTAAAGTACCTACCTGCCAAATATAAAGGCTTTATAGGTTTGTAGATGTCGTGATGAATCAATATGTTATTATTACGTATAGATAATTGCTAATAATCATATCGGTTAAGAATAATAAATCTTTGATTGTTTATAATTGGGTTTTCAAGTGTCAATTTGAACAAAATACTGTTCACTTATCATGAGATATCTGACTAGATTTCTGTGTGGCTATAGCCATATGTAAATCACGTGATTCACAAATTGCTTGCTGCTTAGTGACATCTAGCTGCTAGAGGATCCACTATATTCTAAAAGAAGAAGAGAACTGTTTCAAATTATCAATTCTCCCAAACCTAGTAACTTAGTTTCGACATTATCCGATAGATGACTTCACTAATACGCATGCTGAGAATTATAAATAATCATTACATGTAAATGTACTTGAACTTCTTCGATCAAACAGTTTTCTTACAAGAATTTTTCGTAAAATCTATTATTATTATCTCTAATTTACAGGCCATCATCGTCAAATCCAATGTTATAGACCACTACGCAACTATTTTGAACATCATTGTGAAAACAATCCAAATGGCTTAAAGAGACAACCACATTTAATATCAGAAAATTTAGTGAACACAATTCTAATAAACAAATTATAGTTAATCTTAAATAGAATAAATGCAACGCCGTAGCTTCTTCAAACAAATATTACAAAGTACTTTGAAATATTTGTTTTCGTCACATAGAAATCGAAAAAGAAAAAAATGTGTAACTTAGGGAATAATAAAATTTATCCAAAAAAAAAAACACCCAAGTGATATAAAAATGAAAGAAATCTTATATTGTCTATAGAAATAATATATTATTGATCTTTGGGGTCCTCTCTTGGAACTTTTTTGAAGCATATTTCTGTTTTTTTTTTCATAGTTTACATTTATATCTGTAGGTTTGTTTAGTGTTAGAAATACTTTTGACGATGTTGCTGTATAACGAAAAATGTTAAGTAAATATATTGATGTTTAGTAAGTGTAATCTTTTAATATGTATTTTAAAAGCCTTTTGCTCAGCAATAAATATTTCTTTTTTTTTTTTGAGCTGAATCTACTGGGTTTTTCCAGGGCATATACACATATATTGTCATAGAAGGTCAATGTTGAATTCTACCGAAAATTTAACTGTAACTGCTATATCAAAAATTGCAGGCAAAAAGTATATAATTTTCTTTCAGACAAGCTCAGATTCCTAGCGTACCAATTTCAATGACATTGATTCGATTAGTTTGCATTCAGTTTGATAATAGTAGCTTTCAACTACAACCATTGTGTATGGATAAAACTAATCATATAAATGTTTAATTTGTCATGGCGTAGAGCTAGCGAACAATATTCAATAAAATTTTATAGCTATTATCGCGATGTAGTGCGCAAACAAAAACATTTTTTTCACTAGAAAATAGAATTTCTCAAACTGCCGACTACCTATATAGATACTAAAAGCGTTAATTTGAATATTATCAAAAGGATACTGATAGTGTTATCACACCGTCGAGGTATGTACTATATCCACGTAGGTATTAACTTCTTTATCTATTTCTCCTATTCTTTTCGTTGCATATATAGAAAGAGATAGGTTTTTTGAAATAATTGTAATAATTTCAGTTCGAATTACTTATGCATATTATTAATTTTTACAAGCCAACTGCGCGTCATTTCTAGTTCAACTGTTGAGTTGTAAAGAAAAGCACCCTCAGTTCTTTGCTCCAGAACGGTAAGTTTCTATTTTTTTTTTACATTTTCTGTGGTATAATTCGAAAATACTTTCAATCTATATATCTATTTTTTTGATAAGTAAATTGGTAATTCACATTATGAATATACTAAATATTTCACAACATTATGATGATTTAGAATCTACTGTAACATAAACATGATTTTTTTGAATTTTTCTTTTAACAAAAATCGTATATTAAACATAATAAATCACTGCTTTTCTTATCCTCAAGAATTTTATTTGAAAAAACTTAACTTTGAGGATATTTTTAAATGCTAATTTATTCATTTCAAGGCCAAAAGAATTATAACAGGTTGAGTAAATCAAAAAAAATATTTAAAAATATGCCAGTCTTTTCGCAATTTTTTGTAAAAACATTTTCTGCCCATTTCATTTAACTACTTATTTTAATTGAGGGTGTGATCTTTAAATCAGAAGTTCCATTCCTAGAGAACAAATTAAATACATTAAAACCAAACCATCAGAAACTATATAGAGAATATACTAGAATAATTTTATTGTCCATAAGTTTACAAATTGCTTGCATCAGCAAATATAAAATAACTTCGATGCTTGAATTTTTGTTAGATCAAAAATGCTAGTGAGTAATATCAATTTTTGTAGAAATAAATTTCAATAAAACAATTTAAATTTAAAACAAAACATAGAAAATAAGAAAAAAATTATATTTGTTTCGTATTGTTGTATGGTTCCATAAATTTTGAAAAATCACTATGATATAAATTGTGAATTTTACTCAAGTACTTAGTGCAAATAAGACTTTCCGCTTCTTATCAATATGCATTGTGAATTTGAAATTGACCTATTGTCTTGTAATAATTAAAAAAAAATGGAATTTACCTTTTTCCCATTTCATATTTCACAAAGAGCAGATGTAAAGCCACTTTAAGTCCAGTTATTCTAGAGAATATATGAAAAAATTGATGATGGCAAAGTAAGTTAACTTTTCCTATTATTAGGAGGAGCAATTTAATCATTGCTGGTCTATTTCATTTTCGAGACTGATTGAAAATATTGCAATGCCATTCCGCCAAATGATATACTTTTCTGAATATCTCAATGTTCCAATAATTCCGCATGTCTAATAATAATTATTATTATACGCTTCGGAGGCAGGCCAAACGATTCCCAGGCGCTTACTACCATGCTTCTTAAGAATATATGTGTTCTGTAGAATAAGGATTTCTATTCATTGTTGTATTATATTTATTTTATGTTTCATAATAGGTACCTATATCGAAAGTGAAACAATGTAACGCTCGTTCTTACTTGATCTATGCGAATAAATGATAAATTAAAAATTTGTTCGTGTGGCTCGAGTTAGAGCTTCGTTTAGTCATCATATTTAGCAAGATCTATCCAATGAGCTAAGTTCGCCATACTTCTTTTTCGTATATAATCAAGTTCCAACTGCAGAAGTAGTACTTTTTAGGTATTGCAAAGGTGTTTAATTATTTCGGGCAGATTTAAATAGGTTGTGATTGCTGGTGGTGAGGTAAGATGCAAATTATACCATCGTAGGGTTTATTGGAACAACACTTACATATGTAACAACGGTTCATAACTTCTCTAATCATAAATTATGATTCTAAAATTCTATTCTATTCTACTTATGATAATTCTATCCTAAACTATAAATACATCTCCTTCTTTATCTTTATACATTGATGATGATTCGTCATTCCATAACATTCAATTGATGTTGACATGGATGATGTATCAACAATAAGCTAACCTTGCTTACGGTGCATTATTACACATGTGGTCTACTTTGTACGTTATATCAACCTCATTATATAATTTGTAGATATAACATGTAAACAATTGAACAAATTACCCGATTTAGGACTTATTAAAGAGATACCTGTATTATCTTTCCATTACACATTATCAAATCGTCAGATAACGCACTAACCTAGTATTGTCGCTTTTAACAGAAAGGAGGGAAATTCCTGATGGAAAAATTTTGTAATTTCTTTCGATTCTTACAAGAGCAAAGCTTCAGATACCGTTTTCACTCTAGACATAGATTAAGGAAACTCCTGATAAATAATGGAATAAAGTGCATCCAATATTAAAATTTCAAATATCGCGCTAACCTACGGTTGTCGCTCTAGACAGAGAGGATAAACAATGGAATAAAGTGCATCTGTTGTAGGAGTGATCCCATCTTCTCTTCCAATTCCTGTCTATTATTGTACTAATTTTTAATAGGTTAGGAATTTTTTCGTTATTAAGAGGCGTATTTCCTGAACTTAATATAAAATGGCCATCTTTTCTTCAACACCTATTATTACGTGTTGCTTTTCACTAGCATGTACCTTTTTTTGGCCATATTTTATGTATCACAGCAACAAAAAAATATGTTTTATTACCTGACGAGGAATTTTATATTAGTCTTATATTCTTTTTGGAGAAACTGGAAGGACATAAAAGAAGAAATGTATCATTTAAAAATTTATTAATGTTAAATACTGTACATACGTGTATAACATATTCAATGGCACAATATTTATAAAAATATGAGCATGTTTCTAAACAATTCTTATAATCTAGGAAGACTCTTCCAATGTAAAATAATATCAAACACTTTAGATAGGAAACGGTAGTTTGAAAGCGGAAGGATAAACAATATGTGTACTATGCTCTATGAAAATATCGTTCACAAACAGTTCGATAGTAGATGGAGATGTGGGAACAATAACTAGTGATCTCTACCAGAAATACACAATTAAATGTTTGCTTATGTTGATATCTCAGTTCGATTGTACAGACATTTTTATAGTACCTATGTAAAATAATACCGCCGTAAATTAATTTTTACACATTCACAATATACATAGTATTTGATATGTTTATACATTTTTTATGCTTAAATATTGTTAAAACAAAATGCTACGATCAAAACTCCTGACGTATAATTTACAAACGCACAATTATTTCAAATTAAGCAAAAAATTATTGTAGACAGTTTTATGAACAACCTGTACTGTATTCTCTTAATCTCACCTTTATTTGTGTTGACGTTTTGCAGTAAAATTTTTCTGGATTGCATATGTAGAAATATGATTGATTTTTATGTATTTAATTGAAACGTAAATTCATTTCGCATTGGAAATAGCAGCTTGATATATTATGATAAAACCATGACAAGTTAAAACTTGAAGTTTGCTATATTACGTGGAAAAAAATTGAATGAAAAACTTAATATTGCGAGATATTTAAAAAAAAATTTGAAAAATATTACATGAAATTCGAATAACTAACGATTTACTCTGATAAATAAATTAGAATAAGTTAAAAAAGAAATTCAATTGTGGAAGCCGTTACTTTGTGATAGTTTATCATTTTAACGAAATAATAAATGAAACTGCTTTGTTTTACTACCACTGATATTTAATATAGTCGTTACTATAGTTTCAACACTAAACGTGTCATCTTCAGACGAAAAATGAATTTAACAAATATTAAATCTACTATATATAGGTTAAAGAAGGATTTCAAACAAATTCTAGTTCTAGGAAAAACCAGAGAGGGGTAAGATGCATTGCATTTATTTCCTCAGATTTAACAGAAATTAAAAAAGACCCCACTAATCAATTCCAGTTGACAACTAAACAATTTTTGAATAATAGTCAATTTTTAATTACGAACAATTTTGAAAAAATTAAGCTTATAAATAGTAACCCGTCATCTCCAAAACTCTACGGCCTTATAAAAAATCACAAAGAGAACGCTCCTATTCGCCCGGTAGTATCTTATATCAATAGCCCCACACACACAAACTTTCCGAAAAACTTAATTCCTTTTTCAAAAATATATCTCATTTCAAACCCAAATTTGCAGTGAAAAACTCTGTTGAACTCGCAAATTCGATAAAAGCAAAAATTATACCTAATACCGGTATGTTGGTATCCTTTGATGTTTCTAATATGTTTTCAAATATCCCTCGCAGTGAATGTCAAAATTTAATCACAAATATCTTAGAAAAGTCACATATTAATCCTTTGATAAAATCAGAAATAGAACAGGCATTTGATTTATGCCTCAGTCAAAATTACTGTCAGTTGAATAACAAATTTTATACTCAAAATAACGGATTAGCTATGGGTTCTCCATTAAGTCCAATTCTCGCAGATATTTTTATGTCTTACATAGAAGATACTATAATGAGTTCTGCCATAACTAAAAAACATATTCAATTTTGGTACAGATATGTAGACGATATTTTAGCCCTCTTTAAAGGTACACCTAGACAATTAGATGTTTTCTTATCATTCATCAATAATATTCATCCCAACATAAAATTCACATTAGAGACAGAAAAGGATCACAAAATAAATTTCTTAGACTTAACATTATCACATCATAATAATAGCATCTCATTCGACATTTACAGAAAACCTACTTTCACAGATACAGTAATTTGTACCTCTTCACATAGCCCCTATAGTCATAAACTAGCTGCTTTTCATTCAATGATATATAGAGCCTTTTCCCTTCCCTTATCTCAAGAAAATCTTAGTAAAGAACTAGAAACAATTAAAGTCATTGCTACAAATAACGGTTTCGGCCCTCAAGTAGTTTCTAAATTAATAAAGAGAAAAAGACAAAAATTAATTTACAATAGCATTTATCCCTTTATAAAATACAAAGATAACTCATTTAACTTATTTTGGTCCTATAAGCGAAAAAATTGCAAACATCTTATCCCATCATAACCTGACCATCAGCTTCAAACCCCCAAACAAATTATCTCATATTCTGTTCAATGCGAAAGATAAAACTGGCAAATTTAAAAGACCCGGAGTTTATAAACTAACTTGTTCAGAGTGTGATAGTTTTTACATAGTTAGATCTTGCCGTAACATAGCAGTTAGATATAAAGAACATTTTCGTTCCTTTAAAAATAATAAAACCGATTCTTCATTTGCAAATCATATTTTAGAAACAGGCCATACCTTTCCTAATTTGAATAATGTCTAAATTTTACATAGTCAAGATAAAACTTCAAAACTAAATATATTAGAGTCAATGGAAATTTTCAAAGGAATGAAGATGTATGATAATAAGATCCTAAACGATCAACTAGATGTATATTACAGTAATCTCTTCAATGTATTAATAACCTGATTTTAGTATTTAAAGTCTGTTAGTAAATATACCCGCACCACTAATGTCCTCACGGAATTACCTAATCACCTTACCCCTCTCTGGTTTTTCCTAGAACTATTTCCTATAGCCATAAAATTTGTTTGAAATCCTTCTTTAACCTATATATAGTAGATTTAATATTTGTTAAATTCATTTTTCGTCTGAAGATGACACGTTTAGTGTTATAACTATAGTAACGACTATATTAAATATCAGTGGTAGTAAAACAAAGTAGTTTTATTTATTATTTCGTTAAAAAAGAAATATAACCAGATTATTTTATAACATTTTCTAGCAGCTGCTGGTTGAATAATTTTGGGTACATAAATAGTCATTATTTATAAGTTCAGATTTTTCAAGCTATTATGAAAAATCAAAGGAAAAAAGCAAACATTAATTCGCTAAATAAAATGTATTATTGTTTTACTACATTGCTAGTTGAAAATCTTTTTACAGCTTTACTAAATCATTTATTAAAAATATTTTTTTAAAGTTTCACTAAATTGCGAGTTAAAAACATTTTCTTCTTAGGAATATTAATTATTTATACTTGTAGAAGGATCAGCGTTTTCGAGTTATTTATTATCAAAGAAGCACACGCACCAGCCGCGTGAAAAATGTTCAAATATTATAATTCGATTAAAAAATACAATACATTTTGACTAAATTTTGTTTTAATTTTTTTCACTGCTTTCCTAAATGCGATTTGAAAACCTTCAACAATATTTATTCATTAACAGTAGGTGTGGAATTTAATTTTGAATATTAATGCTAGATTTTTCGAAATGACATTTTGCTAGATTAAAATTGACACTTCCTTGGATTTCACCTTGTAAACTTCAGAATAGACATTACGAGAACGCCGAAGTACATAATCAATTCTAAAGATAACAAATAGTGTTGAAGGAATGCAAAAATAAACCAACTTGCATTCTAGTCGTAGCATCTTGCATAATTGTTAATAAATATGCGAATTCTTAAGGATATTAAGTAGGATTTTTCAATATTATGTTAAACACAGTGGACGATTAAGTAAAGATCTACGATCAGACTTCGATCATATCGATTTCTTAATTGGAAATTAACAATTTATTTACAAGAACTGTAGTCTAACATATTTCTGGAATTCAAGATACTTACTTCTTAAGTATTAAAAAGGAGCTTTATACAAATGCTATCACTGCGTAGTATTAGTTAGATGCCGTAGGCCCTTACTATTCGAGTCAGGTATAGTTCTTACAGTTAACCGGTTTTTATCCAATAATTATTGAAGCCCGTTGGTTAAAAATAAATATTCGCAATTTTAGTTAATTTAATTAATTTATCTACAACCATTTTTTGTAATTACAGTTTAAAAATATCAACTATCAGCTCAAGAAAATCATTTAAATACTAGTTATTCGAAGGAGGCAGGGGTTTATGCAAAAATATTGACTTTCTTATATTAAAATGAAACCAAGAAATGTAAAGTATTGAATAGATTCAGACCAGGTTTAAATTAAAGTACTTAATTGAAATTAAATTAATTAAACAATGAGGTAGTATTTTTTCAACAGTTTTATACTCTCAATCAAGAAATAGACGTTTTATTCACTTGGACAAAACAATCGTTAGGTTCAGGATATTTTTCAGCTATTTATATTAGAAACTGAGGTCTATTCTCATCATATTGAATATTTTTTATGGTTATTCTGAAAAGATCTTTCGTTTGATTGAATATTGCATATTTGGGTAAGTTTGAATTTTAAGTTTGTCAAATGATGAATAATTAACTGAAACAATTGAACATGTTCAGTATTTTCATCGGTTGAAAACGGTATAATGGTTGGAGAAGTTCATAGACCATGACCATGTAATAGCTTGAGGTAATTAATATTGTACTGTATTCGGAGGAAATGTTTTAGATATTAAAATATGTGTTATTCATATATAGATTATCTTCTTTTCGGTACAGTGGTTATAAAATGTTAATTCAACCACATTCATCGGCCTATAATATAACCAGCAAGGAAGCGATAAGAATTATCTTAACGAAGTTATTCGATTTTTATGACATTTCTAGTATCGATTTTCAATTTGTATCTATTAAAAAATCAATGAAAGAGGTACCCCAGTTATTGAGCAACGCATTGGATAATGCTTTTACCAACATCCACGTCAAATGAAATTATAAAAAGATTAAAAATTAGTTGTTTATTCTCATTATAATTATTCTACATTAAACTAATTCAACAATAACAACATGTCAAAAAGTTATGCCTGCAATGTTAGTCAAGTTGTTTCGTTTGGATTATACAGGGGGTAGAAATCGCAATGATATAAATTCGGAATAATATATAAGGTGTTCCATCTAAGAAAATGGAATACTCTGTATATACGAAAATGATTTTAAAATCAGGGGGCACGGCAGTGCCCCCGCCAAGTCGAGCGCGAAGCAAACACTGCCGTACCATCCTTTACTGGAACCATTTCGCCGCATTTTCAGGCCCCTATTGGAGAACCTCTGGATGAGACCAGAACGCAGAAATTTGTTATCCAGTAAGCTATAAAATCACATACTTGAAATAAAAAATTTCAAGTCTGTAGGTCATTTAGTTCCGAAGTTAAGCGAAAGCAAAGTTTCGCATTTATGACACTCACTCACTCACTCATGATCATCAGAATAGAACTAGTACTTCCCATAAACTCAGAGAGCTGAAATTTGGTACATAGTTAGGGTTTAATGGCCACATAAAGGGAAAACTATAAAAACTAGGATAATCGAAGATCTGGAGTACCTGGTGACCCTTATTTGAAAACACAAGAGCCCATTTGTGTCCTTAATAATATCTATGATATGAAATGGTCTGCCACGGACATTATATGTGACCACGGTTGTATATGTGTGTGTCTATCAATGTATCAGCTGTCTGTCATATAAACATAAACGTTACGTGTTTGATTTCGCAAGATAATATCGTAAAAAATGTCGATAATATTAAAAGACGACGATGAACTTAGTGGCTACCAAGTAGTTGGTATGCCCAAAGACGGGTCTTGCCTCTTCCATTCAATATCTTTCTTGGTGTATGGTAGGAACTGACTCAACTTGCAGTATCAGATCTGCTATAGTTGCATACGTTGCTGAACATTGGGACGAAATGCAAGTGTACACGTGTAATGCTGATGGTGACATATACACGAACGCGCAATCCTACACGAGCGATATGATGAAACCCACTACTTACGGCTCAATGAAATAAATCAATATGCCCACGTTTCTACAAAAAGAAGTGAAATCCCACCAAAAATATTCTGTAAAAAACTAGCCAAGTCTCGATGGAGCTGCTTGTTTATCTCTAAAAAGTAATGAAATCTAGACAAAGTCGTGCCAAGTCTAAGGTTCCTTACTGCGATTTCTTTATTATTATAGTTAATGTTGTGTGACTTGGCCGTTGAAGGGTACACAAGGGTACAAAACCAGGTGCTCCATGACACCATTGCACCAATCTGTCGCCAGAACCGCTACCCATTGACGATGGAAAATTGCTACTTGGAAAACGTTGATTCAATAACAGTCAATTGTAGGCTTGATAAAGCTGCGTATTTCAATAATACTTATATGTAGGCGAGCATGAAACAAACAGTATAAAAAATTATTTCTAGTACAGACGGACTTCTAATCACTGATAGAAGTCTGTCTGTACGTCTATTTTATGTTAGATCGATGGTCGATTTGACGCTCCAAAAAGAAGAGAGCAGAAGTCAGCATTGTCAATGCTGAATACATGTGTTGCACAATCAACAACAGCCTAAAATGAGACACTAGCGTCCAATTACCAATACCAGTATGGGCTATTATCTCGCTTAACAAACATAGGTAGTTACAACAGATAACATTATGTGTAAACAAAATTGACTTGTACCCACTAACGTATAAAGAATGTTCAACGGCCAAGTCACACAACATTAACTACAATAATAAAGAAATCGCAGTAAGGAACCTTAGACTTGGCACGACTTTGTCTAGATTTCATTACTTTTTAGAGATAAACAAGCAGCTCCATCGAGACTTGGCTAGTTTTTTACAGAATGTTTTTGGTGGAATGTGAAATTTACAGATTTCTACAATCGTCCTAAACTTCATATTTGGTATATTCTATAATGAGGGATATATCGAACTTTGACACACTAATGCCGCACCCTGTAGATAAAAGAATATTTACTTGTTTGTTTTTTATAGGTACAAATCTACAGTTTGATTCCGATCTTGAGACCTTCAAAACAAGAGAAAATTCACTTTCTTCATGAGATTTCGAAAAAACCCTTTTCCATCCCTTGAAACAGTACCGTAGCGGAGCACAAACAATTGTTTCTGATGCCATAAGTAAGAAACGATCACCCTTATCCACTCAAAATGCTTTTGAAGCATTGAGGATCTTTCACAATCGCTTCTAAGTTTCCTAGATTTTTGTCTGAACTGTGTTTTAAAAGTGATAAACTTTCTTGAGAAATGGTGTGACCTCTATTCAAAATATGTTCGGCCAGCGCTAATTTTTCACCATTATTTTTCTTTATATAGGCAAAATGTTCTTTATACCGAGTTAGAATATTCCTCCCACTATCAAGGTTTACTCTGATGATGGCTGCTTTGTAGCCGAAACGTCCTCAGTACTTTAACAGTATATTTAGTGGATAAGGGTGATTATTTCTTACTTATAGTGTTATAGTATATCCATAGTATGAACTCTTTTATAGTTTATTATCAAAGGTGTTGCCTAAATGGTTTTTAGCTTGTTCTTACATATACAGGATGTTTATTAAGTACATGTACAAACTTCTAAGGGTGAATCTTTTACTAATTTTAAGACAAAAAGTTCAAATAAACATGGGTCCGCAGCGGCTTGGTTGTTGAGATACAAGACGTCAACAATTTTTTTGTTACTTGGGTTAATGTTTATATTTTTGTTCAATAACATGGCAATTTGATGGGAGTATCAATGATTCATAAAATCGATTGGAAGTCGTGTACAAAATGCTATGTGGGTCAAACTAGAAGCAACATTTTAACTCGATATAAGGAACATTAAGCCCATATGGTGAAAAATCAGCATTAGCAGAACTTATTTTAAATATGGAAGAATAGGAAGAAAGTTTATCACCGTAATGACAAATATCCAGGTAATTTAGAAGGGATTGAAATCTAAAAGCAAAGAAGCAATTCAAAGAATTCAGATTTATCTTCAGCTGAGGGTAATCCCTTATATACCCTATTTATTTCAAATAGTATTTGAACAAACACATTTTGATTTCTAATTTAGTTTACTCTGATGGTGGCTATGGTAGCTGAAACGTCCTCAGTACTTGAACAGTACTTTTAGTGTATAAGGGTGATTATTTCTTATTTATAGTGTTATAATATATCCACAGTGTGTACTCTTTTATAGTTTATTACCGTTCATAATTTGTTAAAATTGACAAATGGGAAGATAGCCATTCAAGAATTCTGAAAAACATTTATGATCTTCCATATTCGAAAGATTACTTGAGGGCTACGATCCACTATCTGGGAAAAAAACTGTGAAGGTTTATAAATAATTTTTATCGCCAGATCAAAACTTTCAAACGCCATATGGCTACAATTGTTTACGAAATTTATTTTTAATTGTCTGTCTGGCGGGCGGTACGATAAAACGACATGGTACAAGAAATTCCTAGAAGCCAGAATGTTGGAATTGTTAATTTTTTTCTGGTGCACTTGCTACCTACCGTTGGTCTTTCTTTTAATTGAGAGCATCAAACAGTCATTGCAAATCAAAATTATAGATTATATGTAAATACGTGGTAAATGGGTCACGTCTATTATATTGTCGTCTTTACGTACGTTTCGGTCTCCCGACCATCACCAGAAGACGTTTGAATATTAATTGGTCAACTAAAATGCGGGAGCACTAGACAACTTTGAAGGAATTTTATTAAGCTATTGCATAGCTTTTATAGCGGGCTTTGAGCGCGGCGACCGAATCAAGAAATTTCGTAACGAAAATAACCTAGCACCTCCCACTCCGCCTACCATGTAGCTCGGCCGAGCGTCCGCTTAACGTGTATGTATATGGTACGACTGTACGAAGCTCGCACGGATCGAGACGAGCTGCTCGGAAATCGGACGAATACGTAAGCAGCTGTTTGTGAGAAAGTATATAGGTGTATAGGTATCTATCATATCTTTATAATGCCACACTCACCGCATGTGCGCCCCTTAAGTATACATGTAGGTATATATACTGTTGTAGATACTGTTCCAAAAGGTGGGGTAGCTATTTACCAAAATAATAATAATGTTACTAATATTATGACTCCGAATATTGAAATACATATTGCACACGTTAGCGATGTTAATGTTAGGCGCTCATTTGTTGGAGATATTTGTGCGTGCTTATGCAAACTTAGAAATGGCCTACACATAGTCATGGTAGCAATTTACATTTCTCCGAATCCAAAATTGGACGAGGTAGAGCATTTTATTCATCGCACTTTACTGGAGTACACTGAAGAAGGGTCGAAAATACTTGGTACAAATGGTAATAAATTTCCACTTATCTTGGCTGGCGATTTCAACATCAACTTTGCTGATAAAAAATCAGAGCCTTTGACAACTTTTCTTTCGGAAAAATTGAATTTGAAAATGATTAATGATCCACAAGAATCCACAACAAAATATGGGACCACCATTGACGCGGTATTTCCCAGATATTCAGAGGATATCAAGTCTCAAAATTATGTTTCTTATTTCAGTTACCATAAACCTATAGTTTCAATGATAACAATTCCTGAATAACCTACATGTATTGTAAGATAATAAAAATATTTTAAACGATATTAACTTCTCATTTATTCAATAAAAGAAAAAAAATTATTTTCTTATCGGTCACCACGCTCAAAAAGTGTAACTTGAATTAATATCAAAGAAAAAAAAATACTGCATGAATAAATAATTATAATTGCATAAGTTGATAAAAAATGCTATGCAATAGCTTTACCGCGGCAGTCCAAGAGTGCCACACGTTTTTTTTTTAATTTTATTTCATGGCATTTCAATGAGTTTATAAAAAAATCAATCCGTACCCATAGATCATCAATTAATTCCCTTAGATGTTGTTTCTTTATTTGCAAATATACCAATTGAATTCGCATTGAGTAGCATACAAAAACTTCGGGCAGAGATTATAGACCACACAGTTTTGTCTAGAATGCACTCATTTTCAACACAGTGAACAATATTTCGGACCAACATTCGGCACAGCAATGGATTCCCCTATTTCAGCTAACCTAGTCATGGAATGTCTGAAAGAATCTACAGTAAATTCACTAGAATTTCAACCCGTATTCTTCAAACAGTATGTAATATATAATTATCAAATGTAACAATTTCCCCTATAATAATTACCTGTACAATTGAAGTAAAAAAATAAAAGTTTCCTAGATATGAACATTAGACATGATTCAGACGGAAAAATAGAAACATCGTGGTTCACAAAAGTTTTGTCTCAATGATATCTTCACTATAGGTAATTGTTTTGATTATGCCATCAATTCGATTGCAAAAATGTTGATATTTTGACTAAAGAAACCAATTATTATAAAAGATCTATCCTGGAGATGTTTCACATTAAGTGTGATGCTAATTTGATAAAAAGTAGAACCAATGTACAGTCATTGAGTTAAATTCAAACAAAGTTAATTGAATAAACAGTTGCTAATATCTATGTATTTCTTTATGTTTGAAATTGTGCCAAGATATATTGTCTTTAATTATAGAAAAATTACTAAGTAGTGTTTTTTATACATAATCATATATTTTGAACGTTAATATGTTATATTTTCAATTATTCGTGTTTGGTTCGTTGCTGCGACATTTTTAGTTGAAATTAATACGATAAAAACGCTTAGTGCTTAGTACAATAAGTTCAAGAAATTCCGCACTTAAGTTGATGTGAATTAGTATTCAAACGACTTCTGACGATGGCCGTAGACCGAAACGTACGTAAAGGCGAAAATATTGTAGAAATAAGTGTTAAAGTGACCTATTCCCCAATAAATTATATATAATTCATACCTGGGTCAAGAACCAATATTAAAAAAACATATAGGTTGAGGAAAATTAAACGCATAACAAGTCCATTTTCAATAAGCTTGATCGCGATAAACTTAAACGGCGACTAGAAGACGCGAGTTACTCACTCATGCATCAAATACGATAAACCCGTTTAATTAGTTTTAATAGACGTTTTATCTAGTCTTACCAAGTAATAAGTGTATTCAGGCGTAAATATACAGTTAACCTTGGGCTACTATCACGTTATTTTTTCACAACATGTTACTACCGGGCTCGCTTCTAGTGGAAGCATGGTAGACCTGCTTGTGAGGCGTGAAACTGGACAAGGAAGGCGCCGCGTTCCGCCAAGACAGTCCTGGAGGGCCTACACGAGCATAGACGGGTTGCGAGGGCGACACAAGATCCGGAGGGTTTTCATTCGATCCTTTGCGTTCTTTCCTGTTCCGACGTAATGTTTGGTTGGGAGCGAAGTAAGAATCGGAATAGACTTTGCGGTTGTAGTAGCCGCCGTTGGACGCGGGATAGGGCGATTCGTCGGGGGTGTAGGGTGATCTGTTGGGACTCCACACCTGAAATTAAAACAGTTTCTCAATTACAAATATCATATTTGAGATTTCCAAATTTGATAAGGGTAAGTAAGTAGGTACCTACGGAATAAAAAACGAGAGCGGACTCAATAACTTGAAAAAAGAAATATTCGAAGTTCAAAAATTTAAAGTATGAAAATCAAAGGATGACAACAAGTTGAATTCCTTCAAAACATATTGTTTACATAATTATTATTAACAGATTTACAGAATGCAATTATAGTCAAGTATTAAAACGTACGTACGTGGAATCAGTTGCTCACTTGATATAATCTACAACTCATTAGATAAATACCCTTTACTTTTCGTTTTGCCCTAATCAAGTACAGCTTGATGCAAACTTTTTTGAAATATGTAGAAAACTTTCCATGTAGATTAGCGTAAGGTTAAGCCGTTAACAAAGGATTAAGATTAACCAAAGATCATGACACTGAACTTGCCATGAATATAGTTTCATTCTTACATTTCGTATGGAAAATATTAAAAAAAAACCATAAAAATTAAATTTTAGAGGATCAATGTACCCAAAATTGTAATCCGCCATCTTCTACGATCCCATAGAACAAGTTCCATCATTCACATGAAGCTTTTGAAATTTTCACATTTTCCCAAATTTCGTAAGGGGTAGTAAGTATGGAAAAATAGTGAATTTGGTCGATCTCATCGATTCCGATTTAACGCCGTCAGAATACACTTTCATGGATGAAAAATTCGATTCCACCATTAGTTTTCATCTTGGACGCTGAAGCAACATGTTCCAGCGTACAAAAACCCTAAATTTCGGCCATCCCTTAGATATATATACTATAAAAATCAATTTCTAAAGGATCAATGTACCCAAAATTGTAATCCATCATCTTCTAAGATCTCATAGAATAAGTTCCATCAGTTAAATGAACCTTTTGAAATTTTCACATTTTCCCAAATTTCGTAAGGGGTAGTAAGTATGGAATTTGGTCGATCTCATCGATTTCGATATAATACCGTCATAATACACTCGCATGGATGAGAAATTCGATTCTACCATTGGTTTTCACCTTAGACGCTGAGGAAACATGTTGCAGCGTACAGAAACCCCGAATTTTTGCCATCCCTTACATAAATACATTATAAAATCAGATTTCACTTGACTAATACACCCGAAATTGGTATCCACAACCTTCTGAGATCAGTTAGAACAAGTTCCATCAGTTACATGACCTTCGGCAAGTTTCGCATTTTCCCAAATTTCATAAGGGGTGTATGAATAAATAGTGAATTTGGTCGTTCTCATCGATTCCGATTTAACGCCGTCATAATGTACTCTCATGGATGAGAAATTAGATTCTACCATTAGTTTTCACCTCAGACGCTGAGGAAACATATCGCAGCGTTCAGAAACCCTGAATTTCGGTCATCCCTTAGATAAATACACTATAAAATCAATTTTTAGAGGATCAATGTACCCAAAATTGTAATCCACCATCTTCTAAGATCCCATAGAATAATAAGTTCCATCAGTTACATGAAACTTTTGAGATTTTCGTATTTTCCCGAAAAAATCAATATTGATATACTTACAATCCACAACTTTCTGTGATCATATAGACCAAGTCGTTGACGATACGAGATCATCAGGATGGGTAAGTTTGTCGTATGTCACTAGCTCTACCATCCTTCCCGTTCTAGCGTCATCTTCCAACCAAGGATTCCTGCTCCATTCGAAACCATTCGTTTTGACCAATCTTTCCCCACCGAATAAGACGGTGAACTTTCCTCCTTTGGTGCTTTGAATACAAAATTTGAAAACAACTCGATACTCAATTTTCGTGACCTCTGACAACCTGAAGTGTCATCATTTTTTTTTCAAGCTTACTAGGACTTCATGTTATGTGTTATCAACATTTTGACACGCTGCGATATCTGGATCTATGTCAGGCTGGCAATTTTTGAAGCCGCTCTCGTACAATTAGCATGCGAGTGGATCTTGAGGCAAATCCCTCATGATATACTAGTTGGAATTAAAGTAATTCAATAAACCTAAAACTTACCATGGAATTTCCCATTCGTCGTCCTGCTGTGACCAAGGTAGTGCTGGCGTAAGGCGCCGGCGATGTCGCTCCACCTTTTTGCATCGCTAAATTGGCGTCCACTTCTGCATAATCCGCCATCTGTGAAGTCCTCCCCGAATCCAGTTCCAAATTCGGGCTGGCATACTCTTGCACCTGCATATTACCGTAATCCTTGTAATTCCGATTGGACGACATCGGATAATTATGTTCGGAACTGTACTCGAGTCTATCGGGGCGTGTGTATTCCTTCTGATGCAAAGGATTCTGATGCAAATTGATGTTCCCGTGGTATATTCCGTTACACTGTGGGATAGCCCCGTTGGAAGCGGTATCGTTCCGAGGATAATCTTGTTGACTCAATTTCGTATAATCCGGAAGTGTCGTGGAGTATTCAGGGAGCGTATCTTTGTCCAACCAAAGAGGTGCTTCATGTTTTGTAGCTAAAGGCGTTGTAAGCACGCCTCCGTTCGATCTACTGGGTGTCATCGTTTTCTTCAGTAACATTTGACGGCGACGTACCAACAACATGGCGCCGAAAAGTAGAACCATGACGGACACCATACTGATGAGCAGCGCCATGAACCAGGTTTCTGTTATGAAATCTCCAGGTTGCATATCAGCTCCAATCGGCCTGGAATGTATGGAAAGTTATAACTGGCAAAGTTGATCATTAAAACAAAAGAACAGAGGCTCATAAAGGGCCGGAGTTTGGATAATTATGTATTTATTGCACGAATTCTAAGAAAAACAAGTAATCATACTCGTATGATATTTTTATATCAATATAATCAAATAAAGTAACCTTAATAATACGAGGCCGAGGTAAAAGGTTCCTGAAAAATGGAAAAGAAATGATTTTTTTGGTCAAAACTTATTTTATTTCTCAACATAATCTCCTTGTAGCCCGATACAGTTCATCCATCGTTTTTGAAAATTCCATGGCGTGGTATCGTCCCTGTTTTGTAGGACAGTAAAAAATTAGCTCTGGTAGTGGCGAGAACCCTACAGAGTTTGACTTGATGCTGCAATGTTTAATTAATTTCATCAAGTATTTTCCAGCTTCATGTTTTTGTGTTTTTATTTTTATTTGCCATGTATGTATTTACAATTTACTATCCCCGCTAATTTTTTACTGTTTTACAAAATTTTCGATCCTTTTCAAATAATACGATTCCGGCAATCTTTCAAAATAGGCGTTTGTTTCAGCGATGACCTCATCGTTCAAGTCAAATCTTCTCCCGCCAAGCCATTTCTTCAAGTTTGGAAATAGATAAGAATCGCAGGGGGCCAAATCTGGAGAATGTGGTGCAATTTTGCCATTGGAACTGCGGACCTGTGTGTTGTTCTGGTGGAAGAGCACTTTTTTCTTTGCCAAATGCGGCCACTTTCGCTTCAAATCGGCATCGAATCTACCCAACAACTCCGCATAATATACGCCGGTGATCGTTTTGCCCTTTTCAAGGTAATCGATACGGACGATACCGTATGCATCCCAAAAAAACTGCCGCCATGACTTTGTTGGCCGATAAACCCACTTTGGCCTTTTTCTGCTTCGATTCGCCAAGACAAATCTACTGTTTCGACTTTTCTTTGGTTTCTGGTGTGTTTTGATGGATCCATGTTTCGCCCACAGTTACAAAGCGCTGAAAGTTTTCTTATAGCGCTTGAATGTCGCCAAACACAGCTTTGAAGTTGTCACACGGTCGCGCTTGTTGTCAACAGAGAGCAAATGCGGCACCCATCAGGCAGATAGCCTTCTCATATTCAAAAATTCATGCAAAATGTTCCGTACTCGTTCGGTTGAGATGCCCATGACCTCAGCCATCTCGTGAACCTCAACTTGTCTATCGTCCAATATCATACCATGGATTTTATCGACGATTTCTGGCGTTGTATGTCTTTTATCATTAAATAGTAGGGTATTGTTTTTGTGTTTGTACATTTCTAAAGATTCCTGCAAGTTTAGTTTCGAGCTTTTATTCCTGTAGAAATGCTTCAACGTGTGCCTTGACAACAACGGAAGCCATTTATTACATTCAATATTTCACTAAATAATCTCCCATTCTTGCTAAATAATACGTTTATTTTATTTTTGATTTACTTTTTTACAATAAAGTATTATTGCCGTTCAAAAAAACTCAACTAGTTTTGCCACCCTCAACATTAATTAAAAATTTCAATCACGGTAACCATCTCCTAGAATATAATCGGTACATTTGGATACGTGCTTCGAATTGTTGATTCATTATTATATTATAAGTTTTTATTTCAAATTAATAGAGCATTTACACGTTGTATTACAAATGGGAGAATTTAATTACAGACCCTATTGTTGTATATAATCCCCAATAAAAGAGAAAAACTTTGAACTGACTTATTGACGCTTTCCCCAACTACCTTCAATTCAAGATATTATATGAAGCGATCCTATATTTGAAACTATAATATTTTTATTAGTAGACATTATTAATTTCAACATTTCTCGCTTGGAAATTTATTATGACCATTCTTCTCGTAAAACAATGAACCTATTTCGAGTTTATTAAATTTTTATTGGACGTTCATCTTCTATTTCATTAAATATGGCACTTTATGTCTCGGATGAATCATCTAATTGTGCTAGTTCTTGGACGAAATTACAGCGTTCCACGTGGAATGTATTAGAGATTACGTGATACTTAAAATTATCAAGAAACGAAAATGAGGAGCTTGAATCAATTCAATTCAAGAGCTAATTATGCCATATATTATGACATGATATAAAATATATGGGGCAGCGGTTAGGCAATTTCAATTGACCTTATTGAAGGGCTCCTAAGATATGAGCCTTGATTAACTCCGGATAATGTTAACGAGATTTCTAAATAGAGCTTTTACCACTCATTCAAACCCACGTAATTTGCAGATTTTGACACCTAAGATTTACTTGACTCTATTTCCAATCTTAAATGATGTTTCCTCGGATATTTTAAATGACATAACGCAGGACAGCTGCGATCTACAACTAATATCTAGGCGTTTTCGACAACTTAACATGAAATGAAGGGAAATTCAGAAATTTCTTTGTCAATTTTCTTACTCACCCGGTACATTGCATAGTGTACCAATTTTGTCCATTATTTCAATTCGATACTCTTATTCAAAGATACTCAAGACTTGAACCTTGAGGAACTCCTACATTTACATTAGGTATAATTAGATAATTTACATTATTAAATATTATATTGTACAATATAAATCGGTTTATTAGATTATCGATTAAGACAGACGTTTAATTGATTCAAGCTGCCATGTTTCGTTCCCAGTGCCATTCTACATGAATGGATAATTTACCTTTGATGTTGATTATCCATAATTCTCGAGGCCGGATCCAGTCTGAGAGTAGCTGATGGACTGAACGGTCCCGAACCCACTTTAGTAACTGCAGCAACTCTTACATGATAAGAAATACTGGCGGTCAAATTTCCCAATAGCAACGTGGGATTGGTTCCAACGTTAATATTGTCGACTACGTCAGTCCCATTGGCTCTTATCTCCACTTTATAGCCCTGAAGTTCTCCATGTAACGAAACACTGTTTGGTTGTTTCCATTTAAGATAGACGGCCGAAGAATTAAGTAGAAGGGCTTCCATGTGTTCAGGAGGATCCTCTGGAACTGAAAGGAAATATATAATAAATAATCATAAGCTGAAGAGAACCCCACCAATTTAAAAGTTACTGCAATATGATATACTCACCGTCTTCCAATGTTCTGATAGTTTTTGAGTTTGAAGGTTGTCCTTCAACAGTCTTGTAGAAAGGCACAAGGAAAAATTGATATCTACCCCACTTTTCCAAATTATTAACGGTGAAACTGCTGGACCCCCCAGAGTGTAAAACGGTGAGCATACTGTAAGATTTTGGCAAATCCGGCGTACTATCCAAAGATACGTAATAAATGTATAACCCTTCTACGTATTGGGCATCCAAGATTTCCCACATCAACTTAACGGCAGTGGAAAGAACGGGACTAGCTTCAGTCAGATGAACTATATTGCCAGAAACTAGACTAGCTCTGGCCTCGCTAAGAACGGTTACTTCAGGATTGCCCCAATTCTGTGTGGTATCTGGACCAACTATCACAGGTTCCGACATTTGGGATGGTGGGCTCAACCCATGACCGTTTTCTGCTCTGATTAAAAACGTATACGGGACTCCTGGAGTGAGTAAATGTTGAGTGAACGTTGGTCCTGGTACTTGCTTCGCTAGGATTGTCCATGTAGGTGTAACACCTTCTTCTCTTCCAAACAGTTCCACTTGGTAACCCAGAAGACTGGAAGATCCGATTTTGTTGTTTTGGGCCCAAGTTATGGTTACGCTACCTTCGGATTGATTCAAAGCGTGCGGTCTACTCGGAGGTCCTGGAAGCATGACCGCTTCTGGTGCCTTGAAGAAATTGATATTAGGATTTTTGGGATTTTCTACCAACAAATTCCCTGTCCATGTCGCCTTACCACCTCTCGAGCTCGCGACGCATGTATACGAACCGGAATCTTCTTTAACGAGATCGTGAATTTGCACGTGACTAGGAACGGTTATATTTATTCTATCTGAATTTGAAACGGCTTGATTGTCTTTATACCAAAGGATTATGGGTTTTGGGCTACCGGTAGCTTCACAATTCAAAAACGCTATCGAATTGATTGGTAACGTTTGATTCACCGGACCTCGAACGATAACCGGAGGCGGTCTATCTTCTTTGGACGTGACGGTGAGTCTCGTTCTAGTGGACGCAGATCCGGCGGCGTTGATGGCCGAACAGATTATAACCGTACCGGAGTTTATGGCTTGGGCATTTTTCAAGATAAGAGTAGAGTGTCCTTCGAACGAAGTGAAAGCATCGAAGTTGCCTGAAGGGTTTCCCGGATAGATTAAAGCCCTGTCGCCTTCGAACGACCAGAAGATGAAGGGTTTGGGACTGCCGATCGCATTACATTGAAACGTCACTTCCTGGCTCGTTTCGACGGTTTGCGCTGAAGGTCTCGTGGTGAACGATGGCGTCGCGTGAACTGTTAGTATGGCGGAAGCGGATAAAGTTCCTGCAAAATTGTCGGCTTCGCAAGTGTAGCGGCCCTGATCCAGAACGATGATGTGTTCCAGACGTAACGTGCGATCTTCTAGGACACGAACTCTTCCCAAAGGCATGGTACCGCCGGCGGCGTTCCGCCGCCAAAGCACGTCTGGTAAAGGATCTCCACCGACGCCGCATTGCAATTCGATAGACGAACCCACCATCGCTGTTATATCTTCAGGAGGGCGAATCATGAAGGGTTTAACTGAAGAAAAAACGATATTTGTTAATAATCCTATTAATACTTGGGGATGAAAACATGAAGAAATGAATGGATCCACTTACCGTACACTTTGAGTATGGCAACGCTCGATTCCCGAACGCCTGCAGTGTTTTTCGCTACGCATTGGTATCTACCGTCGTCGGAAGGTCTCGTTTCGGTTATCGCCAAATTGGAACCGTCTACGAGACGAAGTCTACCATCGATTTCTATGGTTTGTCCGTCTTTTCTCCATGATACTTGAGGTTCTGGGTTGCCACGTGGTGGCGCGCACTCGAGGACGATGTCTTCTCCTGTCGCCACTCTAGAACTTTGTGGTTCCAATCGAAAATCATCTCGGAGTACTGCAAAATAAAGAAAAATGTTTAGGTTTTTTGATTGGAGCTTAAATTGGATGAATTTAATCCAGAGAATGGATAAATAAATTGATGCTTCTTACAAAAATTTTTTTAATTACGAACAACGGAATCCAAATTGCTGTTTGTTGACTTTGAATAGTCCTATGACTCAGTCATAAGTAGAAGGACGTATCAAGCACTCCAAATACCGGGGAAGTTTATCAAATTGGTGGAAGAGACTTTGGAAAAAAGCTGTGATCAATTGTCTTGATTCTTGAAGAGTTCTTAGTTCATACTTTATGTTGAATTATCAGAGAAATTCTTCCGATTCTGAAGTATATAATGATGTTCATGTGAAACGAACTCAAACTTATAAGAAAAGGAAGAATATGAGAATGTATGCCGTTGCATTTATAGGACTTATCTGAGGAGGTTGCTTTCCACCTTTATTTCAACTGCTTTTAACTATCAAATATCACGCTAGGTAGTGGAAACATTTAAATTGTAGTTGCTGATTTTATTGGAGTTATACGATCCTGTACATTCTGAATAATCAACATTTATATGCTATTGCAGCGTTAAGGCATTTTTATATAATAAACTGTTACAAACAAAATTGGTTTGTTTACTTATACTCTATATCATATAATACAAATTTATTGTAACCCTGAAGTGCAAATAATTGTACTGTTTACCAAATTTTTGGAAGAAAATAGTATCTGCATGTAATAAGAAACTATAATAAATTTTTTTTTTAAGTTTTATAAATTTGTTATTGCGCTTTCACACAAGCTCTGCTTAGGAAAGTGTTTTAGCAATCAATAGTCACAAACTCTACTAACCTTTATTGTTTGTAAATTATTTAATTATTTAGTTTTAAATCAACTTTATAAAATACTGTAATTTACCAAATTTGTTAATTTTTAGAGATTTATCTTTTTCTGTATCCACAAAGATTTTTTCAATAAAGGTCTCTCTCTCTCAAAAATTTTTAAAATAATAATAATAATAATAACGTTTATTATACATAAACTGGCTTTTTTTTTTTTCGGCAGTACAATTTACAAAAATAGTTATAATAAACTAGATAATTAATTCACGAAAGTTCATATATGTAAAACATATATGAACTTTGTTTGTGAAAAATATAATTTTAATTCAAATAAATAATAACTCTTGAGATAAAATACATCTCAAAATTAATAATGTCATTTTTAGAATAATAAACAAAATATAAAAAATTGAAAACATATTGCATAATACTTTTAACATAGACAATACAAAAATGAAATATATATTCTTTTTATCAAATAATAATCTATTTTACTTAAATAAATCAATCACCAGTGATAAGTACCTAAGTGTCTATACCAAGGTGGTGTTATTTCAAAATGTGTTTTAAGTTAACAATATTGTGGAAAGTTTTCCTAGTTGTATTTAATATCCAAAGTTTAATTTTGCATTTATAATGTTTAATATTATTCAACAATTTAATACCAGCAGGAAGCATATCAATAAGAACACTAACAAGATAAGTATGATTTTTTTGCCCTATGGTTTTTAACGATTTTGGTTTTATTGTCAAATTCAATTTATTTCGTGTATTATATGCATGCATTGGATAATTTAAATTATTTTTATTGATACAAACTAGGATACTGAAGCAATAGAGTTGTCTTAAATCCATTACCTTGGCATCCTTGAATAGAAGGTCTGACGAGTAATTACGTTTTTTGTTAATAATTATTTTTAGAAATCTTTTTTGTAGTGTATCTAAATTTTTTATTGCACTATCTACTGCTCCTCCCCAACCTATTATCGCATAACTCAGCTGTGATTGAACAAGTGCATAATACATTACCATTAGATTTTCAGGATTCAAGTATTCCCTCATAAATTTTATTTTAGGTAACAGGTAACGCATTTTTTTAATGACGTAATTGATATGTTCATTCCAGCGCAGATGGCTATCTATTATTACACCTAAATATTTAACAGAAGTTTTCATACCAATTTCAAGGCTGTTTTCAGATGTTTTATTTACATTTATTGAACGATATGGTGGTATATTTCTTGCTAGTGAGGTAAAGGGTAACCAACAACTTTTTGAACAGTTTAAAGTTAGTGAATTTGAGTCATACCAGGCTTTAATTATTTTCATTTCCCTTTCAATTTTATTTTTTAAATTCTCCCAAGATGTTGATTTGAAAATAATTACAGTGTCGTCGGCGAAACTGATAACTTCTCCTGAGCAAGGTAAAGTTAATAAATCGTTAATATAGATTGTAAATAACAATGGGCCCAGTATTGTCCCTTGGGGTACTCCATATTTTATAGTAAGAGGTTCACTGTTTTCATTTTCCAGTTGAACGTATTGTTTGCGTTGAGATAGATAACTCTTTATAAGATTTAAGGGAATTCCTCTAATACCGTACTTTTCAAGTTTATGTAGTAAAATGTTATGATCGACTGTGTCGAAGGCCTTTGTTAAATCTAAAAATAAACATATTGTCGGTGTACGTTCATTTAATGACTTATACAAATGCGTTGTCAGGTGTGCAATAGCGTGCTCTGTGGAAGTATTTTTCCTAAACCCAAACTGACGAGGCGATATAGTTTTACATTTGTCAAAAAAATTTACTAATCGCTCATTCAGTGCTTTCTCTACAACTTTTGCAATAGAGGATATAAGCGTGATAGGTCTATAGTTTGCTAAGGCTTTATGATCTCCTGCTTTATATATTGGCTTGATAATACCAATTTTCAGCAAGTTTGGAAATTCTCCATACTCGAAGGTTTTATTGATAAGATATTGCAAAGGTTGTGCTATTTGTTCTACTATAATCTTTAGAGTTTCACCCTTTATATCGTCATGCCCCGTGGATTTTTTGTTTTTTAGTTGTGATATGTAGTTTTTCACGTCTTGCGTAGTAACAGGATTTAGAAAGAAAGAGTTTTTGTTAGGTGTAATATGATTAAAATTTGTCTTTACTTTTTTTATTTTAGTTGCAAGTTCTGCTCCAATATTAGTGAAATAAGTATTTAATTCGGTGGCTAAGTCCTTCTTATTTGTTACCATATCGCCATTTTCATTTTCAATGCAAGTTATTTTATTCTTTTCTTTTTTTGAGTTGCATAATTCATTTACAGTTGTCCATAGATTTTTGTTCACATTTTTATTCTTTTTTATTTCTGAATTGAAGAATAGTTTTTTTTGGTTTTTGATGAGTGTATATAGCTTGTTTTTGTAAGTATTGTATTCGTTCCTCAAATGCTCATCTTCAGGATTTTTTTTGAGTATCTGGTATAGTTGGTTTTTTTTGTTTATTGATTTTACTAGAGCAGGTGTTATCCATTCTTTGCGTTTTTTTTCATGTCTTTTTACAATTATTTGCTTTTTTGATTCATTAATACTCTTCGATATAGTCAGTTAAAAATTCTGCTATTAAATGTATATCATCGGACTCATATAATTCATGCCAATCAACATTACTCAGTTTTCTTTTAACGGTTTCAAAATTTATAACAGTTCTAAAATGGTTTTTCTCGGGGTTTAAGTACTGCTGGTTTTTTAATTTCATTAACAGAATGGTTGTGAAATGGTCTGTTATATCGGTTTCATATACAATGGGTATTATTTTCTTTATCTTCGTTTTGACCATAATATGATCAATACATGTTCCCTGTTTATCTTTTACTCTAGTATAGCAATTTATATGTGGTATAAAACCATACTCATATATGTTATTTAAATATTCCTCTGTCTTTTCTTTAGTCGAACATGTATCAATATTGATGTCACCTATTAATACATGTGCTAACGATTTTTTTATTTTATGCTCATTTAAATATTGTTTTAAATTAGCGTTAAACTGATTTAGACAAGTAGATGGGGGTCGGTATATTGCCGTTATAATTATATTAGATTTACTAGAACATCTTACTTCTAGTTCTAGTATATTAAACTCTTCGAACTTAATAATCTTTGATTGCACTTCAAAATAATCTCTAACGTACACAATTACTCCATCGTTTTGATTTACTTTACTTTCATTGTAATAAATGTTATAACCCGGTAGTTTATATAGTTCAATGTAGTTAATATTCCACGTTTCAGTGAATACTATTATTTCAAAAGATTG
The DNA here is from genome assembly GCA_958510875.1 of Endomychus coccineus. NCBI lineage: Eukaryota > Metazoa > Arthropoda > Insecta > Coleoptera > Endomychidae > Endomychus > Endomychus coccineus. The sequence goes on from OY294070.1 coordinate 137,093,827, forward strand.
CGAAAATTGTTTGAGAAAAATTCGGTATTCGTCTATGTTTTTTGATATGCTCCTAATATTATTGTGAATAATTTTAAAGTTTGAATTTGTTGCATTAATTGTGTTATTATAACTATCTATTGATTTGCATATTTTTGTTTCAGGAATATCTGCATTATAGTCTCTTAGGTAATTATCCATTTTAAAGGATACAAAAGAAGTAGAAATACGTAGTAGTGGAAGATGTTTTTAAATTTTGGAATAATCAATATTAGATATATACAATCAATAACTAAATGGTTACAAGATACTTTTTATAAGCAATTAGAAAAACATTACATATATATATTTATATATACATACATACATATACGATAAGTGATAAATATTTTTATTTATTCCTTTGACTTAATTTATTATCTTTATTTTCTAATGGATTATCTTTATTATTACAGTTTGAATTACTACGTAATATTTTTCTATGATATTCACTTCCTTTTACTACGAATACTTCTTCCTTGTCTATATTCAATAAATCCTCTTCTTCTTTATCAATATTTTCTTTTTTTGAATACTCTCGGCTACTGATCGGTGTTGAGGGAGCACTATATGCCTTTTTTGATATGGCTTCGATAGGCGTTACCTCTTCTTCTGGGAAATGTTCAGCCGTGTAAACTTCACCTTGGGAGTGCAATTTATTATTTTTTATGTAAGCTTGGGGATCAACCGCTTTGGCCAGTCTTAGTTGTTTCCTCAATATCCTATTTTCGTGTCGCTCCTTTGGTATAAGATCGTGATTGATGAAAATATTTTTTCCCTTTAATTTGTGCGCTGATTTCAAAATACTCAATTTTTTTAAATATGACGTGAATTCTATCACTATAGGCTTTTTATGCTCCTTTCCAACTGCATAAACATTATTCAAATCGCTCACGGTAACTTGAACTTGTAAGTAGTTGTGAAAAAATTTAGTCACTGCTTCTACCAAATTTTCTGTGCGGTAGTTATTAGTTTCTAGCCCAAATACAATTACATTATTCTTTTTAATTTTTTTTTCCAAATATTCAATGCTTTTATTCAACGTTAATTGTTGTTTTTCAAATTGGGTAGTAATATTTTCTATTTTATTACTTAGGTTTGATTCGAGATGAGTTAGATCTTGTTTAAATTCCTTAAACTCTTTTCTAATAAGTTTAATTTCTTCTAATATTTGCAAGGAAGTATCTGGCATAATTAAAACAGAATATTTGCAGTAGGTAAAAACTAAAACGATAGTCGTTATCAGACAGATGTTTTACGTGATTATCCTTTCGAATTCGTAGATATTTACTGGTGAAATCAGTTACACATTATTCCATATCAATATGAAATTTTCACTTACAGCATATATCCAATCAATTTTCTTTACACTCAATTTATTCACTATGTGTTTAACTTAACTGTGTGCACTTTTCCAAAATTGAAATCCTAGCATTTATTGTTTAAAAACGATTGAATGTGAGACCCATAAAGTAGTAAACTATATCGAACTACACACTGTAGAATTAAGCGTGTAAAAGGATGTAAAGTCATTCACATTGTCGCATGTGAAAGATTCATTCATACTCCAAATTTTCAATAAAATTGAAAAAAATTTGTGCATATTTCACTTTCTTACATATCATTTAAAATGATTCAAGGATCACTTGAAACTGCATCGCATCGATGAAGTCATTGGATCTTGAACTGAAACTTTCGTATATTTCTGCACGTAGAATATACGAGTGTGATACATATTCATAACTATGAAAACACTGTTGTCATTATGGTTCGATATAATAATATAATTGCATTTGAAAAACTGAAAATGGATGTCAAAAATAGCACTCGAAACGCTCGGGAGGTTATGTCCAGCCATTTTTATAATATTTAGAAGCTTTTTATGGGGGCTCAAACAAAATTTATTTTTCGATCCAAATAAGAGCCACACTAAATTGAGCCTGCATTATTATTATTATTGTTATAAATTTATTAGATAGTGTACTATTTGTTTGATTTACTTCACTTGTTTAAATCAGAGTTTTATCAATATTTTCTCTTCATACTTGTGGCAACTCCTATGTACATTCCCTTTGTTGATACGTTCTAACGTTTCTCATCATCTTCATACCTTCGGGACGTGAAACTTGTTCTTTCCCTACCGAAAAGTTTCAAACGATATCAGTACTTATGCAAAACATAAATACGCGCAAATCCCCGAAGCATAATTTCCGTGAGCTATGAATCAGACCAAAGACAGGTTAAGGTCGGACGACGGTTGCATCCCGTTTTACATTTTGAATCTCTTAAGCTTTTGATTGCAGAATGCAATACTTTACGACGTTCGTGTCACGCGAGATGTAAACACGGTTTCTAACTTTCAACTCGCTTAATTATGATAGCGAAATGTAAACTTTAAGCTACCTGGGCTCATATCCTTGAATTATCCTGGTGGAAACTTGAAATTATTGCTAGTATTCATCCGCAGTCATATCATCTATATACAGGGTTTCTCACGGTAGCCGTTCGGTAGAAGATTTCGTGATTAGAAAAAAAAAATCGGTTGTTTTTAAAGTCGGTTTACTGACGATAGTTGAACGTGACAACGTCATAAGAAAATACTGATAGAATGGTTTCATTTTTCAAAAGAAAATTTTAATTTTATTTGTTTGATAGATATTTTGTATGGATATAGAGAAGGAGGTAAATGGAAATCACAATTGAATTGATCAAGTTACATTTATTTGTACGCATAAATACAAGTATGTCAATTTAGCTTTTAAAAAGCCCGCCTCAATGTGTTTGATATAGGAGAAAATTGTTCCCTTTGACGGCTGGCTGGTCCTACCTGTCATTTCAGACACGTTGTTATGATATGTGGAAGATTTAACATTTATGTTTTAATTTTTTGAAATCATAGCTACGCTCGATAATTATTTCGATCGAATAGTAAAGCAATTGATTTTTTAATCATCGTGAAACATTTCTGTTAACTTATTGTAATAGTTTTGTCAATTATAGCATAACCTACAATCGCTGCACTAGCGGACCCATGCTATTTATTTTAATGATGAAAGCACGAATATTCGACAATATATCACTGAACATATATTTAATATCGAAAGAATCATTACCTTTATCGCCGCAATTATCGTTGCTATAAACAATTGACACCACATTCACTTTTCACTGCACTTCATACTTGACGAAAACATGTAAATGTATTATTTTATAGCAGCTGTCCACGCGCATCGCATCGGTCACTCAAGTAGGAGAGCTCGCTTGCACTTCAAGCCTTAAATGGAACGCCTCAAAGCGAGGTAACGCACAGCTGGTCAGAGCGAGGTAACGGCAAATGAGTCATGTTTTCTTGTGCGTGCAGCCGGCTCCATCGAATTATAAGACGTTGTCACGTCAAAAACTTAAAATTCTCTTTCATTTCAAAATATTTTCAAGGTGATACCACTTCCGGATGTACCGTAAATCGTCATTAACTTCCTTATTTTAAATGGAATACCCGGTTTCATCAGGTTTTCCTATAGTCCAGTCGCACAGTCACAAAAGTTGATTTGAAAATTTGATATGGCTAATTTGTAGGCTCTCTTATGTTTTTGGGTGCTCTAAAAACAGGAAAATAGTTGAAAAATTCCTGGAGTACCGCTAGAAAAGTTATGTCCATTTTCTTGCGGAAAAACTGGAAATGTTCCGGGTTTTTTCATTTATCTAAATTAATTTTGACATAAAGCTCCCGATCAAAAAAAACACAAGAGATCAAAGTCATAGATAATTTGAATAAGCGTCGAATGAATTTAAAGGTAACGGGCTTGAAATAAGGCCCATTTTGTGATTTTTTACGGTTTACAAAATATTTTTTTCAAATAGAAAAAAAAATGTAAGAATATTTTGTTTGCGTGGAAAGTTGGCACTTTTATTCTACTTTTCCCAGGAAACGAACATGGGATGAAATACATCAACGCCCCGTGAAACAAAAGAACGACACACCTAGCAGCACTAAATGGGGCAAAAATAGAAGTCGTAACAGCGCTCATGACTGGCTATGAGCCAGTAAAAGGGCACCTAAGCAAAATGGAACTGTACAATGGCGACCTGACATGCAGACTTTGCGGTAAGGATACAGAAACAGTGACATACATACTGTGTAAATGCGAGGCACTGGATCGCAAAAGACAGTCAATTTTTGGAGAGCCTAACGGCGAACCAGAATTATACAAAATACAATGGGCCAGCAGGCCTAAGTGTCACCGTAGGCAATAGCCAGACAAGCCTACAAAGGGGGTGCATTTTTTAGTGAGTATGGAAGGTGACTCTCACAGTAGACCATGAGACCCAAAGGCTCATAACCTCCCCATAAAGGGTTTTTTTCACCTGAGCAAAAAAAACACTGTATCAAATGCTGCTTGACCTCATTTCTTTCTTAACGTGAACAGGCTTTACCATACCTTCTGTTCAATTACCCCTGATGAAGCTATCATATGAAACTAAACGATTATTTAGGTATTTCATACTGTACTAGCTCCTGTGGATAAAAACCAAATATTACATTCTCAATAGTTAAAAACTAAAACTGGAATAATAGAACCTCAAAGCACCGAAATGGCTCGCTTATTGCCTCTATAAAATCAAACGGCAATTACCAAATCCGAATTGCTAACCGAATAAAAATTAATGTGTCAATATGTTTAGCCTAAACTGTCCATAAACTCGAATTTAAAGTCAATTTGAAGGGACGGCGAGGGAGGTGGTTGAGAGAAACGGCAGGAAATTGAGATAGTTGCTGTCGAAATTGGAATGAATCGACTGATATATCAATCAGCAGTTTTCATTTCCTCTCTTAGTTTTCGTTCCCCGACCCCCGGTCTATACGTTGGCGTCTGTTTCGTTGCGTTGGGAATCCGATTTGAAGCCGGACTATTTTTAATCAAATTTCGGATCGTTTGTATTCGTTAGTTTAACGGTGGTGCATTTGAACTATTTTTGATAAATTAACTATATCCTGCAACGACTACTGACCAAACGAAACTGCTGGTACTGTCAGTTCAATATGCATTTCAACATTAGTTCGCAGTTCCAATCTCCTTGTTTGCTTAGAAATTAAATTATTGATCAATGATTTGTCGTAATCCTGGTCCAACTGTATTTGCTGAAGTTTCTCAACTTTGTTGTTATAATTTTGCTAGTCCTTTTGAGCCAGCACATGTATGGCAAAAATCTATTGAAAATTATGGGAAATCTCTAGCTGTAGTATTGGATATCTCCAAAATATTTGACCAAGGCTGTCACCAAGGCCTTCTTGAGAAACTTCCGTCATATGGTTAGCCGCCTCAACTGGGTCGCTTATTATCGAGTTTTCTCTCAGATGGATCACTCCATTTTCTACAGATATTTCCATGGTCGGTGCTCATCAGAAATCTCGTTTGTTATTTCGCCATGAGAGATTTCAGGTAGGCGGAATAAACGAGCTCAAGCTATTCACTTCTTTCTACTAGACTTTTTGCCTAGTTACGTCATTCCTTATGCCTGTAACCTCCAAACCTGCAAGAAAAATTCGAATGCCAATCTTCTCTCTCAACATTGTAACGAATGGGACTTTTTGAGACAAATGGTTGATTCGGATGAATAGAATCCTGAACAAGTTTTGGCAGTTTTCTAGGAAACACAAGTACAGATCCATCACGTTTTGCTATCTTGCCTTCTCTAATTAAGACGGAGTGGGCGTAGCGAAGGAAGTCGTTTCATTATTCAATAAGAAAAATGTATGTTCTCGTGTAGAGTCCAAATGATAGATGCATTCCATTTGAAATTTTGCCACAAACTAGATTTGATGCAAATTATAATATGATTATGATACTGGCATAATTCAATGACATTCCTTAAGCTCGCGCTATTTATCGGCTTATGCAAGAAACGGCGTGAACGTAGCAAACGAAGTCTTTCCCCCTTTTTACGTCGAACGGTGTTTTCGATTTATTGTACCTCATGCCTAGACAGAGTGCGACCTCCTAGTAATATCACAGTCGGGAAAATGTTTACAACACATTTATGGATTTTTTTTGGCAAGGATATACAAGGTGTTCCATCTCAGACGAGCCATCCCGTATATTTCTTATCCCATAGTGAGTGGAAAAATCTCCCGAAACACATCGAATGATTTTGTTTGGGGGACATCTTTTGACGTATATTTGAGGCTTGAACGAGCAACCCCCTGATAGGGGCGCTTCAATCCCTCAAAATTGAATAGGGGAGAGGGGTTGAGTGATACGTCATTTGAAAGGTCTTGGAAGCCTCTTTACAACGGTGTATGAAAAACGTGAATTTGATGAACCGTTTTTGCCAAAAATTAATTTTGTTGCTCGAATGCGCCACCTTGAATATTTTGGTTATTTGTACAATGTACAAGCCCATTTTTATTAAGTCTTTTTTACAAACTTAAACAATCTTCAAAAATCACATTCGTAAAAAAATTGAATTGTGTTGTCATGCTTACAATGAAAAAAATTAAATCTGCGTGTTTAAATCAAATGTTCAAATTGTCCTCAATTGACTTCCATACAATAATACATTCTCTCAAACTAATAAATAAAAAAAAAGCAAACCATTTCCTTATGTTGCCTTCATGTTTTGTTCTTAGAAGGTGTTTATCTGGTTTTAACGTTTCTTCGATCATTTCATGATTTTAATCAATCTGTTGAGTTACTACTCTGCTGATTTGTTTAAAATTTCAAAACATATGGTGTACACATTGCAAGAACGTGTTGAGCTGGTTAGCCTTTATTACCAAAATCAAAATTATGCCCGAGCGGCTGCAAGGATATTTAACGAAAGCCATCTGAACGTAGCGTTCGCCATAAGTACGTAATGGAATTGATTTCAAAATTTGTGGAGACGGGTTCAGTAATGGATAAAAAAAGGGCACCCATTGGAATTGTTAATGATGAAGGAGCAGCTGTGGCGGTATTGGAACATGTCCAACTTATGCCAAACACGCAATCTGAACGACAACTTTCTGCAGCTTCCGGTATTAGCCAATCTAACGTTTTCAGAATTTTACATAAACACAAGTTCCATCCGTACAAAATTAAGTTAATTCAGGAATTAAATGATGATGATTGGGATCGAAGGCAAGAGTTTTGCGAAATTATGGTCGAGCGTATCAACAATAACCCAAATTTCTTGTACAACGTTTGCTTTTCTGACGAATGCACTTTTTTACTTAATGGAGAGGTTAACCGGCATAACTGTAGAATTTGGAGCGATACAAATCCCCATGTATTTCGAGAAGCTCACACTCAACATCGGGAAAAGCTAAACGTTAGGGTAGGAATTTTGGGGGACCTCTGTTTATTCCTGGTAATTTAAATGGCGAAATTTATCTTGAAATGTTGGAAAATGCGATTGATCCGTTAATAACTGAAAAATTAGAAAACGATCCTCTACTACTTGAACAACAGTTGCATTTCCAACAAGACGGAGCTCCTCCTCACTACGCCGCACCAGTTCGCCAATATCTCAATTTGCAATACCCCGGTCGTTGGATTGGAAGAAGAGGTCCTATGGAGTGGCCTGCCCGATCTCCTGATCTGAACCCTCTGGACTTCTTCTTGTGGGGACATCTTAAGTCCAAGATTTGTGTGACTCAGCCTGAAAATTTGGACGAACGAAGCCAACGAATTGTAAATGAGTGTCGTCAAATAACTCCAGTTATGCTGAACCATGTTAGAGACGGTTTTCAGTCAAGATTGTATTATTGTATGGAAGTCAATGGAGGACAATTTGAACATTTGATTTAAACACGCAGATTTAATTTTTTTCATTGTAAGCATGACAACACAATTCAATTTTTTTACGAATGTGATTTTTTGAAGATTGTTTAAGTTTGTAAAAAAGGCTTAATAAAAATGAGCTTGTACATTGTACAAATAACCAAAATATTCAAGGTGGCGCATTCGACCAACAAAATTAATTTTTGGCGAAAACGGTTTATCAAATTTACGTTTTTCATACACCGTTGTAAAGAGGCTTTCGAGACCTTTCAAATGACGTATCACTCAACCCCTCTCCCCTATTAAATTTTGAGGGTTGAAGCGCCCACTATTAGGGGGTTGCTCGTTCAAGCCTCAAATATACGTCAAAAGATGTCCCCCAAACAAAATCACTCGACGTGTTTTGAGAGATTTTTCCACTCACTATGGGATAAGAAATATACGGGTGGCTCGTCTGAGATGGAGCACCTTGTATGCGAATTTATTATCTGATTCATTTTTGTTTCAAGCGCTGGTCTTGTAGGAAATCAAATAAGTTTTTTCAGAATTACTGGCATTATTGACATTGTACAAAGGTTACGAAGACATTCTGAGATGAAATGAAAATAAGAAAATTTTATCAAGATATTGTCAAGTAAACTGATGAAAAACACGTAGTAACAATCTTTGACACGTGATCAAGGTGTTGGCCTGTAGTAGAGATTGCTATGATTTAACTATGACTTTTGGAAACTAGTTATTGGGATGCGACATATTTTCACTTCATAAATCTGGTGTATAACGAAATCAGGATTATCACGTTAGTCTGGTATAAACGATACGCTTCCCGAATATCGCGTTGGCATCAGGTACTGGTTGCGAAAATACGATGAAAACATCATCACTACATAATGTAATATAAAATGCTATTAAATTTCTCAAGTAATAGGCAATCGGTTCGGGAAAGACGGGGTATTAAGTCTGAGAGATAATACCCTTTCCTTATTAGAGCATATTTTATAGAAATTCAATTTGCGTTCCTCATTACATGCCACGTTTTAATTAAAATATCGAAAAACCCTGAGTGCGTATCACGATGATGGACTGGAGAATTTTACTACCGTAGGTTAATTGAAATTTAATATCCTGTAATCCGATACCATTTTATTGGGTATTATCAAAAGAGGCTTCTTATAGTACTTTGAGAAATTTTACGGTAAATTTTTACCCAAATACAACTGTAACGGCGACGAAATGGCTCTTGATTGATTTTCAAATAATTGATCACTTTTATTTGATATGTTCATGAAGAATCTTATTTGATTCTCTGAATAACCGTATCCTATACTACATACGCTATTCAGCAACGAAATTGGAACCAGAAATTTGCGGGCGGCTGGCGCTCTTAATCGGCTTATGCGAAATACGGAGTGAGCAAACAAAGTCTTTTCTTCTTTCGCCTCACTGACTCGCTCCGTCTTGACGCGCAACGTACTGACCGACCGACTTTCTAATGTATCTAATAGTGTAGCCAAAATATTTTAAAAACTTCCCTCACCGTCAAGGACACCTAAGGAATACGTGCAACATATAATTTTCCACAAGGAATAGACATAACTTCGTGAAATTGTTATGTTTAACATCTGTCACACCCAGTACCATCTATGAGCCATTAAAACAGAATGTTAATGTCGAAAGCTTCGTCTCGTCTATGCCTCCTGTTATAGTATCAACCTACCACTAAATCCAAGAGAAGGAGTTTGAAGTTGTTGGTTCAAGCTGAGCAATCTGCGCCGCAAAAGAGAAGACAAGATGTAAATCAAATTCCATACCTATTTATTTCAGTTGTAAAACCATAATGAACTACAAATTATGAAATAATTATGTGAACTTTGAACCTTTTCAGAGGTCGTGATAGCCACAATCCGGGCCAAAAACTGTTTTGAAATAGTTAATTTTCCGTAAATCGAATGACGTTCACGTGAGAAGCCCGTAGCACGCGAGTTAGAAAAGTGCAAACTGATTGTACCTAATACGGCTTTACGACGACTTTTCGCGTGTCGTTTTCGCTCCATGTAGTTAGATTTAGTATCGGACCGTGCCCGACGGCCCTACTTTTTTCGATAAATGTCCATTAAATAGAAAAATTTAATTAAAACAATTTGAGCTAATCTCAGATCTCAGCTACACGCGTCTAACGAGCGACGTACCAAAGGGAATTTTCTCGCGACTAAAATATACACGAAGCGGGTGAAAGCTAGCGGCCCATAGCCAAAAACACTTTATTATAGCTGGCGCCGGTCGCACGGGGCAAGAAACGGCCCCAAATTAACAAGACCTAGGTAAAATGTATAAACTCTAACTCACGCGCAGCGAGCTCCTCGAGGCATATGTCAAAATGATTTCGTTCGTAGCTAATTACATAGGACGTCTGGCGTTCATGCAATTATGTTTTTAGATAATTCGAACCTTCTAATTTCAATAGGCCACGTGCAAACCTCGGAGTCCAAAGCGCTAAAGGCTCCTGAGTGTTACAATATTCGTATGAAATTGCGAAATTTCGCACTTTTAGAAACTTCAAATTAATTATGGCATAATTATTTCACACGTAAAGTAAGACACACGTTTTAGATTCCACAACCACCCTTGACCAAGATAATTTTTGATATCCCGGTATTTCTCGATACGTAATATCATGTGTAATTCAGATTAATGTTTCATAGCAGTTTGGTAACACGATATGATTGTTTTATAACAGTAACATAACGCTTACATATTATTATGTAACCTTGGGGAATGGTGATGTATGAGTTGCGTAACAAATTAAAATTTATATGTATACAGAATATAACATCGCTACTCTCCATGTAACATTGTTATGTATACAATACGGATCGGGCGTATGTGCATTGTTGCTGACATTCAGCTATCCCTGTAGGTTACTTGTTCTGTCCTGGCTATGTAACCTGTTATTTTTAAAGATCAAAAACATGTAACATTATTGATAACAATATTATATATTTGTGTTTGCTGGAATCAGTCTGATAATTTTGATGCGTTTCAGTTAAAGATGGTACATCACAAATGTAACATGGGATTTCCGATAGTGGCGCCATCTGTTTTATTTTTCAGGAACTTTTCACCTTGCCCTCGTAGTATGAGTAATAACAGAAACAACGGCGAGAACAAGAGGTCCATTCAACTCGATATCCGCTTATAATATTGGAGTACCTAGTCATTGTAGTAACATTACTTCATAGACATGATAAATGATGTAGCCGTCAAAACGGCAGAATGTGTTGTTGTGAGTGTGTTGTTCTGTTGTTCCAGACAGACAGTCCGTAATGTTGATGTTATTGGCAGCTAAGTGAGTTAATTTAGTAGCATATAGGCAACCCGTGTAAGTAATTGGATTGTAAAACGTATTAACGTAAAATAAAATAATGCATCGAACAGATTTAATATTTTAATACAACATCCATTAGTTAGACTAGCTTTTCGAACTAACATCAAAAACTAATAAAATGTTTTATCCACGGGCAGGTAAAACAGTGAAAATGCGCTTTGTTGCTTTTATTTCGTAATCAGGTTGCAAAACAAAGTAGGTAATGTGATTTGTATTGTGTGCGTGCGTTGTATTTCCCGAAAAATCCATTGAATACAGTTTTCATTAGGCCAAATAGTAATCGTTAACATCATTAAATAATTTCAAATTACCACTGACTAATAAACATAGAACTTTCTAGGGTGGAGTATAGACGATATCGCAATCAGTGTTACCAATATGAGGGTACAACCTCACATTTGTAAGCATTTGCACGCTAGTTGGGTAAAATTGGAATCAAAGAACAAATTGTGAGGAATTTGTGAGCCACTTTCCACTCTCCTTTTCTTGTCGTAGTGTGGCTTGTGTCTGATAGATGGTGACAGCGATTCGCACGCTCCATCGACTATTGTTATTGTAAAATGTATAGTTGGTTGCTGTTAAACAAATTAATGATATAAGCCGTATAAAATGCAACTAATTTAGTGATATAGCTTATATCGTTTTTAGAACGAAACATCGCAAACTAGTTTGGATACCTAGTACTGTGAAGGAAAATATGAAATTTTGAAACGTAAAGCAATTTTAAATAGATTTATAAACACTTTTTGAATTATCACTGCATTTTTAGATGGTTTTATTGATATATTTCCCATTAGTACATTTTCTAGGCACCACTGTCAAAATATAGGAACATGCTACTGATCCAAATGACAATTGACATTGATAATTTCGATGTTCCATTTGGCGCATTTTACCCTGAGGAATTTATCGTTGTTATGAGGAAAACTGGAGCATTTTCTTTTGATTTGAAGATACTTTGTTTATTTGCAGCTGGTAACAGAAATCGAAATGATTATAATTAATGCAGTTTATAATTACAGGTATTAGGTGCCCTGGGTATTTATAGTTTTGCTTAGGTGTGGTTTACGTGAACTCAGTGGCGGATACAGGGGGTGGCTTGGGGGTTGAAGTCTCCCTAAACGATGAGCGACAGATGTCATATAATACTACAAGGCCAGACGAATTGACACAAAAGTAGGGCAAATGAAAGAAACTTGCCCTCAGCTTCCCCCCTAAATAACTTCTGGATACGCCACTGGTGAACAACTATTCAATTTAGGTTTTCTAGTGAAAATATCAAATTTAATGGTATTTTCATTTTCAACCATCTTGTTAGAGAAACTTAACCTCACTAGAATCAAGAGAAATAATCTAATGAACAATAAATAATACTACTTGGCGCAATGACTGTTAAATTCTATTTGATTGCTGTTTTTCAAATCACAATAACCTTTTTTCCAGAATTGTTCCGTTAAAACAGAACTCCTACACGCCACAATCTTTTTATAAATCTTTATTTACCTCGTCTGAGTAACTCTTCAAATTGCCCACAATTTATCGCGTACATCTAAAAGACCTCAATATGCCAGAGACATTCCCTAATCGTAAATATCAATTTGTATCCTTTATCTATTTTAAGAGCCGAATGCACGGCCGCCTTGAATAATTTCGTAGATCGTATAGAGTATAGACCATTGTTCTAGGCTTATTTATCGTCGTTATTTAAATTCCTACGACTGTTTAACCCGAAGGTATTTCAGAAGGCGCCTTAGACATATTTAAATAGTTCCTTTTAATTTTATGTCTGCCTGGTTTACTATCAGATAATATACAGATAGCAAATGTACAATCCGAAGCATCCATGATAGTTAAAATTTGTTTACAATAGATCCTGTGAATGATAGTGTTGAACAAAAATTAAAAATATATTAGGTTTTTGTAAAGCAGCACGATATAAATTATTGGAAAGATGTCTATAAGTAGCAGCTTGTAAATTATAGAGTTGAGTGAATTGAAATTGAATGGTTTGTTCAGCATGGAAGAACTCCATTCATCGACAAAATGCAATGCCAAACTTGACCAATTGATAGTACATTGAAAACTAAGCAGACATACATAATTTAATTTTGATTGCCAACGTTTCGTCAACCATCACAGGTACAAACTATATAATCGGGGGTTTCTTGAACAATGAGGGATAAGAAATTTCTTATCTGGCTCAGGAAGGGAAGAATGGCGGATAATTTGTGAAACTAAACGTTGGGATCTTTTGGTAGGAGTTTATAGGAATTAGTTCAGAGATTATGCAGTAGCTACCGGTGTGAAAGAACATGAACGTTGGCTTCGTGACGCTCGTGGATCTGCACTTGCGGAAAATAAGTTCGACTCTAATCTTTTTCGAAAATACTAAAACCCTAGCCCGAGCCCCAAACTTCTATAAGCGGAAAGCTCTTGAAGCGATAGAAATCCTAAGACATGCAAATAATCTGAACTGTGACTCAGGATATTACCTTACCAACATTTGGAAACCCATCCTTGGAAATTCCACTTCGCACATGATCACACAACGGCAGGGTCAGATGCCAGAACCAGTTAACCACCGGAATGAAGTCAGTGAACTGAGTAGCGTGAAGGTTTTTTCCTACAATAAATACAGCCACAGAAACCAGTGGAATCAGTTTCGGTTCAAGCCTCAAGCCTGCCCTGAAGATACCACCTGTATTGATTGGCGAAACGTCGGCATCAAGTCGTGCTATTGTGACGCAAAATCCATTCGGAAGCTAAGAATTTTCCGGATCAGTTATCCGCGGAAGTCTATTAAGCAAAATTCAAACTTCATCAGTCATTGTCGATGTTCACGAACAATTCGGAAAGATTTGAAATATGAAACCTAGAAGAGTAAGTCTTGTGGGGTTCTCAAGTTTCGTACAAGAAACTTTTGTTCATTATCTTGAAAACTAATTGTGTTGTCAATTTTAAGAATTTATTTTTGTTCTCTGTATGAAACTCAACATAGCTTTATTTTGCAATGCAAGTATATTTGAATATACAATTATTACTAATGGGCTTTTAGTAGATTTCATGAGCTGCGTAAAATAAAAACGGAAACGCGCCTGAGGAAACGGAGAAGCAGAAGAAACTCTCCTGACAAATCAAATTAAAGTCAAATATTCGGTAATAAAAATTCACAGTTGGGATCCACTTAAGTGCTTTCTTATAATGCATCGCAAGGAAATTTATTCATATACAAACAGGAGGGAATTTTTGATATTCAAATCAAAATCAATCGTAGGAAGTGTTGAATCAAGTTCTGGAGTGGATGATATAATTGTCGTTAATGGACCACCGGTTTAGATAATCAATAAAACATTTTCTTGTAGAGGAGAAGTCGTTCCGGGAAAGACCGATAATCTGGTCTCTTCTACATCGTTGTGTTTTATTACATTTTTAAATGGAAGTAAAATACTAATTAAAGCTTCCCACGAAATCGACGATCTTAATTAAGAGTCGGCTAATAGAAGGAAGGAATTATTCTTTTTATGGACGTTGCCTCTCTTAAGTAGGAATCGAGTCCTCACCACAATCAATTCATTATTGAATACATAATTTAGTTTACATTATCACTCTTTTTTCACATGAAATTATAACTTATTTACACAACATTTTGAAACCGATGCAGACATTATTAAAGACATGTGTAAACTGAATTTGAAGCTAAGATTAGAAACAACGTGAAAGAGTAAATCGAATTGTTGATTGGACCCAAGAAAGATTATAAGTAGAATTTTTCCTTCGGAATTCGTTAGGGGGGGTCACTGGGAGTCTACATTTCGGTTTTCGAATTCCCAGTGGTATTGGATTTTCCGCCATCTTGATTTTAAGGATGGTTTTTTGTTTTTTAAATGACTCGTTTATTTTCAATTTTACCAAAGTCGTTCAGAATTAAATTTCCTACAATTTTTGTTCTTATCATTTTTTCCGTAGGATCGATATTTTTCGATTCACACCCTAAAAGAAAGGGTGATTTTTCGTTTATTGAATAACTCTTTTAAGCTATTGCATATAGCTTTTATCGCGGGCTTTGAGCGACCCTGACACGCCTTCACAATACGCGATAATATTCAGTACTAACCGTCCTTTTTCTTCGTTCAGTGATAGTTGACTTATGGTGACCTGGCGCTCTACAACCCGCCATACATTAAAGTGTTTTGTCTCAGTTCGTAACCTCGAACTTCAGTGTCCCATCCCGGCCAAACGACATAACTTTTAATTGAACAGCGGGTTCATGTGAATTTAAAATATGATATTGCAAAAACATTGGAAATTCTGACAGTTAGCAATTATCGAATTATTGCCGTAAAAATTGATATCAACATTTAAAATTCAGCTCAATATAATTTGCGTGTTACGCGGTGTGTTATTTTGGAATAGATAGACTAAATCCAATTCCAGAATGCATTATACGGTCATGCCCGTTATAAGAAGTACGCGAACACAACAGAAATTATGTTTATTTTGGTTGAATAATGTCGTTGCTTTTTATACTGATAAAAATCCGCCAGGATATAAGAAACGAACGGATGCTAGTGCGTGAAATGAAGAGAAAGGAAATAAGGAAAAGTCTCGACGTCGCGCTTTGATGAATTTGAGGACATATTCCAGAATACGCATATTCCATGGTTCTACGTGTTGTTGTTGTTTATCATTTCATCTGAAAATACCGGCTAGCTGCAATAAATGATATGTTCCACAGCGGATAGCTTCTGACATAGCTGATATTTAAATAATTGATTGATTGAGAAGAAAATCGTGAAAATGTAAGATTGTGAGGGCATTCTTCCTGTAGACTTCGAAGAACACAATATCACAATCAATGGGGCACAGTCTGCAACATTCCTGCACAAACTACTACAAAACGGCACTACATGACGCCAATTGCCGCCTGAAACATTGAGAAACAATCGTCAGTCCAAGCTGTATGTTCTTCGGCCTAGGCATTAATGAATGGACCGCAATGCCTCCCCCCCCCCTTCCATATTAATATGAATAATAAGTTGATGGAATATGTGCGAATGCATGAAAATTTGTTTTATAAGACATACATAAATTAACCACCAAACTAATAAACAAAAGAGGTCGAATGAAAGCTTATAATAATATAAACAGGTTCATCCCAAGGCACTATCTTCTTCGGTAACAACCAACTGTGATAATTCAGAAAACGAAAGCATACTCCACCGAACAAATTTTATCGTAAATAGCCCATGCTCGAGTGGAAAATTTTCTGTGTGATAGTCTCGTTCGTGTAGCTTCAAAATTCGGACCTGTACTTTGTTATATCTACTACAAAGTGAACGTGAGAGAGCATCTCTCGCTGTTGTTTTCATTGAATTAATTACTTGTTTAGACAACTCTAACAAAACAGTCAATCCATGCGGAATAATGCGGCAGCGGTTTATACCGAAACAGCTTACTAATAACATCTGAAACGGGAGAGAGATAAAAAAAAACTGATTATGCAGATAGATATTCGAAATGTTCGCAGAAATACGGGAATACCTCAAGGGATCGAAATTACCATGATGCGGTTTGGAAGTTGGTTGTTTTCTGACACATTTTGCGAGACTGAACTCCAATTAGAAACTAGTTCGTATGCAATTATGTCGTGTAATATTGAACAATGAAGTGTTCAATTGTTTATCAAAATAAACAAATTGAAATTGCGGCGTGTTTTTTGTTCCCCGGTTTAGGAATTTACTTCGTCGATAATTTCGTAACGCCTTCTTTACAATTAATAATTTAATGAAAGACACTTAATAACATTCAATAATAATAATAGTGATAACTGATAAGTAAAGCTTGGATTATAGGCAAAGTGCTTTTATTGCCTATTTGCCTATTCTAGTTGTTTTTTGCACATTTTGCCATTTTTCGTACATTCCGCTTTTTAAAAGTTATATATTAGGTTAGTTCTTTTGTAATGAGTTAGAAATAGTTTTGTTTGAAGAATCTAAGGTGTTAGTGAAACTATAGTTATATTTATTTATTAAATTAGTGAAAATCAAAGTTTTAATAGTCTGCCACTGTTGTTATATTTGATTTTCCTTATATTCAAATGGAGAAGACTTTGAAACAGTTTTCTTCATGTTTTAGAACTTGCGGATCTTACTTCTAGATGTCACTAAATTTCGTATTTATATTCAAATTATTTACAATAGTATATCATATAATAATTATTATGTTAGGAGGCGAATTTATTGAATTGAGGATTAATATAATAATATAATGGAGAGTCAATATGCAATTCTTGAAAGGCTAATTAACGAAATATTATACGAAAAATATGTAATTCGTCTCGTAGGTATCTGAAGATCAATAATATTTTATAGCTCGCCAATTAAAAATGTTTACAACCTACGTTTGATACGCAGTAAGAACCAACTCAAATAAATTTCACCATAACAAAGTTGTTCAAAAAAGTATGATGGTATATCGATGGTAAATTTAATTAATATCATATAAAGCAATAATATAAACGAGACAGGAATACGTAATTTGAATAATTTATCTGAAATTAAGTTCGGTTCAAATATAAAAGTTGTTTGAATAAACTGCACTATTTGTTCGCAAGTAAATACTGTCCTTTTTATTATTCACAATCTGGGTGGTATTAAATTGCTGGAGCTTATATATCTGTTATCGGCAATTGAACTCAGTTGGCTCGTTGGTCTAGGGGTATGATTTCCGCTTAGGGTGCGGGAGGTCCCGGGTTCAAATCCCGGACGAGCCCAGAATTTTTTTTATTTTCTTTTCATCGCATTAACATTGTCTGCACCAACTATGGATCCAAATTGATCTTCGTCGACGTAATTAATTAGTTTCATCGAACACAGGTAACATAGTTCGATTGTTCTGCATATTAGTTAATAACGATTAGTCATTTCATCCTCATTGAAACATCAAAGCAGTTCATGCTCTGGATTAAGGTAAGGTAAGATAAGATGAAGTAAGTAAGTAAGGTGCTTTAGCAATCAAGCACGCTTTGGAACTGTATCTGCTCTCCGATCTTTTAGCAGATGCAGATGATTTCAAAACGAGAGGGTCCATACAAACGACAAATTTAACTATTAACTTTGCGTTTTATGTCCTCATTAACTAGGGACGCGTGTTGGAGACATAATAAACAGTTGTTACAATGGGCATTTAGCTGAATCCCATTGTGTTCGCATTATACAGTTTTGTTGGAAGACGTTTGTTTATATTTCGTAGTTCAGGGAAAGGAACATTTGCGTAAATTTCGTCTAAAATATTTGCGGTACTTGCATGCAATTTGGATGAGTCGATTGGGTATGTGTCTAGTTTTCTAGCTGGTTATGTAATTCATATCTTATATTATTAAAGCATGACGAGGAAAATATGGAGAAATAAATCTGTAATATTAATTTTATCTTCTCAATCCATGTTAATTTAAGGTTATTTATTAATAATGATTCTGAGACCGATTGACGTCCTGAATCCTGCATTAAGCTATGTACGGTTGCTCTTTATAGAAATATGACATTTTTATACATTTTAAAACTTCAAATCGGCATGATACATGATACATGTAAATACTGTTCAGACCCATAGTATTTCGTTACTTCCTTCATTATACGCAACAGGCACGTAGCCAGGTTTTTTTTTCGGGGGTGACAGAAAACA
The DNA here is from genome assembly GCA_958510875.1 of Endomychus coccineus. Taxonomy (NCBI): domain Eukaryota; kingdom Metazoa; phylum Arthropoda; class Insecta; order Coleoptera; family Endomychidae; genus Endomychus; species Endomychus coccineus. Next base: position 137,112,673 of record OY294070.1, read on the forward strand.
CACACCCTATTAATAAATGTTAATGTACATAGGCGTAACCAGAGTTGAACATTAGGTCGTGCCCTCTCTCTAAATATATATATACTGTTATGATTTAATTTCCTAAACAATAAAATGATAAAATTAGAACTTACCGAACATTGAAAATCAGAAAAGATTAATAAAAAGATATTATATGGAATTAAATACAATGTTAAAAGTTAAATAATAGTTAGTATAATATAATGAACAATGTAAAACATAATAAACAACAACGTAATTAGAATAAAAGTGTAAAACAAGAACTTCAGTGAAAGTGAATAAACGTACAGTGTTACGAAGACAGAAATCATAATTAAAATGATTACAAAAACTATCATGAGATAGCACAAACTATTGAAAAATGTTATAGATATAAGTTAGGATTAGTAAATTTGAGTTATATAATGTTAAAGAAATGTTATTGATATGTTATATTATGTATTAATTTTTAATAATGACAACTGTCAAATTTATAATAATTATAGGAATAATCATATTAATAATAATCTAATCATAGGTTACCTTATACCAAAGTGTGTGGAAAAATGTAGGCAATATGAATTTAAAAAGAAGGAATCATCATCATTTGAAATAAGTTGAAAATCTCCAATAATTAGAAATTTAAAGAATACTAAATTCTGATTGGTCGATGCAATTTTATAGACGTCAGATTAGTAACAATGTAAAAGTTCTGTCAGTTTGAAACAATCAACAAAGCATTCTTGATAGGTAAACTAAGCACCTCATTGGTTATTTTTGAAAAAACTTAGCGTCGGTTTTGAAGGCCTATAAAAGGCATCTGAAGACAAGCGGAGTTAGTTAGCCATCAACATCTGAAGAGTCAAGATACTTAAGCTACTCAAAAGATTTCCATAACCTTAGATTATTGGATAAACATCGGTGAACCCAAGTGTTCCAATAGCAAGGTTGAAAGTAACCGAAGCAAATAAGTAATTTATACAAGTCAAGTAGTGTTCCCAGTCTTCGAACAAAGTTTTTTAAAAGTTATTATAACCATAATTCACAAGTAGCATCGTATAATAGTTAGTCTTCGACAACGTTCCAATACATCATTTAAGGTTTTATATCTTTTGAAAAAGAATAAGACAAGTTAACAATTATCAATAGTTCCTGATTTCTAAAGAAGTAACCACATTGTTTACCTGTGATTTGTGTATATCAAAGAAATTGTGTACCTACGGTTAAAGTGAATTATCAAATTAATAAGAAAATCAAGCCAAGTGAACATTGCCTACATTTTTAAAAACATATTCTTGGATATAAACTAAACGTAAGTTTATTTGTTATTTCTCCATTGTATTATTATCTGTCTGTAAATCTGAAAGAAAGATTGTAGATAATAACTTTGTAAACAAATATTAATAGTAAATAATTTTGAGGTTAGATCATAGATCTATTTGAACACAACATGGTAGAAGTTAATACACGAGATAAATAAGAGTCATAGAAATTTAAATATTAAAAGTTAGCATTCAATGAACATTGTGTTTAATTCCATAGATATAAAATAAAAAGGTAAAAGTTCGTTATTCAAATCATTAGATTATTCAAATCAAAACAAACATAAGATTTAAAATACAAATAAAAGCTAGCCGGTAGATTTCAAAACATTGAAATATTATAATCAATATTCAAATTAATTCAATTCATAATTAAAGTAAAAAAATAAACTTAGTAAAGAGTTTTTATATCAATTGTCACCACAACGTGGGGCAATATAAACCAAAAGACCTTTTCTTAACAATTGTCACCAAACGTGGGGCAAAATAAATTGTAAAGAGTTTTCTTCACAATACATTAGTTCTGACCCTTTGAGACAGAAAAATTATAAAAACGATGTTGAGAAACTTCAGCAAATGGTGACAGATAATGATAAATAAGTTAATTTCTAATCAAAAACGAGAAATGGAACGCAGTTAACCAAATTTGAGCCATTACTTTCAACCCGGTGATCGTTTTAACCTTTTCAAGGTAATCAATATGGACGAAACCATGTGCATCCCAAAAAACCGTCGCCATGACTTTGTTGGCCGGTAAACCTACTTTGGCCCTTTTCGGCATCGATTCTCCAGGACAAGTTCACTATTTCGACAGTTCTTTGATGTCTGGTGTGTTGTGATGGATCCATGTTTCGTCCATGGTTACGAAACGGCGCAAAAAGTTCTTCTTATCGCGCTTGAATATCGCCAACAACTCCTTTAAGTTATCACACGGTCGCGCTTGTTGCGCTTGCAGAGAGCAAATGCAGCACCGATCTGGTAGATAGCTTCCTATATTGAACAATTTATGCAAAATGTTCCGTACCCATTTAGTTGAGATGCCCAAAGCCTCAGTCATCTCGTGCACTTTAACTCGCCGATCGTCCAATATCATACAATGGATTTCATCGGCGATATTTGGTATTGTAACCTCAATTGGACAACCAGAACTTTTGGCCTCCTTTGTGGTCATACTGCCATCACAACGAAAATCAGTAAACCACTTGTGAATCGTTCCAATCGATGGTGAGGAGTCCCCATAATGTTAACAAGCGATGCTTTGGCTTGCGTAAGGTTTTGTCCACGCAAAAAATAATGTTTGATCAAGACGCGAAATTCACTTTTTTCCAAAAATCTTCGAGGTTGCTTGCTTTCGATGGGTGTCAAAACAGAACTAAATGACATATCAGTCTGAAAATTTCAATGCGTTCTAGTTAAAGATGGTCACATGGCATGTTCGATTGTGGCGCCATCTGTCTTACTGTCACACCTTTCCTTAAGAAATTTTTCTTTTAAAACAAAGTACATACAAATATCTAGGTAATTTAAAGGAATCTCCAGCTGAGGATAATCGCTTATCTATACTGTTAATTTCAAGTAGTATTTGAACAGGCACATTTTGATTCATAATTTAGTTTACTCTGATGATGGTTGCTTGGTAGCTGAAAGGTCTTCAGTACTTTAACAGTATTTTCAAAGGATACGGGTGATTGTTTCTTATTCATAGTGTTATAGTGTATTCACAGCGTGAACTCTTTTATAATAGTTTTTCTCCAAATGACATTAAAAGCGGCCTTTTAATGACACTTGGCAGGCTTAGAAGTTGTACTTTTAATGCCTAGGCAGAAAAAGTCCACTTTTACTGCCTAGGCAGAAAAAGTTCGTTGCTAGGCAACCTTCCAAGTAATAATTTAAATCAAACTGGTTATTAAAATTGACAATGAAATTAAGAAAACTCAAAATGATGCTGATGATAATAAACTGGTTTTATTGCATTAAAACTACAAACTACAACACGAAATTTTTATTTATTAGATATATTTATGGTCAATTGTGAACAATTATTTAATACAATTGAACTCTATCCACTTCCCTCCTTTCCAGTAAAATTAACAACTTTAGTATCCACACTTGATACTCCGGAAACGCCAGAAAATATTTTATTGCCGATGTTCGACTTATTGGCTAGCGAGTCCTCAATATAGCCCTCCGCGACAACGGAAGACTTCCATCCTCCATGTTGCTTCAACATTGTTATGTCCCCACCAGAATGCACCAGCAACGTGGCCGAAGTTCTGCGAAAGCAGTGCCCGGTATACTCTTTCGCATGGGATAGTCCCAGAAAAGTAGCAATTTCTTCTGGCATTTTACCGAATTTGTGAATGCCAATGAATTGATGATGTGCTTTACCGTTCGCATATTTACAGAAGACACGCCGATTATTTAAATTCGAGGGTCTGGAGGCTGCATATTTTCTGTAAACGCTTAAATATTCCGTTACTACAAAAGATCTTGATCTTTTGGTCTTAGTATTTGGTAGCATAATTAGCAATTTGTCGCCCATATCATTTATATCATCTATTTTCATTTGCAAAAGCTCATCACATCTACAAGACCCAGCGACTGCAACAATAATTAGAACCTAAAATATAAATTGAAAATTAGTTCTTTAATCCATAATAGATCATTTTCAATATATTCCTACCTTCGTACACAAATACAGTTCATCTGGGGCATCTGATAAAAATTTCTCGATTTCTTCTCTTTGAAAAACTCGGGATTTTTTGCATGGAAACCGTCTGACTGGCGTTTCAAAAAAGCCCGTAACTTCTGGTATTTTGCCAAATCAATGTTATTTTTTATGTTCAGGGTAGCTTTCAACATCGAATAGGTAGACCATAACGTTGAAGGCTTCATTTTCTTTGAAAGATCGGAAAAATAGACAATCAGCACATTTTCAGAGAAAGATCCTATATTTTTCTTCTGTCTATATTCCATGAATCTGCTGTATGTGAGTTCATATACAGTTCTTGATTTTTCCGGTAAAAGGTTAAATTCCACATCTCGCGCCTGGTCTCTTATCTCAGGTGGTGTTAATTGCATCAATTCATCCTCACTTTGCAGTAAATCCATTTCTAACATGACAACTTTTCAAAATTGACAATGACAAAGTAAACAGTAAACAAACATATTCAACAAACGTCATCAGCGGTAAACATAGTAACGCAGGGCCCAGTTACCTTTAATAAAATAATTTAGTTATTTGGATATTGATAATGAAACGCAATTTAAATATGAAAAAGTCGATTTTGCGTGGAATTGGAACAAATTTGAAGAAAAAATTATATGTTTCACACGGCAGAAAAGCAGATTTAATGCCTTGGCTGGTTTCATAGCCTCGCTACGCTCGGCTATGAAACACCAGCCGCGGCATTGAATCTTGTGCTTTTATGCCTAGTAAAACAAATAACTATTAATCAAGACGCGAAATTCACTTTTTTCCAAAAATCTTCAAGGTTGGCTTGCTTTCGATGGGTGTCAAAACAGAACTAAATGACATATCAGTCTGAAATTTTCAATGCGTTCTAGTTAAAGATGGTCACATGGCATGTTCGATTGTGGCGCCATCTGTCTTACTGTCACACCTTTTCTTAAGAAATTTTGCTTTTAAAACAAAGTACATACAAATATCTAGGTAATTTAAAGGAATCTCCAGCTGAGGATAATCGCTTATCTATACTGTTAATTTCAAATAGTATTTGAACAGGCACATTTTGATTCATAATTTAGTTTACTCTGATGATGGTTGCTGAAAGGTCTTCAGTACTTTAACAGTATTTTCAAAGGATACGGGGGATTGTTTCTTATTCATAGTGTTATAGTGTATCCTTAGCGTGAACTCTTTTATAACAGTTTTTTACAATTATTAGTTCAAGAAATGACGCCTTCCAACTGATGCCTGGGTCAAAAATTACGATTATACTCAACAGTCCCGTATGTGTAAAATTGCAAAATCAGGGAGTTCGTATCATATAAGTTTGTTCCGGTAATTGGTTTCATGTAAAGCGGGAATTTATTTAAGCTATCCTATCGGCGTAGGGTCATTGTTTTATCAAGAAACAGTTTGCGTGTGCTTGCGGGGGTTTGATTTACGACATGATTTTATAAAACAATTTCGTTCGTTTATTGTCTGAAGCTATTACCTCACAAAAGCCGTACAACCCTTGATCTACCCATCCACCCATAGACTAGATAATATCCATTATATCTATCCTTTCTTCATTTCCGTCGGTTAGACAAAGAGATACGATTCAATGGTGGTTATATCGGTTAATCTATCGACGTAAATAAGGCAATTTCGCCGTTTTCCTATACTTATTTGTGATTTATGGGGTCCTTTGTCGGAATTGTATTACAAATAACCATGTTTATGATTGACGTTTTAAACCCGAGACCGAAATACGAATTTAGTCAGAAATTACTATACAAACGTAACTATATTCATAAGCATATGTGAGTTGAGTTATCTGCTTAGTTACAGCCAGGAACAATTCTGAATCTGGAAACACTGTATAGTGTCATGACATTATACAACTGGCATGGGGACATGTAAAAGTCTGCTTATTAAAAGGCATATTTTACCCATTTTTGACAATATCTCTAAAGTGAACATAGTTTTGTCAAATTTGAATTTGTGTGAAGTCCATTATATCGAAAATTGGTGCGTGTAAAAAACTGGTGTACTGTTTCAGATGACTAGTCAAATTATCAATCTACTTTGAAGAAAGAGGGATCAGAGAGTACTTTTGCCTTTACTAAGGAAGATGAATTGAAAAAAAAAAACACTGTGAACCGACACAATATTTGTAGTATGCCATGTTCATTTCAAACATAATGATATTATTGTAACATGGATGCAAACTATAGTTCATATTATATCGTTGACCTGTACTGTGATATACCAACTAGATGATTAAACCACATTGTGTTGGTCCCAATATCCTCAAACCGCAAGAAATGGGTGCAGGGTCGGCTTCAAAACGTACCTACATACTGATGTAACTTTATTTTGAATTAAAAAGGCATTTTACAACAAAGAACAATAATGATCAATCGGAAATAATATTTTATTTTATTACTAAAGCTATAAGTACAATAAAAATTGATGTGGGTGCACGGAAAGATTTACAATAATCAATTACAACAACTTAATTCTATTTTATATTGAATTTAGTTCTGAGTCACTATCACTATTATCTTCATTCTAAACCTTCTTGTTCTTCATACATTTTAGAAATTGTCCTTGATAAGTCCACATCAGTGGATTTAGTACCATATCCTTTATCGATGATAAAGAAGTATGATTATTTCTTATCAATGGCGTTATAATATATCCACAGTGTGAACTCTTTTATAGTTTATTAAAGAAGTACTTGTTAAAGCACACGTTTGGGCTAAAGTATCACTTGAATTAAAATCTCTTTTTAGCAACGATTGATATAAATGATTATCTCACAATAACATTGTGTAACTAAGAAGATTATCTCCGAGAACGTGATGGTTCACCTTTCAAACTCGTGAGCATTAAAAAACCAATGTCTCATAACTTTTGCAGGCAGTCACATACAAATCTTGATACTTAATTAATTAATCCATTGTACTATCAAAAATTTGAAATAAATAAGTTTTTAAAAAGTGTCTTAGCGATTCCAGAAAAGTTAATTGGCGCAGTCGGTAGGATTATTTTGTATCGCACAATTAATATTCGTATTGACGATTAATCGGCTATGGAACATCAGTGATCAGTTCCCAGGAAGTTGGGAACAGAGCGACTCTTCGAACACCAAGAAATAATCCAGTCAACGAAGTCACACTTATGGTAATGTGCTGGTATTGAGGCGATTTGTTCGCGGATTACATCGCCATATTCTCCAGAGGAGCCTTCGAGGGTACCTTGCAGGAGGTACGACGCAAAATGGAGGTCTCCAGGCTTAGCTGCAATGGCTCTCTAAAGAGAACTTTACATTGTTTCCTGTTTAAATGCTCTGGGCTGGTATGATTATGTCTAACATGTACTGGAGAAGGAGGAGTTTATCAGTGGTCATGGCCTTTCGACCCAATCAGTCCGATCTTTGCGTAACGTTTCCGTGGTACGATGTTTATCAATTAGGTCAATTGTTGAAACGTAAAAACGAAATCGATAATTTCGATCATCATTAATTAAAGTGGGTCATCACGATATCTTTCGTCAGATCCCAAAATGAATAACGACACCTGTTTCGGTGGCTCGTTTACCGACACGTCTACAATAAATAATGTCCCAGCGTTGTATTTCACAAATGGGGCTAATATTTTACGGGGGTCTCGCCTAAATGATGATGAAGATTTGTCTGTTCTGGAGCCGTAGCGATAGGGTGCGGGGGGTACCAGATGCCAGGATCTGACGTGCCAACAACTGTTACATTTCCCGCGTTATTCACGCGATCCTTCAACACTATTTTCCGACAAAAACCGCCACACTCGTTTCTTTATAGAAAAACCAACAAGCGATTTTATTCATCGAAGGGTGTAAACAACCCCGAACAATAGTTTAATCATTAATAACAATCGTCGGCAATTTGCCGGACTGAATGAAACGGCAAATTGGTCAAATCGTTATTTCTTTTGTATCGCTATTTTCTCATGTCTTATCTAATGCAATAAAAAAAGATTTCATATCGAACACTGGCTTTCAATCGATTGCCTAGTTACGTTCGAATATATGGAGCTCCTATGAATAGCGTAAAGATATCACTACACGACGATGAACCTCCTCAAAATTGTTGTACCACATCCGCAAAAATGTAATACCTGGTTTGTACTTTGGGCTGGAGAAAATAATTGTCAACTGTATTATTGCCCATGACCTATTCTAATAACAGGCAGGAATATTGATGACTTATATATAGCAGGGGTCTCCAAATTTTCCAGCCTTAGGGTCATACTGCTTACATAAGTTTCAAGGGCCAAACCGTTTTAAATTTCCTACCATTATCTATAATTTCTGGACTAGTAACCGAGTACGCGCCCCGAGCGAGCATACGTTTGCTAAATTCGCTAGTTCAGTTACTATTGTGCTAACTGTACTTTATTGTTACGATCCGACCCTCAAGGAAACGTGGTGCTCACACGCGGAAATGGGTAGTGGTAGTAGACTTTATCGATAACAGATAGCGCTCCCAGTACTTTCGAAAGCGCAGTAGCAATTAAACATTCGTTGTTTCGAGAAAGTTACGGTGTATTTCACTCACTTCAAGATGGCAGTAATTGGGGTATTGAAAGGCTAGCGGCGTGACTGCGAGTCAGTCAGTTTTGCAATCGATGCTTTGAGTGCTTTGAAGATAAATATTGATACTCGTTTCTCAGACTTTGATGTCATTGCGAATGAAATTAAGATTTTTCAAAATCCTCGTGATACTGACATTGAAACAGTAGCCCCGGAACTTCAAATGTAAATTATTGATTTGCAGTGCAGTGATATGATTAAGAATAAATATCAAAACTCATCTTTGTTGGAATCTTATAAGTCTTCTACTGGTACAATTTGATACTTTGCATAAATTTGCTCGTGGGTTGTTTTCTGTCTTTGGTACTACTTACTTGTTTAGCTATTACTGTTTTGGAAATTTGACCTTCGGGGATGTCGTTTGATTGATGACGAAGTGGTGAAAACTCCAGTTTGGGCACATTTCGAGGATAAGCCGAATGAATATCGAATTGTTGCTAAAGCGACGTAATTAATAAGTGCATTGATGTCAGGGTGAATATATTTAAAAAAATCGATCATAAGGTCATAATAAAGGATTTTCTTCAATAAATCCTAAAGTAGGTAATTTCGAAAGATTACCCCATTTATTTAATGGTATATATGTTGTCAACAAGTGATATAATAGAAGCTTATTCAGCAAGGTTACCTACTTTATTATTATATATAGTCAATGTCAACCTCGAACTGAATGAATGGCATATAATAAATTGTCAACAAGATGGAAGTATTTATAGATTATAATAGGGAATTATTAGGCAGTTGTTAATGGGTTGTTATCAATTATTAGTCAACTTACTAGAGACTAGAAAGTTAGCCTATAAACAGTATTAATCTTGGTTAGTCTTATGAGTAAGTACTAGTCATTTCAGTAAGTGTAATATCGAAATGCCGGGCGAAGAACACTAAGTGTAACGGAGTAAATTTCAATTTGAAATTATAATTTTCACCTAGCGCCGTGAATCTTAAGTGACACTGACACTGCTGGTTTTTCGGTAATGTGAGCGTATGTCTCCAGGCTGGACGGGAATTTTTACAGACGCGTATCATGCCCTAATTCGATATAAAAGTGTAACCAGATTAAGATATAGTTCGTTATCTTTGTCCTACACCTGTGCGTGCGTTACATATTTTTCTCTTGCGATGTCAGTTGTTTCGTGTTATGATTCACTTTGTCTTTATTAGATTTGATTCTGAAATTCGTGTTTTTTGGTAAAAGCGCGCAAGTAACAAAGTGTATAATCTTTATTGTCATTTAACAACTAAAATTTTTATTCGAGGTGATCTGGGTAGACTTTATCGATTTCCATTCAAACGTTGTTGTTTTGAAGTTAGATGATGGTTAACCACGTTACAGTGTCTATAGACCCTGAAGAATTCGACTCATCAGATACACAATAACCATAATAAAACCATGTTTTGAAGGGTTTATAGAAAAAAAAAAGTATGACAACATTCTTCGGATACACTACACAATAAGATTCAACGATTACCTCAATTTCATGAGATACGAAATTCGATTATAACATTAGTTTTAACATCAGATGATGATTAACCAAGTTACAGTGTCTAGTCTAGTATGCACATATACAGGATGTTCCATCGCAGACGAGCAACCTCGTATATTTCTTACCCCATAGTGAGTGGAAAAATCTCCCAAAACACGTCGAATGATTTTGTTCGGGGGACATCTTTTGACGTATATTTGAGGCTTGAATGAGCAACCCCCCAATAGGGGGCGCTTCAACCCCTCAAAATTGAATAGGGGAGAGGGGTTGAGTGATACGTCATTTGAACGGTCTTGGAAGCCCCTTTACAACGGTGTATGAAAAACGTAAATTGATGAGCCGTTTTCGGCAAAAATTAATTTTGTTAGTCGAATACGCCACCTTGAATATTTTGGTTATTTGTACAATGTACAAGCTCACTTTTATTAAGCCTTTTTTACAAACTTAAGCAATCTTCAAAAAATCACATTCGTAAAAAAATTGAATTGTGTTGTCATGCTTACAATGAAAAAAATTAAATCTGCGTGTTTAAATCAAATGTTCAAATTTTCCTCCATTGACTTCCATACAATAATACATCCTCTTAAACTAATATATAAAAAAACAGCAAAACATTTCCTTACGTTGCCTTCATTTTTTGATCTCAGAAGGTGTTTATCTGGTTTTAATGTTTCTTCGATCATTTCATGATTTTAATCAATCTCTTGAGTTACTACTTTGCTGATTTGTTTAAAATTTCAAAAAATATGGTTGAGCTGGTTAGCCTTTATTACCGAAATCAAAATTATGCCCGAGCGGCTGCAAGGATATTTAACGAAAACCATCTTGAACGTAGCGTTCACTATAAGTACGTAATGGAATTGATTTCAAAATTTGTGGAGACGGGTTCAGTAATGGATAAAAAAAGGCACTCATTGGAATTGTTAATGATGAAGGAGCAGCTGTGGCGGTATTGGGACATGTCCAACTTATGCCAAACACGCAATCTGTACAACTTTCTGCAGCTTCCGGTATTAGCCAATCTAACGTTTTCAGAATATTACATAAACACAAGTTTCATCCGTACAAAATTAAATTAATTCAGGAATTAAATGATGATGATTGGGATCGAAGGCAAGAGTTTTGCGAAATTATGGTCGAGCGTATCAACAGTAACCCAAATTTCTTGTACAACGTTTGCTTTTCTAACGAATGCACTTTTTTTACTTAATGGAGAGGTTAACCGGCATAACTGTAGAATTTGGAGCGATACAAATCCTCATGTATTTTGAGAAGCTCACACTCAACATCGGGAAAAGCTAAACGTTTGTCTAGGAATTTTGGGAGACCACCTAATTGGACCTCTGTTTATTCCTGGTAATTTAAATGGCGAAATTTATCTTGAAATGTTGGAAAATGCGATTGATCCGTTAATAACTGAACAATTAGAAAACGATCCTCTACTACTTGAACAACAATTGCATTTCCAACAAGACGGAGCTCCTCCTCACTACGCCGCACCAGTTCGCCAATAACTCAATTTGCAATACCCTGGTCGTTGGATTGGAAGAAGAGGTCCTATGGAGTGGCCTGCTCGATCTCCTGACCTGAACCCTCTGGACTTCTTCTTGTGGGGACATCTTAAGTCCAAGATTTTTGTGACTCAGCCTGAAAATTTGGACGAACTACGCCAACGTCAAATAACTCCAATTATGCTGAACCATGATTTGATTTAAACACGCAGATTTAATTTTTTTCATTGTAAGCATGACAACACAATTCAATTTTTTTACCAATGTGATTTTTTGAAGATTGTTTAAGTTTGTAAAAAATGCTTAATAAAAAAGACCTTGTACATTGTACAAATAACCAAAATATTCAAGGTGGCGCATTCGACCAACAAAATTAATTTTTGGCGAAAACGGTTCATCAAATTTACGTTTTTCATACACCGTTGTGAAGAGGTTTCCAAAACCTTTAAAATGACGTATCACTCAACCCCTCTCCTCTATTCAATTTTGAGGGGTTGAAGCGCCCCCTATTAGGGGGTTGCTCGTTCAAGCCTCAAATTTACGTCAAAAGATGTCCCCCAAACAAAATCATTTGACGTTTTTCGAGAGATTTTTCCATTCACTATGGGATAAGAAATATACGGGGTGGCTCGTCTGAGATGGAACATCCTGTATGTATAGAATATTTCTCTATATGTTATCTATATTTTTATTTATCTATGAATCATGCGAAGAAATAAAATGGAATTCTTATCAACACACTATTATTATTATTACTTCATAGTTGGTTTTGCTTTAGTAATCTTTCCAGGTGAGTATCTTAGTACGTTTATTTCCGAAATTTGTATTTAATTAACTTCACGATATTCAAAGCCATTGTTTATCCAGTTTGAATAGAACATTAATATGTTGAAGGGATAACGTGAAACACTCCATTCTCTATCTCAAATTATTAATTCCGATAAGGGAAACGGCGGCGGCAGACTTTTTTAGAATAATTCTTCTTCGGTATATCTCGAAAGTAAAAGGTAGCGTAGCTTTGATGTTGTAGAGCTGAAGAGAATTCTGGTATTATGTATACAATAAAACGCCATCATCTCGGAGGGATGATGATAAAGGCAGGTTATTTCGACATTTTTAAAACATAGTAATCCTATATTTAGTCGTCTCAACGATTTCTTTAGGCTCTCAATAATGCCATTTTGTGATCTTATTATCAGATAGACCGATTGGTTAGGGATCCTTAATGCTTGCTGAACTTTTTATTAGTTCTGCCGTTTAGTAGAAACAAATGCGATCTTAACAACATAGCGGATATTATTATAGAATTACAAATTATCCATCCATCAATACAGAATCGCCAAAATAGGTTTAATATGATCATAGCGCTTCGCCAAGTTCATAGCACCCTATGCCTTATATCTCTTGGAACTATCCATCTCATCAATTCAAAAACTGAACATATGACTAAAGAACCTTTCATTTGCCCTATTGTCAGATCATTTCTCCCTTCACAATATTCAGAAAATCAAGAATGAATATACTTTATCCGATGCAGTAAATTGAATTGAGCCATAAGCGCCAAAAAAATTGAGAAACATATTGGAAGGTCATGAACTTTGTACAAAGCAAGTGATATCAGTTGATCTGTACTTCCACTTGACGAATACCCTCGATACAGGATGTCCCATATTTAGCATGCCGAACTTCATCAGGGGCTCCTGCGACCAAAAATAAAAAAAATTTCGAATGAACTTTGGTCTAAAAATGACTCATAAGTTAGCTATGGCCTTCTTAAAGTGGTCTCCTGGAGACGGTATTTTCTGAATAATTCCGAAACGCCGGGTGATAGAAGTATGCAATTCAGTACGAGGGAAAATGCGATTACCAATTCATTTCGGTCTCACGACCATCATCAGAAGACTTATTTTGTTAAAAAGGGGTTAACTAAAACTAATTAGCACAAGCGTCCATATCGCACAATTTTCAATCAAAAAGCTCACGCCGTCGAAACGATTATAACCATCAATTTGATTAGAAAAATGTTAATATTTTAACTAAAGAAACCAATTATTATAAAAGATCTCTATCCTGGAGATGATTCACATAAAAAGGGATTCAAATTCTGTAAATCATAGGAATGATATTAAGGGATTGAGTCAGATTTATACTAACTTGATTAATTAAAACTCTTGCAAATTCCTACATACGTCTTTATAATGTTAAAAGTATATTTTAGGAAGAACGCTTAAAGTAAACTAAATTCCAATGCAGGTCTAAAACCTTTTCAAGTACGTCATAAATCTACATCTGGGTCGAGTTATTACAAACAAATAGCTTCGAACTCCAGTTGCTTTGAGACCATAGCAATATGCGTTTGTACATTATGAGAATATTACTTAACAGTGGTTTCTTGTTACAAAAAAATCTATACTTTAATATTAACGATACAATTTTCGATTATTCGTGGTTCTGTTCGTTTCGACGGCTTGAGCTTTTTGATTGAAAATTGTGCGATATGGACGCTTGTGCTAATTAGTTTTAGTTAACCCCTTTTTAACAATATAAGTCTTCTGATGATGGTCGTGAGACCGAAACGTACGTAAAGACGAACATTTATAACAGAGTGTTAATGTGACCTAATTCCCGAGAATTTTTTATATAATTCATACTGGGTCAAGAATCTTATTATATTATTACCAATTCAGTGAATGAAAATAATTTCAAAATTTCATTCAGTAGTATATAAAACAGGTTGGGTTATGTTATATTTTACTCTAACTTTTTCGTATGCTAATTTTCCGACGATTTAGTCTCGAATTATGAATACTTAGATCATTTTACAGAATAAAGGTATTTTTTTTTGTTCCGCACCGATCAGATGTACCATTTTCGACTAAAATCGAATCAAAAATATTGTTATACATCCCACAAATTATACATAACATTGAAAAAATAAATTGCGCGTGTTTTTCTGACATTTAGTGACACACGTTCCGCAAAATTCATTGCCACGCGATTATCAGCCAAGGATACAGTTCTGCCAATGAATTGTGGAAATGGAAAATGCTTTATCGAACATTGTTTGGAGTGATGAATCCATTTTCACCAGGAATGGAGTGTCCAATATGCACAACACGCATGTATGGGCAAATGAGAATCCCAGAGTGGTACGACGATCTAATTTTTAGCATCGTAAATGGCACATGGGGATTACAGCAAAAGGTCCAAATGTACCTAAAAAGGCCGAAGGTCACACTTCAAATCCGTTTGAGAGATATAAAAACAATTTTTTTCCTAAATTTCAGCACACTGTATCTTTGAAAACAGATACGTTAGAACAAACATTTATCTGTCGAGGAGAATCTTGAGTTACATTTTTTACATTTACTTCTGACCCAGGAGAAGCCAACGTCAGCAATATACGGAGTTTCTGGCGGGCCACAAACCTGCTAGAATAGAATAAGCTTCTGACCACGGGGTGCACAATATGCCCAACTAAGTAGTCTAGGTGTAACTGGGGGCTGAATCCCCTCCCTTCAATTGATGAGAACTCATAATAAGAATAATTCTCTATGGCTTGGACATGACGGGATAATCTTAGTTTAAAGTGAATCACTCTAAATATAAGTAGTTATAGAAAGTTCGATAAGTCATGAAACGGGATTTCGTGCAATATTTTCAAATCGGTCGTTTAAGTTTGCTATTACCTATTATCGAATAGAAATCGATGTATATTTCAGCGTTCATAATTAATGCACTTATCTGAAATTAAAAGTGCTCAACCGCTGCGATCGTGCAGAGCTTTTTAAACAAACTAATAAATGCGGGACAAAAGCAATTCCTCATTCCGTAGATTGCTTGTGCATCAATTAACTAAAAAATTTTCTATTTTTAGTAATTTACGCGAAATTTCCAATACGGCTTCCGATTATTATGCTCCGTTCTTACCTTCGAGAGCACCGTTTACAGGTCATTATTATGCCCGACTAAGAAGTTATTATCTTCAAATAAAATTCCTCATTGAGGCAGTTATAAAGTATAGGAATAAATTTAAGACTTTCAGGCGGAAAAGGAGTTAAATCCCGAAAAAAGCACGTAACCAATCAATTCTCGCGAATAACTTTTTTGTGAAACTTCACATCAATAATTGTACACTTATCATTGGAAAGAAAATAGACGGTGTTTCTAAAGTTTTAAAAATGGCAATAGGGACTGATTATCTTTTCGAAACGTGGTATAAGTATTAAACGATGCTTATGGGACGTCTTTTAGTTTTCGTTTACATTTTGATTTGATTAATACTATCGATATGGTGGAAATGAAACATGGAGAAAATGTAAACTTTTCTTTACAGTATTCGAAATCACTCAAAACAAGGTACGAAAAAGTTTCATCATTCTTAAGGATTTTTGAAGCAATAAACTAGTTACTTCTCATTACTTTAGTAGATGCCATTAAAAGATTCATGGTTAACAATACTCCCCCTCTCAAAAGCTTTCAAAATATTTTAAGCAATCAAGGATTAGCATTTTAAGAATGTGAATATGGAGGCTTCATGTCTATTTTTTAAATTTGACTATACGAGAAGATCTCACGGGATGATCATCCTATGAGAGGGTGCTGTTGGTGGTGATCCTGAGCATGAATATGGAAGACTCCATAGGAATAATTGTACCTGGTACCATCATTATGGTGTGATGACACCCATTATTCATGGTTTCAAGAGGCGACATGGAAAGATTTTTGTGTTTTATACAGAACTCCTAAGCCCATCTTGGGAATAAAGAAGAGTGAAGACTGTTTGAAAAAAAGCGAATGGCTGGTGTACCAATTGATCCAGATCAGGAGAAGCTAGGGGGGCGAGAAGCGGAGTTTTTGGACCCAAAACCAAGGAAGTACTGGTGAATACATCAGTACCTTTCAAGAGGAAGTCCATGCAATGGAGATATATGTAAGCCTCTATCTGAGCATTGTATACGAGAAGAAAGACCTAGCACCATAGGAGTGCAGATCAGAATAACCTTCAACTGGGTCCTAGGAGGTATAGGGATTGAGGGACATGAAAATGCCTCTGTTCTATGTTATAGTAACACGCACTCCTCAATAATCAGTACTAAACACTGGATATCTCTTCCATCCTATAGATTGGTCAATATCCTTCTAGATATACAGTGTGTTAACGCCAAATGGAATAAATTCATTATTTCGATTACTATACATATTTTGAAAAATCCCGAAACACGTCAAATTCAAATTATAAATTGACATCCTTCTACGTAAAAATTCGACCCCTATCTTCAACCCCCTTTGAATGACAGGTACAACCCCCTATTTTTGAAATGGGAAGTATAGGCTTGTGATATATCGTTTGAAAGGTCTCTTCATTTTCTATTCAAAAATGTTATCGTTTTCAAGTGTTTTGCAACAATTAAGATAGAATAAAATAAAATTATGTGGTTACCGAAATTCGCTAAAATATACTAAAAACTTATTACAATATACTCAATACTTATTTCCCTTTTAGATCTTGATAATAAGAAAGTAAGCAAAAACCATAGCAATGTGTGTTTTAGATGGTATCCATTAAAATACTTTGAAAAGTTTCCGTGGTAACGTTAGTTTGATTAAAACACCTTAGCAAATTTTTTTACATAAGTTGTCATTTAAGTTGTCAGTTGTTAGATTAACGGAAATGCATAAAATAACAGTTGTAACTCGCCTATTTCATGAGAAATTTCCTGATTCACCGCCTATATCCCAAGGAACAGTTAGTAAAATAGAGAAGCTGTTTCGCCCAGCCACACATACATCGATAGTGAACATATTAAAAGAAAATAAAATGCATCCATACAAAATGATACTTACTCAGGAGCTCATGGAAGATGATTTTGATAGGAGGACTTATTTTTGTGAGCGGATGATGGACATGTTGGATAACAATATTATCCAATTAGAAAACGTTATGTTTTCTGATGAGTGTACTTTTTCACTTACCGGTCATGCTAATCGTCAAAATTGCCGCTACTGGTCAACGGAAAATCCTCACTGGATAAGAGAAGAACACACGCAATACCTTCAAAAGATTAATGTTTGGACAGGGATTGTTGGAAACCATATCATTGGTCCCTTTTTCATTGAGGGCAATTTGAATGGCGATCATTCAAAATGATGTCATTCCAACTTTGGCAAATTTATATCCTGATCCAGGAAACCCTCAAGTTCCAGTGAATACGATATGGTTTGAGCAGGATGGAGCACCACCACATTACCAATTTAATGTCCGGCAGTACCTCGATACAATATTTCCCAATCGGTGGATAGGGAGGAGAGGATCGATTGAATGGCCAGCGCGATCACCTGATCTTACACTATTAGATTTTGTTTATGGGGATATGTGTACAAAACTAAACCTTTTGATTTAAATGACTTGAAAGAACGAATAACGCTTGCGATGAGATCGATCACGCCTGATATGTTCAATACTGTTAGAAGACAGTTTTATTTAAGATTAGGATGTTGCCAAGACGTTCGCGGTGAAGATTTTGAACATCTACTTCATTAACTTTCATAGTTCTTTTTAGTGTTTTACATTTTATCACGTTTTGTATTACATTTTAGTTTTTGATTGAATTGTAGCGAATTTCGGTAACCACATGATTTTATTTTATTCTATGTTAATTGTTGCAATAAACTTGAAAGCGATAACATTTTTTGATAGAGAATGAAGATACCTTTCAAACGATATATCACAAGCCTTCTCATTTAAAAAATTGGGGGTTGTACCTGTCATTCGAAGGAGGTTGAAGGTAGGGGTCGCATTTTCCCGTTAAAGAATGTCAATTCGTAATTTGAATTTGACGTGTTTCGGGATTTTTTATAAATATGTACAGTAACCTAAATAATGAATTTATTCCATTTGGCGTTTACACACTGTATATTTGGGAAATTGGAAAGGAACCTAAGAATTATAATAGGATTCATGACGAAACACTCCAACACCAGAAGAGATAATATTGAATGGAAACAACACAATAATAATCGGAAGAGAACAATTGTTCTTACATACAATCTAAACTCATAAATATGTGCTGATTTGATTTTTCAATCTTCAGTAGGTAATTCCAATTTGTTCTCTATGCAAATAGGATAGAAAGATCAAAGGAAAAATAGATAGAAATGTTGCCTTAATTATTCAAGCCGACGGCGGAGGTGATACAGTTGCGATTTTAATTATTTCTCTATTTGAAAAAGCGGATCTCGAACAATCGTTCGATTTGACTTTGAAGGAAATCGAAATTAATACGAAACCTTTGTGTCTGATGTGTTCGCATACCGTTAGAATGAAAAATCGGCGAGTATTTGTAATATATTTGTGCCTTAACTTTAGGTATTTACACATCAAGAGATCCCGTCCGATTCAATTTAGAGAGTGGTCTTTGTTTTATGTCCTAGAGGTATTTGGATTAAAATATCACGTTGTGATAAACTTCAACTTATACGCACCGTCGATGCATGTTATGGCATCAAATGTCCCACTTGGACTTGAAATTGCAATGAAGAATTGAACAAAATATATCAGATTGATATAACGAATATCATAGACCATACATTGCATATAAACCTACCAACTGTGTTGAGAAATATTTTTCAAATATAAACCTTTAATACCTAAAGATAAACAAACCCACACAGTATACAAATTAAATTGTTTAGATTGGGATGGGACAGGAATCTCTAAGCAATATTTATAAAAAAGAATGTATGGCAATAAGTATAGTACATGGAACAAAAATTTAGAAAATTCCACCGCCCTTACTAAACACTGTTTTGATTATAACCATCAATTCAATCACAAAATTGTTAATATTTCAACTAAGGAAATCAATTATTATATATAAAAGATCTACTCTGGAGATGATTCACATAAGATGTGACTCCAAGTCTGTAAATCATGGACAGAAATTCAGTCATTAAGTCAGATTTTTAATAATTTAATCAATTAAAAGGTATGAGTCTTTATAATAATGTTAAAAGGATATTTCAAGTAGAATACTCAAATAGCAATATTTATAATAAGGTCAAACAACCTGTTTTTATTACCTCATACATCTTCAACATCTGGTTCGAAAGTGGGCACTTGAGCGTATTATAGATCGGTTTTAGTCTTATTCAAACATTGCGCGATATAATAATATAATAATAATAATAGTAAATTTATTTTTTCTCAAATATACATTCCATAAATACATCAAATTTACATTATAAGAGAAACCTGAGAAAAAAAAGGGATTAGTTCGACAAAGTCGTTCTTCCACTATCCCTCGAGTTTATATTTAGTTACATATTAGTTGATTAAATGTACATATAATATATCAAAATAATAATTTTTGCCATTTAATTAACAATAACAATAAGAATAACAAGCAAAAAAAAAAGAAAAAATGTACAGAACTATGAATATACACCACTACTACATACACTTGAAGTGGGAGGTATCATAATCTAAACAATATTTTGTTTTTGTAAAGTTTGAATTTTTAAAAAAGTTTTGAATGAAGTTAAAGTTAAAGATTTGATATTGGCCGGAAGGGAATTGTAAAACTTGCAAATATTGTATGAAAAGGCACGATGGAATCTAGCTAATCGATAAATAGGAGGACTAATAAGGCCCTTATTCCGAATATTTAAATTATGTACACTAGTTCGAAATGTCACCCTTCTAAACAAGTATGCCGGTTGTTTTGTAGACAATATTTTGTGAAAATATACACAGAAATTTGAGTAGTACCTGTTTTCAATGTTTAGCCGACTGAGATCCTTTAATTTATGTGATACTCTTTCATATTTTCTAATGCCGTAAATGTACCTGATACAAGCATTTTGAATTCTTTGCAATCTAGATTTATCCGTAGCTGTTAGACATGGATAGTAAACTACCGAACAATGATTCAAATGAGATAGCACAAGAGCATTACATAGTTTAGTTTTAATATGAAATGATAACTATTCTCTGTGACAATATAATTCTTTTAAAGACATGATTTAAGATCCCACACATTTACAAATATGACTAGTAAATCTCAGTTGATCGTCAAGAATAACTCCTAGATTTTTAGCTTCTCTCACTGGTGTTAATATATCATTCCCTATTTTGATTTCAAAATTGCTTATAACCTGATCATACATTTTTTTATTTGCGAAAAGTAAAAACTTTGATTTAGCATTATTCATAATTAGAGAATGTTTTTTTGCGTACTGGGCCAGACTTTCCAAGTCTTTATTAATTTCTAAATTAGCCTGCACTGCATTTTCCGGATCAAAAATTTTGTAAAGTTGGCTGTCATCAGCATATCTGTGGTGGTTACAATACATAACAGGCTTCATAAGTTGTGAGGTATATATTAAACAAAATAGGACCTAAAATGGAACCTTGTGGAACACCCGTATTTAAGTTCACCTGAGACGAAATTTGACCATTTACAGAAATGACTTGGGTGCGATTACATAAATAGTTTTGAAAAAATGTTAAGCAATTATTAGACATTCCCACATGCTTTACCCTTATCTAGGCATGTGATAATATTGTCCGTAATGTTACTAAGGGCAGTAGAGCAACTATAACCTGGCCTAAAACCCGATTGTTCTGATGGAAGGACAGAGTTATCCTCTAAGTAATGCCGCAATTGTTTTTCAACAATTTTTTCTAAGTTTTTAGATAGCGTGGGTAAGATACTGATTATTCTATAATCTGAAATTTTTTTGAGGATTGTTATTTTTAGGAATAGGAATACCTTTAGAATTTTTCCATTGTGACGGAAATGTTCCACTTAATAAACAGGAATTCACGATATGAGTTATGTAGGGTAAAATAATTGGACAACAGTATTTAATCATTCTAACGTCAATTCCATCCATGCCACTGCAATTTGAAGATATATTATTAAGTATATTTTCAATTGAGTCTGTATCTGCTGGGACCAAATTGAATTCCTCAGAAATGAAAAAGTTTGAAAAATCGGGATTACATTTAATTATAGGAATAGTATTTATAAATTGTTCATTAAGTTTATTTATGTTTTCTGAAGATTGGAAACGAGATTCAGTGGATTTCTTTGAATAAATATTATTATCTTTCAGCGTTTTCCATAATAATTTAGAGTTATTTGTTTTTAACTTATAGTTGAAGTAAGCTTTCTTCTCATTTTTTATTGCCAAACTAGTAAAGTTACGTAACTGTTTATAGTAGGTCCAATGAGATTGATTATTAGAAGTAGATTGCTATACAGTGGCTTCATCTCAACCCATACCAATACCAAACGCTTTCAAATTGCTAAACCTACCAGTGCCAGACGTAACACCAAGGGAGTCCCAATTATTGACAGCTTGGTGGCGTCCAAACTTTCTGGGTATACTCGAGGGAAACGTTTTACTGGTAATTCCTGAGGTGAAAGGCTTGTGTTTAGGTAGAAGCGACTGAGCTATAAGAGCACCAAATACCAAAAAACGTTATAGAGTATATCTTAAAGCTGGAAAAACTGTACAGGAGACGGCGTCCTAAGATCGATTAGTTTTATGTCATTCGAACTCAAGACTCTAGAAAAGCTAGTTGCTATCAACTAGCTTTTCTAGAGTTTTCTACCAGTACACAGCTACCAATATGCCTACAAGACTGGCTGTTCAACAGAATCAGCACTCCATCAACTTGTGGAAAGGGTGAAAAAAACGCTGGAAAATAAAGAAATCCTTCAAGCTGCTTTCCTAGACATAGGAAGAGCTTTTGACAACACCTCAATTGATTCAATCATCAGGTTCCTCAAACACAGAGGAATCGAGGAACCATGTGTGGCCTGGATAGACTCAGTACTGAGGAACAGGATGATACATGCAACAATGATGAAGGAGACCGTAGTGGCCCGAGTGGCCAGAGGATGCCCGCAGGGGGAATTACTTTCTCCACTTCTGTGGAGCCTGGTCGTGAACGGGCTACTGAGAACCCTCAAGGACAAAGGATATAGAACCTTCGGATATGCCGACGACATAGTGGGCATGGTACAAGGAAAATACAAATCCACGGTCAGAGATCAAATGCGAAAGTCTCTGAACCTGGTAACAATATGGACGGATTCAGAGGGACTGAATGTCAGTCCCCACAAAGCCACCATAGTAGCATTTACTCGTAAACGCAAATTAGAGGGCTTGGGACCTCTGAAGATTCAAGGAAAAACTGTACAGATAAAAGGGGAAGTCAAATATTTCGGGGTGATACTAGACTCGAAACTGACTTGGAACCAACATCTAGGAAAAGTAATTAAAAAAGCAGAGACCTCATTATATGTGACCAAACGCGCCTTCGGGAAAAATGGGGGCTACGGCCGAACATGATACGGGTTGTACAATATGGAGGCTAAGCCCGCAATAACATACGCCTCTTTGGTATGGTGGCCTAAAACACAACAAAGAGATCTAGAACAGACCACAGGGAGACCAAAACGTACAGCACGAAGATCTGTAGAAGACTGGATCATGGAAAACCACAAAGAATACTGGGAAAAAATCCAAGGAAACGAACATGGGAAGAAATACATCAAAGCTCCGTGTAACAAAAGAACGACAGACCTATTAGCACTAAATAGGGAAAAATAAAAATCGTAACAGGGCTCATGACTGGCCATGCGTCAGTGAAAGGGCAACTAAACAATATGGGACTGTACAATGGCGACCTGACATGCAGATTTTGCGATAAGGATACAGAAACAGTGACATACATACTGTGTAAATGCGAGGCACTAGATCGCAAAAGACAGTCAATTTTTGGAAAGCCTTACGGCGAACCAGAACTATACAGTTACCACCCAGTAAAGGACTTGTACAAACTCGTACAAGGTTCAAAAATACTCGAGTGGATATCGTAAAGAAACAAAACCTAGGCTAGATAAAATGGGCCAACAGGTCTAAGTGGCACCGGAGACAATAGCCGGACAAGCCTACAAAGGGGAATGGAAAAATGAGGAAATTTATTGAAATGCTACCTTCTGGTATACCTTGAATGATGATTTTGTGTCCTATGAAGGAATTCTTCTTGTCTTGTGTCAACGCCCACAAATTTATGGAAATTTAGCGATAAATATTGGTTCATTCGTGTTTTCCGTTTCCATCAGTCTCTCCGATTAGTTCCGTTTCCTGGTTTTAATGCGAATTATTTTTTCTCTCTCGCGTCTCGCACGCGAACGATATATTCGCCGATTGAAATAAATTATTTTCCACGATGAAACCGTATCGCGCGGCTTGGCTCGAGCCTTCTGTTCCCAATTGCTGATAGAAACAGGCTCAGCAAGTAACATTTCATGTCGAACGACATTCTGAAAGGTTTCGTGATCGCACTAATCGATTTTGTTTTCTATAATTTTATTCTAAACGAAACACGCCGCCACCCCTCTGTGTATCTTGTCATTTCTGATATTGGAAATAATCGGAATTTATTGTCTTCAGATTTTTTACTTTCACATTGCAAGATTACTACATTTCTAAATATCGAGTTCCTTGGGGATGTATTTAATCGCTAGTATCAATGAAATTGATTAATACGTATCTAGATCATTAACTCTCCTCATCATTGTTATCTGGCAAAATCTAATAAGAAATCAATGAATTACTATTAACAAAAAGAACAGAAGACCTATCAATGTCTAAAACTGGATTTCTTAGATCTAATTGTGTCAAGCAAAAGGCGTCCTTATCGCACCAATTTCAATTAAAAATTCCCACTACGCCGAAACGAACAGAAATACGAGTACTTAATATATTCGAATTCATCTCAAGCAATGTTTGAGTAAGACTGAAATCAAACTATAACGCTCAAGTATCCACTCTTGAACGAGATGTTAGAGATTTATGAGGTAATAGGAAGGGGTTGTCAGACCTTTTTTGGAAATATTGCTATTTGAGCATTCCACCTGAAATATACTTCTAACATTAAAAACACGCATGTAGGAATTTGCAAGGATTTTGATTAATTAAATTAGTATAAATCTGACTTAATGATTGAACGTCTGTTCTTTGATTTACAGACTTGGAGCCACGTTTTATGTGAACCATCTCCAGGATAGATTCTTATAATAATGGCTTTCTTCAGTTAAAATATGAACATTTTTGTTATCGAATTTATGGTTATAAACAAAACAATGTTTATACAAGAGAGGTGGAATTTTTTGTTTCTGGTATTATACTTGTGACCATACAGTCTTTTTTATAAATATAATTCAGATATTCCTGTATAAGTCCCATCGCAATCTAAACAACTTAATTTATATACTGTGTTGGTTTGTTTATCTTAAGGTATTAAAGGTTTCAGTATAAGTTAAGCATAGGTTCGAAATTTGTATTGCCTGATGATAAAAAATTGCCTATCGACAATATGATAGGAAAAAAATAATTTAATGTGGCATTTTAATGAGTTTATAGAAAATAATATCATAGATCATTAATTAATTTGCTTGAACATTGTTTCTTTACTTGCAAATTTTGGCATTGAGTATCATCGAAAAACGTTGGGCAAAAATTAAAAACCACACACCTCTAGATCAATCTGTATTTATGAATGCGGTAATGTGTTGTAAACAGCCTTACAGACCGCCCTTTAAAATTGTCCCACCCAGAGTGCCATCCCAAAAATTTTAAACTTTACCGTAATACACTGGAAATTAATGGCAGCCCATCATTAAAGGAAGAATAACGAAATCTATAATGGTACGTCACATATAAATGGTATAAATGGTAGTACAGATGATTTTATAACATTATCATATATTCCGGAGACCACAGAGAAAATTATGAAATGTTTAAAAAATGATGATAGAAATGTTGCGCATAAATCTACTGACTTGATTGTGTTGGTAAATATTCTCAAATTTGAAACCTTTAATACCTAAAGATAAACAAACCCACACAGTATATAAACTAAATTGTTTAGATTGCGATTGAACTTAGACAGAGATCTAAAAACAATATTTACAAAAAAAAAATGTATAACATTAGAAACAAAAAATTCCACCACTAAACATTGTTTCGATTATAACCATTAATTCGATGACAAAACAGTTGATTTTTTAACTAAAAAAAACTTATCATACAAGATCTATCCTGGAGATGATTCACATAAAACGTGACTCCAAGTCTGTAGATAATGGAACCGACGTTCAATCAGTAAGTCAGATTTATGCTAATTTTCCTATTAAGTCATAAATCTTAACATCTGCTTCGAAAGTGGATACTTGGGCGTTACAGTTTTATTCAAACATTGTTTGATATGACTGCGAATATTATAAGTAGATTGCTATGCAGTGGCTTTTTGATACATATGCAAATACTTAAGCCAATAATGTGTTACTATTTCAATTACTCGTGTTTCTGTTCGTTTCGGCGACGTGGTCATTTTTAGGGCAATAAGAACTCTTTGTGCGTGATACAATGATTCTTAAGAAATCCCGTTTTAGACAGTGATACGTCTTCTGATGATAGTTAAGCGACCGAAAAGTACGTAAAGGTAAAAATAATAAGCATATGTGTTAGTGTGACCTATTTCCCGAGAATTTGTCGATGATTCATACCTGGGTTAAGAATCTGTATAAAAAAAACAAAACATTAAAATATATTAAATGTCAAAATTACAGAATGATTTTGTAGGTCACCTTTGGATGATGTTGACATGAAAAATATATGCAAATAAGAAAATATTGTTTTCATCCTCTCCTTTCTAGGAACGTTTGTTCCTAAGATATACCAAATGCTATTAAAAAGCAATCAGAACGGTTTGACGACAGTATTTCATGTTGTCTACTGATAATCATTCCGATTCATTTCTCATTCATGTATCCTATTTTAATTTAAAATTTAAATGTAACGTTTGCCTTAACGCTCTTCGAATTATTGAACCGTAATCAAAATACTGAGAAATTGTATTTCCTCAAGTGACTCACAAAGACACTAATTTTATTTCGAAGTTTAATTGCGATTCTTTATTATTCGAATAGAAATACCCTAATAAGACACGTTTCCCCTTCAGAATAATTATACGGTTGTGGCAAGCACCCTCTACAGTTAAACTTTAAATAAACATTAGAATAAAAGCGGGGTCAAACACCATGGAAATGGATGACTAGGAAGTTCAAGAGGATGAAACTGTATTCAACAAACGAGATATTGGAATGTAGGATTGGGGTCCCTAACCAGAACTTCTCTAGCTTACACAAAAGTTGGAAACTATTCGTTCACTCACTGAATTGATAGTTGTATCAATGGTTCATGGAATGAGACTCCAATTCCTGTCTTGACGAAAACGAAAAGTGAACGAATAGGTGACGTGATTCCAATATGTATTAGACGGACAATTTCCTAGAACGGATGATGTCGATCAAAGTCGAGATTTTTCCATAAAATTACTACAAATGAAAAAAGTTTCAAAACTGAGTTACCCGACATTTCGGATCTCAAAAGAATCTAGATACAATTGAAGTGTATAAGCCCTCTCCATCCAATGGGTCAACCGAAATCGATTTTTCCATACTTACACCTTGACAATTATTAGAGAAACCAAAACTTTAAAAAAATTGTGGTAGCTGTTGAAATTTGTTCTATATTGCGAATATACATCCTAAGTGTTGTATCCAACATGACATGATTCTATTATCGTTAGCGGCTATGTGGTGACGCATTCGGAAACATATTAAAAGAAAATTTCAACAGAATCGAAGGGGTCGACCGAAATCGAGATTTTTTCCATACATCTTATTAAGAATTGAGAAACCATAACTTTCAAACAATTGAGGACACTGCTGAGACTAAGTGTTGTTTCTATCATGACATGATTTTATTATGGTTAGCGTCTATGTGATGAGCAAAATTTTATGGTCTCGACTGGGATACGTTGATATTGGTGGTTTTCAGTTCTCATCAGTTTTACTTTGTAGGAAGCGATTCATGGGTAAAGGTGATATCCAGCCTACATCACTCAGGATGCCACTTTTGATAGTTGGAAAAAATCAATTCCACAAAATTTATAAACAAACTTAAGTACATGAAAACAACTAGATTCATTACTCCGTTGTAATAACAAAACAATAACGGGAAAATGAGAAACTCCAAGCATAATATAGTAATTGATCATGAAAAGGAAGGATAAAATATGTGCTCATCTTCCATTCTGCATTGGTTTAAAACAATACAATCACTTTGAATGAAACAAAAAACGCTTTTGCAAATTAATATTCATTATTATCTTGGTAAGAATGCTTTTCACGTAGAAATATGCGAAAACTCCGTTGATATATAGCGAAGAATTTCCTCTTAATTAGGTATTTACGATCCATCCTTTGGGCGCTTCTACCTTACAAAATCGAATTCCCCGATGAGCTAAATCTGATATTTTTATCGTGAAACGTGATCCTTTCATCTTTGTATTTGGTAACAGAAGCGACTCCTTTATGAAAACGTTTTTAGCGTAATATAAAATATCGAATGAATGGCAGTGTCCATATCTCAACAAACAATATTGGATGTAGGGTCGACGAGAGCAATGAAATATTTATTCAGTATGAATCAATAGATTTCGTACCCAAACCAAATCAAATAATTTAGAAGTATATTATATCAAAGCGGATATATCATAGTTATTATAGAATTATTTGCAATTAAAATATTTTTATATTAGTCAAATATTTACATAAAATCCATAACCAGACTTTCCAAACCTGAAACATGAGCTTTTGACTAAGTTTGTTTTTGTTATGGTGTTTTGAAAGCGAATGAGCTTTCATTTATTATAAATTTATTGCTGAATCATTGGCATATTTATATTTCAACGAAAATAAAGTGCGTTTATTTGCAAAAATTGCGATTGCAATGTTTAGAATACAAACCTAAAAATACGAAATATTTATTTAATTCATATACATAATTCATGACTTCAAAATTGAATGTCAAAGTTAGAACGGAATTAACTAAAATTCGCGTCGATTATTTGAATAATTGATTTCGCCTCACCGACATCACTCAATGTCATAAGAATCTCAATAAATTTCGAAACTTCAATACTGACCTTTATCGCACTGAGCAATAACGGTTAGAATAAGCTCATCTTTTCCCTTCATAAGTTTCATCATTGACTTAAGTCAATGTCAATTAACTTTGTTCAATGGCTTCATTTGAGTTATTTCTCATAACAGATATTCAAGATCTTTTTTTTTAATACCTTGACTACACGAGAAGGAAACCTATAATGTTGGAGGGAGATAATAAAATAGTAATAATGAATAGATCGAATAGCGCAATGTATTTTTTTAGAGTAATTCCGACATTACTACAAGTTTGGAAATACGCGCAATCTCAATATTATTGAATGGTAGTACGGATTAGAAAAAAACATCGATTTTCGAGCAAGGGTTCTCGAGATATTGCTGTTTTTTAGGAGACTAGCGCGGCGACTCTCCCTTCGCCGCGGGCCGCTCAGCCAAGCGCACGAAATACCATTATTTAAAATAATTGTTTTAGCAACTTTCACGAAACATAAAAGGTTGGAAATTTGGTAAGTTGTTCATTAACTATTGAAAAAGATGATCCTGTAGCGCGTTACCGCACCACAACTTTTTTAGGGCCATTTTACAAAACTGCTTTTTTTTGCTTTAAGCTGCGATTTGCAAAAAGTGTACATCCGATCTTGCCAAAATTTTGTGTGGTACTTGGTGGGTACAAAAGCTACAACCTATGGAAATTTCAGCTCTTAGTCTTTAAAAGAACAACAGTTATGAATTTTTGATATTTCGAACAAAATCGATGGTTTTTTTGCAATTTGCGGGGTCGCCGCTGGACCAATCGGGTTCATCCGCAGCTCATTTTTTCCGTCTTTTTGCGACGCATGAGATCATTGGAAGATTTTTTCTTTTTGACTCAATCTGACGATGTCCGACGTGGAAAACCAGTTTTGGCCATTTTTATCATTTTTTTTGTACCATTTGCGACGATCAAAAAGTGTTCGATTTTAGTTCCTTCAATTTGTATCATAATTATCTACTCAAGGCAATTTTTTTGTCCGAACTCGGGATTAAAAACTCCAAAAAGCTAATTCTATCACACTATAAATGTTGTTTACTGGGCCAATCAAACTTGATTTTTTAAATTAAGCTTTATATATAAATTCACTTGTTATGTATTGATGCTTCCGGTTTACCTCGTAGTAAAGATAAATACTTTAATTTCCCTTAATTATTGGGATATCCTTATATTCTTCACTCTCGGTTAGTATTTACTTATTAATTTTTATTATTCAATTGAAAATTGTTACTTAGATTGCTATGTTTACTTGGAACAATATTGATGTTATCTTGTAGAATTGATTGATCGCTTTGTGAAAATTTTGTTAATTTGACATTACTTGACACTTAGTTTCATAACCCTCAAACTTGATTTGACATTTACTTGCTGAAATTGATCATAAACATTAACACTTCTTGTGCTAGATAAAAAATTATACTGAACTCGAGGAATATTGAGCTTTTCTATTTACATTTTCTCCTCCCTATCCTTTTTTGTTTCCTATCAATCAATGATATTTTTCATTTTATATTAATCAATGGTCAAGAGTTAGCTCCTGGCTTTCCACATTGTCTCTTTGACTTTTTGATGCTCCAATTTTTTTATTTACATTGCCCTAATAATCATTCAAACCCTATTCTGACTGTATTCTAGTTCTTCCTTTGAATCTGCTTATGTTGATCTATTTCTAATTTTTCTCTGCATCTTTTCATACCCCTTTTGTTATGTTTTGTTTATTATTCATTTCATTTAACATTGGCCAAACTTGTAAATTAGATTTTCATTCCTTTAATTAAATTTCCCTCCTATTCTTTTTATTCTAACTGATTCATTTCTTTCCTATTAAACTATACAATTTTTGACTATTATTCTGATTTGCTTATTTAAAATTGATTCACTCGAAAATTTTATCAATCTGTCAAAATTTTATTTCTATTTGATTATCTTTTATACCAATTCAGTTCTTCTCCCTTTCATTCTACATTTTATCTTTATAAATTTGTCCTTTAAATATGAAGTTATTTCAGAAATCATTATTGTACCTTCTGCTCTCTTTAATTGCGTGTTCTGTACCTAACAAGTGTAAAAGCGTGTCTATTTTCAGGCGCTGCGGTTAATATATCAAAGTAAATTTATATCTGCCTCTGTCTTGGAATTTATGGTACCTTCCACCGAAATATAAGTGCGTGAATACTCTCTGAACTCATGTAGGTAAATAAGAGTCCTCCAGTAATCAGAAAGTTTACTCTTGGCGAATGGTTGTGTTTACTTTAGCGAGTCCCTTGCATTATTTAATGTGGGGGCATAAATACCACTTTGTTGACTCTATTTAGCTTTAATCTTCGGTATTGAGTGCTTTAGCGACCGCTTCATAAACAGAGCTCACACTATACTCATTTCTCTCGTGCTCTCTCCCACTCTCTAAGCTGAACAAATGTTCAAAAAAGGGTAATTTGTTGAATCTATATTAAACAGCCAACAGGATTTGTATCAATGACTCTTTTGCTTTAGAATTGACCCGATCATTTGAAGCAGGAGTTGTAAATAGAGGGTCTACGATCCGCATATTTGTTAATTTTGATTGAATAGATATTGATTCTGTTCCCATCGTCAATGAGATCCTTTATTTTCAAATTGAAGATCATTAGCTAAAGGAATATAGACGAATTTATTTGAAAAAAGACTGGATTCCTATGTAGTTGTCCCGAAAAGTGTTTCATCTTTGTGACATAATTAAACTATAAGACTGTGGGTACACTATGAGACTATAGATAACAAAAAATCAGCCTTATCCACTGAAGTACTGAGGACCGTTCAGCCACCAAGAAGCCATCATCAGAGTAAGCTAAATTATAAATCAAAATATTTCATCCCTTATAAATCACCTAGATATTTTTTATTACTGCGCTTCAAGAGTGATAAATGACAAACTGTTTTTCATACCGAGTTAGAATAATCCTTCTAGTTTGACCTACATAATGTTATTACTATTAGTTTCTTCTCTAGAGGTTTTTGGTAACAATTGTTGAAATTATAGGTAGGTGCTCTAACATTATTAACAATGTGTCTTAAAGGTATAGAAGAGTTATGCAGTTATTAAAAAGATTGGACAATATAAATGGTAGTAATGCGACGTTTTTTTTCATGATCTTTTCAAGTAAACTAGGAAGCTAATGTATCGAGCTTATATCGAAAACAAATTACACCAGCTGAGAAAAGCACTTGAACCAATTATGTGCCAAAGAGAATGTAAATTGATAAAAAGTAAGTAGCTAGTTGGGTGAATTTCGTTAACATGAAGCCACGATAGCTTTGTCCTAAGCTGAAAAGTAATTTCTTCTGTTTTATTTTGAAATTTAGGTTAATGGAAGTTTGCGGATCTGAACGGCGGGGAAATACGATATGGTACCTTCATAAGCCGTAAGGAATATGCGGAGTCATTGGTTTATGGATTTTTTTCGCAGATAAGTCCAAGAGACAGGCACTCACCCCTCGCTACTTATGATATTAAATTTTACTTGGCGAAATCATTATATCTAAGGATATAAATTTCAACTTTCCTCTAGTTTTATTAACTTTCGGTGATTTATTGCCTAATCATTATATATCATTTTGAACGTGTAATTTATTTCCGCTCACATAAAAATTACTATTTTCTTATCAACTGCTCCTGTTGAACTTGAAGGAGGAATAGGAAAAAATCGTTTTTCAGCTTGGAGTGTGCGTGTCCTTCACAACTTTGAAATATTCAATAAATAGGATTCACGTAATTCGCTTGCAAAATCTGCAGCGTTATATAATCGTCTATGAAACATAACCACACATCAATAGTGATTGGCATGTATATTTATGAGTTACCTCGTTTGTATCTGTCGGACCTTGTTAGTTATTGCTACGTCATCAAAATTGAATATGGTTATACTCTGCTCCGGTGAACTTCCAAATTCATTGGCACAGAATTAACCTTAGTTTCATTATATCACAGACTACGTAATTCTTCTTGTAAAGTCTGCAGAGCTTTATTGCGTCAACCTGTCTCGCTGGCTTCATTCGTTGGTATAGGGCTCTAGATGAGAGGCTGTACACGAGACAGGTGATTACTTCCAACAGATCGTTTAAATGGAGCAGAAACAAAGTTGGTGCCAATAAAGGTCCCTGTGGAGCACTATAGTCGAAAGCCAATGTATCGCAGATTATTCCGTCAACCACCACATGGAGTGAGCTATCTGACAGAAAGCTCGATAGTAAGCAACAAAGTTGAGGCAGCACATTATATGACGGAAGTTTCCCAAAGAAGGCTTCTGTGCCAGACTTGGTCAAATGCTTTGGAGATATTTGGTGCTACAGCTGGAGATGTCCCATATTTTTCAATAGATTTACGCCATACTCCAGTCGACTTTAGCTGTCTTCCAGCTCGAAGGATACACGCCAAACTGGTAAATTCTGGCGCACAATCCTTGAGAACGACAGGTGGAATTCCTTCAGGCCCGATAGCCTTTTTGGTAGTGAAATCAAGTAGAATGTGTCTGATTGTGTGCTGACGAAAGACCGTTTTCGGCATATGGCTACCGATGTCAACAATATTAAGAGGGTCCTCCCCTTGTGGATCCAAAGTGAAATTTGCTGCAAACATTCCAGCAAAAAGGTTGGTTGTTTTTGACGGTGTAGCAACCAGTGTGCCACCATCTTTAGTTACGAGGAGGGAATGAACTGGAAGTGAAATGTCTACCAATTGCTTTGGCGAAAGTCCAAAACGAACGGGATTCGATAAGCTTTAATCTTATTATGGCGTTATATGCCTCTTTAAGGCGTTAATTTTTTACCCATAGGTTCAGAGTATTTGGTTCTGGGAGTAAAGACTCCCGCCCCGTACACTCTGCTGTTTTGGATCCATTGATATACCAACAGATTGCTTCTTCCCTAACAGGGTGAACTTTCCGTTCTCACCACTTTTCTTTGTTTCTATTGTTGTATTGGAAGCTCTGTGTAAGCCCAAACACCTTGCCCATGTCGTCCCTTGGTGCCATGAATAATGGGAGCTTCATCTTCAGAGAGTCCTTAACCTTCCATCGAAACTTCCTGTCTGTTCATATCCCTCAATTCCTGTATGTCCAGGAACCATCAATGGCGAAATTCTCCCAAGAAGGCTTCTGCGCCAGACTCTCGGTCGAATGCTTTGGAGATATCCAGTGCTACATCTAGAGATTTCACATATTTCCCATAGGTTTCTGCCATACTTTTGTTGCATATGCAAGCACATTTTGAAGCTCTCTAGGTATTGGCTAAGCTCGATGTTGATTGCTTTCACCATCAGTTTAGATAACACAGATAACAGTGCAGTGGGTCTATATTCATTAGGAAGGGTCTTCTTTCCTTATTTGAAATAGGCTGGACTGTAGCTGTCTTCCAGCTCGAAGGAAACACACCAAGTTCGTATGAAAGGGTGAGTGAATAACCTGCAGAAAAGTGGTGTGAATTCTGGCGCACATTCCTTGAGAACGACAGGTGGAATTCCGTCTGGCCCAATTGCCTTTCTGGTAGTGAGATCAAGCAGAATGTGTCTAATTGTGTACTGACAAAAGATTGTTTTAGGTACATGGCTATCAATGTCAGCAATATTAAGAGGATCCAATGTGGAATTTGTTGACTGTGCCATCATCTTTGGTCATGAGGAGGGAATGAACTGGAAGTGAAAGTAGAAAACGATCGGGATTCGATGAGCTTTGACCTTATTTTGGTGGTATATGCCTCTTTCAAGGCGTATAACGCCAACATGTTCTTTTCCAGTCTCCAGACAAGAGTTTTCGCGTCAACCACGGTATGCTGTTGTTTTTGAAGCGACGGCCCTAGAACAGATTTTATCAAGCCATCGTAGACTAGATGACGTTCCAGAATCAATAACGTATATACACCTCACTCGCATGTGAGAGCGTATGCTGGTACCAGAGCCCTGCGAAGAAAAAGCCACCGAAGATGTGACTTATGCCATTCCTTCTGACAAATTCTTTTACATCCCGATTTCAAGAAGGAACTAGTTCTCATTTACGATGGCAGAAACATCGAATCAAGCTAAATATACAGCTGATGCTGGTCTTATATTTAATTCAGGATGGAGAGAGGAAATTACATCACGAGCTTCACGTTTCGATTAAGACATAGCAAGATCTGGTAACCTGTAGGGTAGTAGATAAAGCAGACCGACTGAGGCCCTGCAGGCGTACGACAGGACCTCGTGAGATGAAATGACAACATCGTTCGCCTGTTTTATTTACATTCTTTGTTTATTCAACTACCGAGAAAAGGCCAAAGCAGATCTTAGATGCAAACATTTGCACCTTCGCAGCAGGGTTATAGAGAAGTATATCTTATCTGGATCGACGTGGGCTTGGGCGACGACGACAGATTTATTTGAATTACTTGTTTAAGTTCGTCAAGTGTTTAGTTAGACGAGATGAGTTGGAGATTTTGTGCGAGTTGTTTCTGCGCGAGATGAAATCGTTGTTGACAGTTATTTGTTTGCCTCAGTAGATATTTACAATGAAAGAAAGGAATTATTTGCTACAAACGAAATGTATCACTTTGGATACCAAATCTATGGAATTTTTCTTATAGGTGTTGATTAAATAATTAGAGCTATTATTACCAAACAACCTAACAAATTAGAACCAATAGTGTATACTCTCAACTATAAAAGACTTCTTGGACAATACTGAAGGAACATATCTACGGTTTTGGCGTCTACGTAGTGGAAAATCATTTTAACTTTCGGAAGTTGAAGTATATACACAAATTTACACAAAACTAACTTGTAACATTTAATTTAGAATTAACTAGCTGCGACCACTAAACTATTCGCTTTGTGGTCGCAGTACGTGAAACTTGTAAAAACATGCCCATCTGTCCAGACTTGTACTGTGCTGCTCCAGAAGACTGGTTGAAGGGAAGTTAGAATGTCATATGCGATCCACAATATTTACCTAGAGTATACACATTTTAGTTGCCTATTTATTATTAATTTTTCTACCGCTTACTGGATTCAACAAAGAACAGTAGAGCAACCAGACTTGTACCTCTAAGACGCAACGTCAATGCAGTTAATAACCTATAAAACATATTTATTTATTTGAAAATTTTAAATTCTACAGTGAAGTCATTGACTCTGCGTCACCTGTCAAAAATTCATTTGTGGTTCGAAGTAAAAAATCAATATTACAAAGCAGGGAGTTTACCAAAAACAGAAAAAATTGAATCTGTTTTAGGTGCTCTAACAGTTCAAAAAGAGTTAACAGAACTTTTTATATGGTGCAACGAAAATGGGATGGAGCTTAATGTTGATGAATGCTTTGTAATGAGGTTTTATGGAACCAATAATTTTGTGGATTTCGATTAATATATCTATAACAATATCTTAGTAAGTAAAATATAAATAAGGGATCTTGGTGTTATTATGCAAATTGTGATCATATAGTTAATAAAGCACTTAAGTCCTTAGTTTTATAAAAAGGGTTTCTAGCGATTTTCATAACATTTGTTTCTATGAGATATCTTTACACAGCATTGGTGCGTCCGCACCTTGAGTATTGCTCTTCTATACGGTCTCCTTCATATATTGTTAATCGCATGAGAATTGAAAGGGTTCAACATAAGTTCTTAAGATTTGCCGCCTATAGGAATGATATTCAGGGATTGAGTCAGATTTATACTAACTTGATTGATTAAAACTCTTGCAAATTCCTACATGCGTCTTTATAATGTTAAAAGTATATTTTAGGAAGAACGCTTAAAGTGAATTCCAATGCAGGTCTAAAACCTTTTCAAGTACGTCATAAATCTACATCTGTTTCGAGTAAATATCAACAAATAGCTTCGAACTTCAGTTGCTTTGAGACCATAGCAATATGCGTTTGTATATTATGAGAATTTTACTGAACAGTGGATTCTTGTTACAGAAAAAATATACTTTAATATTAACGATACAATTTTCGATTATTCGTGGTTCTGTTCGTTTAGACGGCGTGGGCTTTCTGATTGAAAATTGTGCGATATGGACGCTTGTGCTAATTAGTTTTAATTAATCCCTTTTTACATAATAAGTCTTCTGATGAAGGTCGTGAGACCGAAACGTACGTAAAGACGAAAATTAAAACAGAGTGTTATTGTGACCTATTTCCCGAGAATTTTTACATAAGTTGAATCTATTCTAAATATTGAAAAATTAACATTACGTAGAAATCACAATGATCTGAAGTTTTTATTCAAACTCATTAATGGGTTAGTTAACTGTCCTGATTTACTATCACAAATTAATTTCCGCATTCCCCAAAGGAATATCAATATATTCCACATACCATATAGCAGAACGAACTACCTAATGCATTCTCCATTTTGTCGTATTTTAACTACCGCAAATCATTATTCAAATCTCAATTTTTGGAACATTTCTTTGGTTGCTTTTCAAAGAGCTTTAACTGGCTCAACATAGATAAATTATGTAATTTCGAACGTATGTATATGTTTGTGTATATTTGCAATGTAAACTCTTTATTTTATATTCTTGTTATTCTTTTTAAGATACATTATATCTTACTGAATTTGTTATACTGTAAAGGGGTTGTCCCATTAATAAATGAATAAAAATGATATTATGCTCGTATACAAGGTACAAAGATCATAGCTCAATTATTATTTGATTTCAAGTTAATTGGTGTTAGAACATCGATGTTTCCCTACATCCATGAATATACACTTTGTAATTCGATATCCTACAAGTTATCAACTAGTGAAGTAATTGTTCAATCAGTACGTAAGTATAATCTAAATGAATTGACTTCTGATGAGTGCCATACCTGGAAACTGGAAGATTTGAATGCATACAAATGTCATATTACTGTGGAAGGTAAATAGGAAAAGTGGATAGAGTCAACTATAAGTTCATGGCAACGTACTTCCTAACGAGGAATATAAGTTTTACACAACCCTTCTATACAATTACCTATATAACTACAGAGTAGAGATACTTTCAGGATTCAACAACTTTTCAAAGTATAAATAAAGTTTTCCTATTCTTTAAAGACTAGTTTTGAGTTGCTGGCTTAAAACTTTAAATTGATGAGCGGGGTGTTGTGAATAAATAATGAAGTTTTATGCTAGAACAAATTTTCGAATGTAAACTCCGGACTACTTTTATAAATTTTAAAATTTAATTTAAGAACAATCTGGACAAGTTATTTTGAATTTCATTGAAGAACTACGACTTGCTTCGTTGAAAATCATGTTGTCTTGGGAAACTGAGAATGCAGTCTATATTTCTACAAAGAAAAACGTTATTCAAGAGAGTTCGAGGTATAAAATTCAAATCATACACCTTTCTATGTTTTTAACATAGTTTTTTGATTTTACTTTTGCAAGCAAATAAAAATGTAGCCTTCGGCATCTCAGCTTCGGTGACCAAAACTAATGTGTCGATATCATGCATGATATACAGGGTATTTGTACTTGTATAAGCCCACTCAAACAAATAGGTGTACCCCGGCGGAGTCAGCCAGTGGCGGCTCGTAAACTTTTTGAGAGAGGAGGCTGGACATAAAACGTTTTTGTAAAAATATACTATATTCAGTCAATTAATTTAACCTTCGCGCAGCGACCGTACCAGCTACTTCAGTGACAAAATTAATTGTTACCCAGCAAGAACCAACGTGGAGGTATAGAGTTTTTCTTGCCCAAAATTTTTTTTTCGTTCGTTTTTGGTTTTTTATTTTTTTTGGATCTTTAATTTTTTTTCTTTTTTATTGGAATTTTTCATATTTTGTTTTTTTTTATTAATTTTATCAACTTTTTTATATATTAACGAAATTCTAAGTTCTTTAATTTGCGAAAAATGATCAATAATATTATCATAAAATGTATCATTATGTTTTAAGTGTTTTACTGATCTTTTTCAATAGATATTAAACTAACATTGTATAAACGATTTTGGCCCATTGTATTTCGCATGTATGTTTTAATTCGTTTGAGAGTAGGACATGATCTCTCCACCGATGCCGACGTGACAGGAATGGTGACTGTCAGACAAAGTAGTTTATAAAGTTTTATAAACCTTACCTCAGTTGAGGTAAGACTTGTTGCAAATCATTATCTATCATATATTTTATCATATCGGCGTGACTGTCGTACTGGCCTAAAATATCTTTATCTCAGTATGCAACGCATAATTCATTGTGCAGCGCTATTTTATCAAAAAAATTATATTTTAGAACCAAGTTATCTGAAAGTGTATTGAGAAACTCTTTTGAAAAAGATTCGAAAAATCTTGTATTCGTCAAATCGAAAAACTTCAATTCATGTAAATCGGAAAATCGACCTTTGACCTTTAATGGTATCTAAAATTTCATAAAAAAGTTGTTTATAATGTAGTTTCTTGTCCCATCAGTTGAATAATTTCCAAATAAAATATTAAAATGAAATTCTGTATAACGGAAACTTGAAATTTTATCAATGAGATGTTTTAAACGATCTCTTGAATAAATTATATTAGTGAATTTATGTTGTAAAATTTGAAAAATATCAGTTTGTTCAAATATTAATTTAAAAGTATCAAGAAAAAAACAAAAATTCTTGATTTTATAAATAAGATTTTAAACCAACAGCAGCATTTAATGAAACCTGATCTGTTGAAAAGTCATCACTGTTTAATATAAAATAGATAGATAGATAAAGTTTATTGTGTTAATACTACAAATTTAGTTTACACTCGTCAAATACAACAGTTTAAAATTAATGTAAATACATGGATTACAAGACACAGAATGGCAAGTGTTAAAATTCAGCGAAGATGTAAATTTAAAATAAATCACAGTTATTTGATGGAAAGTACCGTTTGATATTGGTTACATTTCAATTGTTTTCAAATCTAAGAACTCATATATGGAATAAAATGCATTTGTTGTGAGAAATTTTTTGATGGTGATCTTAAATTTACTTAACTCTAGATTTCGAACATGGTTAGGACATTTGTTGAACATTTTAAATGACAAAAAATTAGGGCCCGTTTGTGATCTACTCAACCTAAAGCGGTTTGGACGAATGTCTAATTTATTGCGCGTGTTATGATCATGAAAGTTACAATTTAAAGATACTTGGTCGGATTGATGAAGCTTATATGCATGTAAAAGGCATTCCAGTATAAGTAGGCTTGGACAAGTTAAAATTTTTAGATTTTTGAAAGTGCTTTTGCAACATTCTCTGTAGCCTTTATTCCCCAGGATTCTAATAGCTTGCCTTTGTAACCTAAAAATCCTCCCCACTTCAGAGCTATGTCCCCACAATATTATACCGTATCTAACATGGGATTCAAAAGTTGCAAAGTAAGTGGTACGCAGTACATTGGTGGATAGTGAATTGGAAAAATTCCTTAAGACAAATAGGTTTTTTTTTTTAATATACCTGCAAGATGATCTATATGAACTGACCATTTTAGGCTTACGTCAACAAAGATGCCCAAAAATTTGGCGTGTGCGCCTTTGTCAATCTGTACTGTGGTGTGTTTCAGAGTAAACATAAGTTTTATAGTCTTTTCTTGATTAATGGCTAGTTGATTTGCCGAGAACCACTCACAGGCCCTCGACTCCACCCTCTCACCCAGAGCCGTCAGATTATCCTCGTTAGCATCGGAAACTGACATGGTATTGTCGTCCGCAAAAAGTTCAACAACTGCATCTGGCAAGTAGTCGGGGAGATCGTTGATGAATATGAGAAACAACAAGGGCCCAATCAAATGTTTCAATTAATTTGTCTTTATTTTTATGGATGGTAAACTAAACATTGTACGTGATGTGAAATTCCATAGAGTTCGAGCATTACAGGGAATTCTGTTTCCTACTATGTTAAAAAATGTTTATTTTAAAACTTACGTTCGTTTCTTTGAAGACCGTTTAAATGTCCCGCCATTACAGATGCCGTCGTAAGTCTGATTTATTCGCAAAGTCGAATCATTGAAATGTTTCCATAAAAAAATTTAATAAATTGACCGCTGTTCTTCCCTAACTAACATCGTAGAACCCTAAAAATCTTTCCACTAG
Organism: Endomychus coccineus; assembly: GCA_958510875.1. Lineage (NCBI taxonomy): Eukaryota > Metazoa > Arthropoda > Insecta > Coleoptera > Endomychidae > Endomychus > Endomychus coccineus. The sequence goes on from OY294070.1 coordinate 137,153,440, forward strand.
TTGTCCATTTTTACAATTAATAATTTACCGAACAGACGAATTCTAATCTAACATTATTTCGCGTGGCGTCACTCAACCATTATACCAGCATAAAACAAAACAAGCACTGACACAACACGCATGTGTCGTATTCCGTACCACACCGACTGTACTTAAAGGCGGGCGGCAGGCTAGCCTCCAGTGGGTGTTGCCATTTTCGCTGTTTCACCTTATTTGGCGATTGACTGGTCGGAAAAACGGTAACTGTGTTGAACAACACATGCTCAGCGTTTGAGATATATAGAGAATCTAGCCTCTGGCCACTGTTGCCAGATTAAAACTAACTACTGAGAACGGGGAATTAATTGTAAAATTAAAAAAATTATTAGAGAAACAGGAAATAAAATGAAGAATGATCAACAAGATAAATTTGTGAGGAGGCTGAGCCTCCTTAGCCTCCTTCGAGGAGCCGCCACTGGATTCAGCCAACAAAATTATAACAACGAAGTTGGGGGGAAGAATGGTTACCACAAATCTTTGATCACTATCTTAATTCGATACCCGAGCAGGTTCAATAAAACACATCGATGAGGTATTATCGCTACCTGGAATAATAAATACCAAGTCGACTGCCACAATGTTAACGTATGGTCATAGAATATATTAAAGCACGTGTGACATTGGCGAAAAATTTGACAAACACACGAATGGTGAGGGAAGCTTGTGATCTACTGATCAGTTAATTCAATTGGTGGAATTTGAGTCTATTCAAATTCAACGGGGAGGGTCAACAATAACGAGCAAGTGAAATGGAGAAGGAGGAATAAAGTTTGTTTTAAATTGCTCGTTTTCGAGTTATCGACAGTGAAAGGCAAATCCCCAGTCACGAAAACTATTCTATATGGCACTTTTCCAGATAAAGCTAAGCCCCGGAGAGATCATGTTGAAGTTCTAGCATTAGTCGATTTAAACTAATAGAGAATGCTGTCACGAATTTTGCACCGTTTTAAAGCTTCAAGTCGTTTTATTAACAATACGTATGGCGCTTATATCGAAGAGACTCCTCCAAATACTCCAACGTATTTTATTAGAGAGCTTTAGCGTCTCTTCGCGTGTGTATGTTTAAATTAAAGACCGCTTAGGGCGTAGTTAATATATAATTTATTTAGAGCGGGATTTCGGTTGTTTTATTATATAATGAAAACGTTAGGAAGACCTGATAACGTACGGATTATACGGGAAATACGGATCTAACAGCCACTTCTTGCAGGTAAATTTAATTTACTTCGAAATTGTTTAGCTTCAGTTTCGTATTAAATGTTTTACACAAAGTGTACAAAATCAGGGATTGTAACAACGGTTTATGAAACATTGTTCATCATTTTTCCATGAGGAAAGTAGGTGGAGATACGTTTCCATTATTAATTTCCTGAATAGGTGGTGTAGTCAATGATCAACCATCTCTTGCAGAGATATAAATACCCCGTTATGAAATGTTTGGAGAACCCACTGAAAGTGTTGAATTGATAAAACGGATCTCGCGATTCAAACAATCGACGAAGAAATAGCTTGATAGACAAAGTTCCGGTTCTTCAGATTGAACAGCGACAAGACGTCTCTCAGATCTGATCAGAGTTCATGAGAGAGCGAAAAAGCCTTGTACGAGGACCGAGATGGGAATATGAAGGAAAAACGACCCAATTTTCCTACCTAGACACATCATGGCGTCTTATTATTTCAAAAGCGCAGTTCGAGAAAAAATGTTGTTTGTTGCTAAGATTCGGTAAAATTTTCCAAGTTTTCCAGCAAACAGATCAGATTTTCCATTTTCCGACATCAGATTCGGGTTCAGCGGACCGAAAAACCCCCTGATACCAAATTTCATAAACTTTGGATTAAAACAGCCCAATATATTCCATTTGTTGTAAAAGACATTCCAATTGTTAATTGAAAATGGTTTTTCATTGTTTATTAATAGTAACAATCATGAGCCCCCCTTTTTTTCTAACTAGCGATGTGTAAGCCATTCTGAACACGATGCAAAAGGTATCTATAAAATTTTGATGAAGAAGACTAAACTTGGGTATTCGATATCACATGTGAAACATAATGCCAGATCAATGACTGGCATCAATTATACAGGTTTACTAGGTGATAACGAACCTTTAACCTATTCACAACTAAACTGACATTCCTCGTAAACGCATAGACAACAGCCTTAAATTGCATTTTATTGCGTGACCATGACGCTCTGTCTACTACCTCTGGGCATTTATGTAGAGCAAGGGGTTCAAACATCGACAATACAGCTGAAGGAAGGCAAACACTGTCACCTGCTGGACCAGGCGTTCAAAATCGCACCTTCTCTTGGTAGGGAAACAGATAACATGCCATGTCACTATGTCTTTGAAAGACCTTATGGAATCATCAACCGATACGGGAGTCATTGATGAAGACCCACCTCTAACGATACGCAACAGTACTCCAATCAAGAGAATTTCTGGAACGCAAAAATAGCTGCAAAGATATTGAAATCCTTACGAACAGCTAAGTTGCGATATTAGCAATCAGTAGGGACAAGATCACCACCAAACCAGTATTAGCAAGCCACAACACCCTAAACCTAGCACCAAATGCGTTGGGGAAAGGGACATGCCATCACAGAAGGCAATCATAAGGCCGACGAGCTGGCTTGCAAGGGTTCCACCAAGGGAAATTCTGAGGAAGGAATAACAATTGCATCATCACATAGAAGACGTAATGCCATTATTAAAGACAACAACTCCAGATTATAGGCAGATCAAGGAAGCGATGAACGCACCTTTCCCAAAAACAGTCTAGCCTTCGCCAACACTAGAGCGTCTAAAATGGCGAAACTCTTGCCGATTATTGTCAGTATTAGGGAGACTCCTTCGATTATTGTGCTCTCGTTCGTTCATCACCTAGCATGTCTGAACAGATAGAAGCGAGACAGAGTAGTATCCCCTACGGAAGAAGTACAATGATTCCAATGAGGGCCAAGAACTCTGAGCAATTGTTCACCCTCCCAACTCAATCCAAAATCCACAATCATGACATCATGAAATGAATTAACTTTGACAATGATACTTTATTCTGTCCAGCTTTGTACGAGTGGAATAAGCGCATAGCTCATTGACATGACCAGGTCCAACTTTCTAAATACTTGGTTGCGTTTTACTCGTCTATCTTGTGAAGGAATTCACAAGTCTCTCTTATATCGAGATATCAAATATGAAACTTGATGATGTGCCATCCAGTTCAAAACAAATCTGTAATAACTATTAATATCTAGAGATGCTAAACAAAATTATGACCTCCTAGATTGAACAGTGATAACAGGTCTATCCGGAACTGTACTTTAAGGCCAAAGCGAGGAATATACCATTAATAATCGTATTTCTACTTGAGAGAATAATCGA